>OZ010788.1:486709557-486724557 GCA_963932465.1 Maratus speciosus | reverse complement strand
ATGTTTGTGATAAAATGTTTGCCTTTATTTAAAAAAAAAAGTAATAGTTAAGCGCAATTAAATAATCTCTAATTACTTGCATGTGAGGTAAAAGAATTATCGTAATATCCGCTGGAGCTTTTTTGTATTGCAGCGTGGCGTATGTGATATGCGTATCTCACATTGGTTAAAGAACTCGCGCAATTACGGGTTGAACATTTTTAAAAAAGGGGGGATTTTATAGGATTTTATTGTCAATTTTTAATTGTTTGCAACTGCTATAACGAAAAAGGTTTAAATATGATAGGAAATTGCTGTTAAATTGGTGGTTTTTTATTAATTAAAGGCTAACTATAAATTATTTCGATTCTGGATTGCTTTAGTTGCCTCGACCGTGTGCCTTGTGACACATGTACATAACATTTTACAATTCTGACTTCCAAACTGCGGATTTGTATAGCATTACAGACAGACAGGCAGACATATTTTCATTTTTATATATCAGATTATGCAATCGAACTGATATTTTTTTTCAATTGCTATATTATAAAAAAAAACGCAATATAAATGTAAATATACGTATTACAATATAAATAAACATATTATAAAACGTATTTTAAGGCACGGACAAACGTGTCGTGCGTAATGCTGACGCCATTTAATGGTGGCAACATCAGGCGATTAAATTTTGCTTTTACTGCAATTTTTTTTAACTTCTAAACATCGTACATATTCAATTTTTACAACGTCGAATAGGGGAAAAAATTTACTTTCAAATTGAATTTGTTTGGAAACTGTGTCACAATTTGCTTGAAAACTATATCCTAATTTAATCATTTTTTATAGTTTAATAATAATTTTCAAAGAGTGGATTTTTTTTTTATCTACTAGGGGGCTCCGCCCCCGTTCAGACACCGCAGACTCTTAACAGCACGATAATTTAATCGACTTTAAAAAGATTTCGGAAGATTGAATTATGATTTGAATCTGAGAATTATAATCTGACGTAATTTTCACCAAACTTTAATTTTTCTTTTTAATATTCACGTAAAAATACTTTTGTTAGAAATGAAATATTATGATCATCTTAAAATATCAAATAAATGTCTCGAGCAATTTTTAAATTTAAACTGTTTTGGAATATTATTTTTTGTTCATTTTATGCAATAAGTGTAATGTGACGTAAATTCTCCTGTTTAAGACTTCCAACGCATGTTTATGAATTTATTATTTTACACTATTCTGTCTCTTTTAAAATTCACGTGTAATTATCATTTTTATGACGTAATTTTCAATGAGTTCCTGCTTTTTATATTTTCTGTTTATAATAGCAACGTGTAAAATAAATTTTTAATTTGAAGTAAACATTATTGTTTGCGCTGTTTATACAACTGGCAACAGTTTAAATTAATAACATTTTCTAAAATTTGCAAAAAATATCTCTCGAAATGCTGAAAATTTGAATTTAAAATTGAAATAAAACCTCAAAAAATGAGTAAAATAAGAAAAATAAATACAATCTGCACACCGGGAACTTATAACGTATAAAATGATTAAATTCTCATGTGTAGTTTTTGTTCCTATAAAACTTTTTTAATGGAATGATTTTGTTCAACTTTAGCATTAAATATCTCTTAAAATAATTCTTCGATTTGAAAACTGACTGCATCAGCGTGTTTATCAAACATTTCTTTATAATACCACCGATTTGCATATTTTTGTATGCAACAGTTTTTTTTTCAATATTAACGATGAAAGGCCATGCTTAAGCATTCAAATTGGATGTGGATCTACCCGGAATATCTACGCAGATTTTCATTGGTCCATTTCCAAATCAAAACTTTTTTTTATATATAGAAGGATTTCTATCGAGAGCAGCCAATTACGATATATAAATCTGTTCTCACTTAAATTAATATAAATATCTCACCATCTGTGTCCAGCTTATATTTCATAACGAAATTGAAACTTCATCAATAAATATATAAAATAATAAAATATAAATAAAAACAAATTTAAGACATGTAATCGAACTACACGCTTAAACCACTGAAATGATCCGAATAAAAAAGGCTGATGTAAACGTTGGTCTTTGGCGAAGTCTTCAATAATTGGTTATTCCTGGCACGAGGCCAATACGAATGTATCGCTTTTAATAAATTTTAAAACTTTGTTTGAATGCATAATTAATAATCTTTCATGGAAAAACAATTTTTGGCATCGTTAGTGGGAGTCTAAAAAATATATTAAATGTAAAAAAAATCTGTTAAGTGCTTTCAATAATAAAAAACAAGTAGCAAATTGCACGTCAAACGTGGCAAATGAGGTGCGTTCGTACTATAACAAGCTTTATAAATATTTTTTGCACCGTTATACTGTACTGAATGTACATTTTAGTGCACTTCATAAGTGCATATCAATTTCATTCTGTTCGAAAGGCTGTAACATCATTAAAATACATTTGAAATATTTTTTTTCCCACTGGCCGTAATGTAACGGAAAACTTTTGACTGTCCCTGTAGTTAACCTATACATCCGATTTTCATAAAATTTGAAATGACTCGACAAAATTTTGCAACAATTATGCATTTAAAATTGCAGACCATTCGGTTGGGCAGTTTTTGCTCTGTTATATGTGAATGGATGGACAAACAAACAGACGGACCGAACAACAACTATAGGTGCTACGTATTTATATATATCCTGAACGCACCTAAAAAATGGTTTTCACCTATATTTTGTAACCCAAAAGGACCGGATTTATCCCCTTGTATTAGTAAATGAATAAAATTTTTCAGAAAATGCTGTCAAAGTTGTGTTTTTTTTTTTCTTTTACCGAATTTTCGATCGTGACAGAGCAAGAAATGAAAAAATATATATATATCTGCCGTCCTGAGAAAACAATCACTTGTAACTCACGATATAATTAATGTATCGGAAAATGAACAACAACGAAAGAAAAAATGTTCGATTCCTTCATTTATCGGAACACGGAAAAATATGTTTTTTCTGTAGAACCCCCCCCCCCCCCCCGCACACACACACAAACCCTACACAAATTTGGTCAATTAGAAAATATTCTGTTTTGCCCCATCAAGATTATTGGGAAAACTGAAAATCTGTATCTTTAAAATTAAATGTATTGTGAAAAAGTAAAAAAAAAAAAAAAAAAAAAAAAAAAAAAAAAAAAAGCCAAATTACACCACTTTTTTGTGCCATTTAAAAAGCTATTTCGTCAATTAAAATTGAGATATTCACAAATTGATCATGACGCCTTTTAGATTATTTTTTTTTAAATTAACAAGTAGGCAAAAATAGTATTATAAATACCTTTATATAAAGCATTACACTAGCGGAAATCATGCAAAGAAAGAAATGTAGATTGAAATTCTAGAAACGCAAATCCCCACCCCCTCCCCTCCCACCACAAATTCTCCTTTTACCGTGCTTTCTCTACTTCCAGTACCTAAACTGACTGAGTTCTAATAACACAGTGGGCTCCCGTTCGAGACGACATCCCTTACACTAACTTTATTTGCTAGGCGCCGCTTTTTTTAAACAGTTCCCTTTATGGGTAAAATACTAAAACATGCTCTAATTAAATAAGACAAATATTACATTTCTTTATTAATGGTGCCAAAAACCAATTCCACATGCACCTTTTGACGATGCATATATGCATCACCCGTCCCGAAAGGGTTAACACGTATCTCCGATTAATGAGGACAATTTCGTTTTCCTCATTACAGTAGAACCCTCTATTATCCGAAGCAATTGGGACCGATCATCTTTCGGAAAATCGAGAATGCTTCAATTTTAAGATTAAGGAGACATATATGCAATATTTCTTATTATGGTTAATAAGTGCTTAATAAAAATATAGCAATAGCAAAATAGAAGCAAGAATAAATTACCTAAATTTTAATTTTGAAATTAAGTACCTTTTACATAGATCACAAGGATTTGAAAAAACGTTTTGTTTGTCGCAGTTTCGATTGCCTTTGCTTTGAAGCTCTATCAAGGAGTTTTTTATTAGTTCGCCGGTATTACTGTCTTTCTGCTGCTCCAGCCATGCCAAACCTTTTGCAAAATATTCAAAAGCTTTAGAATTGCTAATTTGTTCGTTTTCTTCGTTCCATTTCGCAGCTTGCGGGAGCTCAAGTCAAATTCAAAGGAACTCTAAGAAATGGGGTCGAAAATATTTATATGTACTCATAGTTCGAAAAGGACAGCTCGCACACAAGGAATATGATAGTTTAAAAAAAAAAAAAAAGTTTTCAAAATGGATTTTGCATACAAGGAATGTGATAGTAAAAAAAAAAAAAAAAAAAAAAAAAAAAAAAAAAAAGTTTTAAAAATGGATTTCGGTTAACCGAGAGTTTCGGTTAAAAGAGGTTCTACTATATTTCCTTTTTGCAACTAATGTTTAAAACATCGCTTTAAGCGCATTACTCTTCGAATAATGCGAACAATATTTTCACAAACTGACTTAGCAGAATCGATTGTATTTTATTTATTTATTTTTTTTTTTTTTTCTTCAAAAGCAGTTTTGGTGTAACTTTTGTTATTAAGAGATCAAGAAATTGTCGGTGAAAATAATGAGGAAAAAGAAAACTTTCTACTACCTAAAACTTAAGTGGTTTAAAAATTGCTAGTTGCTGTTCGCCAATATGACCTATCAAAATGTGATATAACAGACCAAATTTCCGAACGTGTCGCAAAATTGGAAAATGATAAAAAGATCATTTATTCGATCAACGCAAAGAAAAGAGATTGCTTTAATTAAATTATATAAGCACGGCATATTTTATTTGTTCTCAGTAATTTATTCTTTCGTATTAACAAATTACCAGTAACTTGCTTATTTAAATAATTTTTTTAAATTAAGGGGTTACATACGTTCTCAACTTTAAAAAAAAAAATGAACAACTTTTAAATAATGGAAAGTTTTATAAATCGAATTTTTAAAAAACAAAATTGTTTTTGCGGTTTTCCGTAACAGAAAAAAATATTTCAGGTTCAATTGCGGCTTTCGTTCCATCAAAAATATTTTATTGTTTATAGACAAACATTACAGAAAAAGGATCACTACAAAACAAATGCAAAATGAGACAATACGTAAACTATGTTTCTAAATTTCTAATTGTCACTTTCGTTTGGGACATTGTGTTTTTTTTTTTTTTTTTTTTTTTTTTACGATAACTATAAATACTCATTGCAATCAAAAGACTTCAGTTGTAATATTAATAATCGCAATTTATAAGCGACTTTTCTTTACCATCATCGTTTCCTAGACTGTGAAAATATTCCATCTTAAACCTTTTTCTTTCACATATTCATATGATTTCAGATTCTGTGTTCTGTGGCTCTTCCTATGCGTGACTAATCGGCTTTTCAAGCATCACAATTCCAAATCACTCCTCATTCACTTCTAACTATAAATAGATCGGTGTAACATGGATGCACGTATCACATTCTGCTCGCAATTCATTGAATTACTCAGTTTTCTTTTAATTCATTGAATAGAGATTAAATTATTTTAGAAAAATCTGTTAAAGGCTTGGAAATTCCGCTCATTGCTTGTATAGTATTGACTTTACAATTTACGATTTTCAAAATCAATATATACAGCTATTCAGGTTTTTTCAAGAAAAAAAAATTGCATTTCAAAAACTTCGAGCAGAACTGAAATTCCTGTTTAAACCAATGAAATGTTAAAATTTAGATTTAACAGGAATTTGCGAAGTCCACATTTGGATAATTCTAGTCTAGGTTGGTATTTACGGATTACAGTCAAATAATTAGCTTTGTTGGACGTGCTGAACTAACACATCTAAATTCATTAAGTACTGTATTTATTAAATATTCTATTTATTATTATTAAGCTTATTATTATTATTGTTAATATTTGTAATAAAAATGATCATATTAAAATGCAGGCGTACTGTTTGTTGAATTCGATAGGAGTACGTTTTTATTAAACAAATGCAATGTTAGATAAATTTTTATTTCCCAACATAACCTTTTTTTTTTATGGTTGCCCCAATAAAACGAATTTCTGCATATCCGGATTATATTCAGAACATATTTTGTCTAGATAAATTAGAGTTTCACCGTAGATTAAAAAGAAAAGAATTTTAGTCCTTACAGAAATATCTGTTTGTGTCATTAAATTTATCTGTTTATGTCTCACAAAAAATATCTGTTTATTTGAAGATGGCTTTCGTTGGGGCAGAAGCTACCTTGGCAAATGCAAAAAGCAACACAAAAATTCAATAAGAAATACATCAAAAATTAAATTCTACAGGCCTTTTTTTTTTTTTTTTTTTTTTTTTTTTGTATGTTACTGGTCAAGCATAATGAAAAAAGAATCACTACAAAACAAATGCAGAATGAGACAACACGTAAACTATGTTTCTAAATTTCTGATTGTCACTTTCAGTTGGGGCATTGTTTTTTTTATGATATTTATAAATACTTATCGCAATCAAAAGATCTCAGTTGTAATATTAATAGTCGTACTTTATAAGTGGCTCTTCTTTACCGTCATCGCTTCCTAGACTGTGAAAATATCCCATCTTAAACCTTTTTCTTTCACATATTCATACGATTTCAGATTCTGTGTTCTGTGGTTTTTCCTATACGTGACTAATCGGCTTTCCAAACATCACAATTCCAAATCACTCCTCATTCACTTCTAACTATAAATAATCGGTGTAACATAGATGCATGTATCACATTCTGCTCGCAGTTCATTGAATTACTCAGTTTTCTTTTAATTCATCGAATAGAGATTAAGTTATTTTAGAAAAACATGTTAAAGGCTTTGAAATTTCGATCATAGTTTGTATAGTATTGACTTTACAATTCACGATTTTCAAAATCAATATATACAGCTCTTCAGGTTTTTTCAAGGGAAAAAAAATGCAATTCAACAACTTCGAGCAGAACTGAAATTCCTGTTTAAACCAATGAAACGTTAAAATTTAGATTTAACAGGAATTTCCGAAGTCTACATTTGGATAATTCTATTCTAGGTCACCGTAGATTAAAAAGAAAAGAATTTTAGTCCTTACAGAAATATCTGTTTGTGTCATTAAATTTGTCTGTTTATGTCATTAAATATGCTAAGTCACAAAAATATCTGTTTATTTGAAGTAGCTTTCGTTCGGGACAGAATCTACCTTAGCAAATGTAAAAAGCAACACAAAAATTCAATAAGAAATACATCCAAAATTAAATTCTACAGGCTTTTTTTTTTATTTATGTTTCTGGTCAAGCATAATGAAAAAAGAATCGCTACGAAACAAATGCAGAATGAGACAAGACGTAAACTATGTTTCTAAATTTCTAATTGTCATTTCATTTGGGTTCATTGTTTTTATTATGATAATTATAAATACTTATCGCAATCAAAAGACTCAGTTGTAATATTAATAATCGAAATTTATAAGTGGCTCTTCTTTACCGTCATCGCTTCCTAGACTGTGAAAATATCCCATCTTAAACCTTTTTCTTTCACATATTCATACGATTTCAGATTCTGTGTTCTGTGGTTTTTCCTATGCGTGACTAATCGGCTTTCCAAACATCACAATTCCAAATCACTCCTCATTCACTTCTAACTATAAATAATCGGTGTAACATAGATGCATGTATCACATTCTGCTCGCAGTTCATTGAATTACTCAGTTTTCTTTTAATTCATCGAATAGAGATTAAGTTATTTTAGAAAAACATGTTAAAGGCTTGGAAATTTCGATCATAGTTTGTATAGTATTGACTTTACAATTCACGATTTTCAAAATCAATATATACAGCTATTCAGGTTTTTTCAAGAAAAAAAAATTGCAATTCAAAAACTTCGAGCAGAACTGAAATTCCTGTTTAAACCAATGAAACGTTAAAATTTAGATTTAACAGGAATTTCCGAAGTCTACATTTGGATAATTCTATTCTAGGTCACCGTAGATTAAAAAGAAAAGAATTTTAGTCCTTACAGAAATATCTGTTTGTGTCATTAAATTTGTCTGTTTATGTCATTAAATATGCTAAGTCACAAAAATATCTGTTTATTTGAAGTAGCTTTCGTTCGGGACAGAATCTACCTTAGCAAATGTAAAAAGCAACACAAACATTCAATAAGAAATACATCAAAAATTAAATTCTACAGGCTCTTTTTTTTTTTTTTGTATGTTTCTGGTCAAGCATAATGAAAAAAGAATCGCTACGAAACAAATGCAGAATGAGACAAGACGTAAACTATGTTTCTAAATTTCTAATTGTCATTTCAGTTGGGGACATTGTTTTTTTTATGATAATTATAAATACTTATCGCAATCAAAAGACCTCAGTTGTAATATTAATAATCGTAATTTATAAACGGCTCATCTTTACCGTCATCGTTTCCTAGACTGTGAAAATATCCCATCTTTTTCTTTCACATATTCATACGATTTCAGATTCTGTGTTCTGTGGTTTTTCCTATGCGTGACTAATCGGCTTTCCAAACATCACAATTCCAAATCACTCCTCATTCACTTCTAACTATAAATAATCGGTGTAACATAGGTGCATGTATCACATTCTGCTCGCAGTTCATTGAATTACTCAGTTTTCTTTTAATTCATCGAATAGAGATTAAGTTATTTTAGAAAAACATGTTAAAGGCTTTGAAATTTCGATCATAGTTTGTATAGTATTGACTTTACAATTCACGATTTTCAAAATCAATATATACAGCTATTCAGGTTTTTTCAAGGAAAACAAAATTCAATTCAACAACTTCGAGCAGAACTGAAATTCCTGTTTAAACCAATGAAACGTTAAAATTTAGATTTAACAGGAATTTCCGATGACTACATTTGGATAATTCTATTCTAGGTCACCGTAGATTAAAAAGAAAAGAATTTTAGTCCTTACAGAAATATCTGTTTGTGTCATTAAATTTGTCTGTTTATGTCATTAAATATGCTAAGTCACAAAAATATCTGTTTATTTGAAGTAGCTTTCGTTCGGGACAGAATCTACCTTAGCAAATGTAAAAAGCAACACAAAAATTCAATAAGAAATACATCCAAAATTAAATTCTACAGGCTTTTTTTTTTTATTTATGTTTCTGGTCAAGCATAATGAAAAAAGAATCGCTACGAAACAAATGCAGAATGAGACAAGACGTAAACTATGTTTCTAAATTTCTAATTGTCATTTCATTTGGGTTCATTGTTTTTATTATGATAATTATAAATACTTATCGCAATCAAAAGACCTCAGTTGTAATATTAATAATCGAAATTTATAAGTGGCTCTTCTTTACCGTCATCGCTTCCTAGACTGTGAAAATATCCCATCTTAAACCTTTTTCTTTCACATATTCATACGATTTCAGATTCTGTGTTCTGTGGTTTTTCCTATGCGTGACTAATCGGCTTTCCAAACATCACAATTCCAAATCACTCCTCATTCACTTCTAACTATAAATAATCGGTGTAACATAGATGCATGTATCACATTCTGCTCGCAGTTCATTGAATTACTCAGTTTTCTTTTAATTCATCGAATAGAGATTAAGTTATTTTAGAAAAACATGTTAAAGGCTTGGAAATTTCGATCATAGTTTGTATAGTATTGACTTTACAATTCACGATTTTCAAAATCAATATATACAGCTATTCAGGTTTTTTCAAGAAAAAAAAATTGCAATTCAAAAACTTCGAGCAGAACTGAAATTCCTGTTTAAACCAATGAAACGTTAAAATTTAGATTTAATGTTAAATTTAATTCCCCAGATGTTCTTCGGCAACTCCTAAAAGTGATTAAAAAAAAGGAAAAGAAAGAACTTGTTACCATACACAGATCATTTTATCAAGCCAATTTACGAACTGTTTCTTTACTTCCGCATTTGATAATGAGTGCTATTACAGCCCACTTGAGTAACTCTCTAAAGCATATGTTCTAATAACTAAGATTTCATCACTAATATGTAACTAAAAGGAACATCTGAACATTTTGACTGTTGCCAGACACCTTTAATTATTATATATTTTTTTCTACGCTGCGAATATGTGTTTTTTAGCAGCTTTATGTATACTCACTCTTAATCATGTAGCCTCTCTGTTAAGACGGAGTTTCTTATACTCCAGTAATATGTTTAATTATAAGTATTTAAAGCTAAAAGTTGAATCTTTCTTTATCGTAAAAACACACAATACTAATTCATATTACATTATATCTTCCCATGGATTTAGCGATTCATATTAAGCTCTCAAAGGATACTTCAAAGGATAAATAATGCTTCACAAAATAAAATAAAATAATTTCTTCAAGCAGCTTTTGGATAAACCCCTGACCACGCCACACCGATGAAGTTATACGTCATCGCGATATTGATGAATCCCAGGTAAGAGCATTTTACCTATTTCCATTTCAAAAGCAGCATAGCCACAAGAGATTTTTTCTAATTGTTTAAATATGAGACAGCGAATTCCTGCTATCGAGAATGGGGTGCTTTTGGCTTGATAGGCCACTTAAACTCCAACAAAAAGATTATGAGACTGATAAAGTGCTCATGTTTAGCGAAAAAGAAGAAAAATTTTATATAGTGGCTTAGATTATAAATAATAAAAATATTCATGTTCTGAATAAAAAAATAAAAAGATGCTGCATTGAATAAAATTATGAATGTTATTGTACCAGAAATATAAAGGTGAATGAAAAAGAAACATTTATATATTTATGTTTTATGTAATGAACATTTAAATAATTAGTGAATGAACAATTTGTTGGTTGTGAGTAATAATAATAATAATAAAGAAATCGTTCATTTTACATTTTACAGTAAATAAATAAATAAAAAGGAAATAGGTTGGTCGCATAAACAAATAAAAATAAACATGGCAGGGATAAAAGAAACTCAAATAGTCGAAAAATTAAATTCGACAAACTACGCAAATTGGAAATTTCGCGCAGAAATGATTTTAATAAAAGAAGAATTGTTTGATGTAATAACACAAAATCCCCCAGATCCAATTAACACGGACTGGACGAAGAGGGACCGTAAAGCACGTGCAATTATCAACTTGAGTATTGAAGACTCACAGATCGTGCATGTAAAGCACTTAAACACTGCCAGAGAAACCTGGCAAGCTTTAAAAACAATTCATGAAAGGGCTAATCTCTCAAGCAAGTTATATTTGCTGAGAAAATTATACGGAGCAAAACTCCCAGAAAACGGCAATCTAATAAAACACATTACACATATTTTAGAACTTGTTGATAAACTTTCAGCCATAGGCGAAACTATTAATGACTCGCACATTTCAGCTCTGTTACTTTGTTCATTACCACCTAGCTACAACACCTTAATTATAGCCCTCGAGGCCCGTCCAGAAAATGAACTTAATTCAGAGTTTATAAAAGGAAAACTCACTGATGAATATACAAGACGTTTAGAAAACACAGATCAGAGCGAGAATTCCTCAAAAGCGTTTAAAACGCATAAAAAGTTTCCGGCTGAACACTATAATAAAAAGGACAAACAGTGCACATACTGTAAATTAAAAAACCATACATACAGGGAGTGCTGGCATCTTAAGAACAGAAACACTTACTCACCGTCACAAAAACAACAGCCGCACAAATCCAAGTATTACACATCATCGTTATGTTATGAAGACGCAAACTATTATAGAGAAAACAAAAACCGTGAAACAGAACCAATTCGGATTAACAAAACACAGGGCAATTCAGGAAAAGGCAGCGACGCAGCTTTTTTAGCCCAGAAACCAGGAAAACAAACCTGGATAATCGACTCAGGTTCATCGACACACATTCTAAACAGTAAAGATGCATTCACTAAGTTTAACGACACTGAAAAGACGACAGTCATCATTGCCAATGGCAAAACGCTGAATTCACACGGTACAGGTGAAACGACATTTAAAACAAAAACATCCGATGGAGGGATAAACACAATCACATTAAAAGAAGTATTATACGTACCAGAATTAGAATCGAATCTCATATCGGTAAGCAAAGCAACACAGAATGGCTATAAATTAATTTTCGATAAAGAAAAATGCACGTTATCCCGAAACGGGAATATTTATCTTGAAGCAAGAATGAAAAATAATTTATATCAAGTCGAATTATTAGAAAGCGCTGAAACTAATAAAGTAAACATTGCACATGAATGTAAAAATAAAAATTGCATAGAAGTTTGGCACAAACGAGTTGGCCATCGTAACTATAATGCGATAAAAGAATTAATAAATAAAAACTTAGCAGACGGTATAAAAATAAATAACTGTAATCATAATGCATTGTGTGAAATATGTATCCAAACAAAAATAAGTGATGCCCCATATCCGAAATCAACAAACTGTCCCAAAACAGGCAAAGTGCTCGATCTGATACACACGGACGTGTGCACATCTATCGGTACACCTACTATCGGGGGAAAAACAATGTTCGTCACTTTTATAGACGACTATTCAAGGTTCACAGTAATTTACTTACTTTCACATAAAAATGAAGTTCACGAAAAGTTAAAAGATTATGTAGCCATGGTGAAAACCCAATTCGGCAGATTCCCTAAAGCTATTAGATCCGATAATGGAGGGGAATATTTAGGTAAACAAACGGAAAAATACCTAAGGGCAAGAGGTATCCAACACCAGTTTACGGTACCATTTTGTCCGAGCCAAAACGGCGTAGCGGAAAGAAAGAATAGGTCATTATTAGATATGACTAGGAGTCTACTCTCCGAAGCAGGCTTACCTCAAAAATTCTGGGGAGAAGCCATAAATACCGCCAATCACCTGCAGAATAGGCTACCAACCAAAATAACAAACAAAACACCGTTCGAAATTTGGTTCAACCGAAAACCCACCTTACACTACCTGCGTACATTCGGCTGTAAAGCTTATGCCTATATACAAAAACATCAGCGAAACAAATTAGATGATAGAGCGCAGGAAGGAATACTTGTGGGGTATGACAATAAATCAAAAGGTTACCGTATATTTACAAAAGAAAACAAAATAATAATAGCGAGAACAGTTAAATTTATAGAAAATAGTGAAAACAACTTAAAAGAAGGCGAAGAGGTAGAAAACTCAGACAATGACAACAACTACATTCAAACAGAGTTAAGTAATTCGGACGAAGAACCAACCGCGTCCAAACAACCCGACGTAGAACCGAGAAGGTCTCAGAGGTCAAATAGAGGAGTACCACCCGACAGATACGTATGTCACGTAAAAACAAATGACACATTCGAACCATCCGATTTTTATGACATAACAAACATGAACAACCCAGTAGAAAAAGAAAATTGGCTCAAAGCCGCTCAGCAAGAAATCAACTCATTAAAGAAAAATAAAACTTGGGACTTAGTAGATCCCCCACCAAATAAGAAAATTATTGGTTGCAAGTGGATTTTTAAGAGAAAGTTAGATAATTTAGGAAATGTACAAAAATACAAGGCCCGTTTAGTAGCGAAAGGATATAATCAGAAGTACGGCGAAGATTATGATGAAACCTTCGCACCCGTAGTTTCACACACAACAATCCGCACATTTTTAGCCTCAGCGGCATACAAAAATCTTTCTGTTCAACACATTGACATCGACACTGCATTTCTTCACGGCGAAATAGAAGAAGAAATTTTCATGAAACAACCAGAAGGTTTTATAGAAAAAAATTGTGAAAACAAAGTGTGTAAACTGAATAAAACAATCTACGGCTTAAAACAGGCAGCTAGAACCTGGCACAAAAAGATCGCAGAATCATTAAAAAACATGAATTTTGTGCAAAGCACTGCTGACTCATGTTTGTTTACTAGAAAAGAAAAGGAAAATTTCACTTATATCATCGTTTACGTTGACGATATTTTAATCGCGAGTAAAAGTGAAATAATTAAAGATGTAATAAAACAATTGCAAAATGAGTACGGAGTAAAAGACTTAGGCGAAATAAGTCAGTACCTAGGAACCAACATAATCAAAACGAATGATGGTTACAAATTAAACCAAAAGTCAAAAATAGAAGATTTGGTTAGAAAGTTAAATTTAACAGATGCAAGACCTATTGGTACACCGATGGAAGTAGGTTTCTATAAATTAGAAGATAGCGACAATTTACTTCCGAACAATACAAAGTTTAGGCAAGCGATCGGTTCGCTCTTGTATATTGCAACAGTCACTCGACCCGACATTATGGCACCAGTAAATATACTTAGTAGGAGAAGTGCAACGCCACGCGAGAAGGATTGGAAAGCGGCAAAAAGAATTATTATTTACCTCAATTGCACAAAAAAACCTATGCCTAACAATAAGTAAAAATAAACCACCAATACTCATCGCGTATGCTGATGCTGATTGGGCTGGGGACACTAAAAATAGAAAATCAACCACCGGCAATATTTTTTTTCTGGGTGATAATCCCATTCAATGGACTACAAAATTACAGTCAAGCATTGCATATTCTTCCGCTGAAGCGGAATATGTTGCTGCAGCAACCGCAGGACAAGAAATTTTATGGCTATTAAAACTGCTAGAAGATCTTAACTTGTATCAAGTAAAACCTATTTTACTTTACCATGACAACCAAAGCAGTATAAAGATGATAGAAAATGAAAAATTTTCGAAGCGGACAAAACACATTGATATCCGCTTTCACGCCATAAGACAATTAAAGGAGGATAAAATTATCGAATTAAAATATTGTCCCACGCAATACATGATTGCTGACTGCTTGACGAAGCCCACACCCAAACCTCAACTTTTGTGTGACATCAAGACTATGAACTTGTTACCTTATCCATCTGAGGAGATTAAGGAGGGGTGTTAAATTTAATTCCCCAGATGTTCTTCGGCAACTCCTAAAAGTGATTAAAAAAAAAAGAAAAGAAAGAACTTGTTACCATACACAGATCATTTTAACAAGCCAATTTACGAACTGTTTCTTTACTTCCGCATTTGATAATGAGTGCTATTACAGCCCACTTGAGTAACTCTCTAA
>OZ010788.1:486179557-486704557 GCA_963932465.1 Maratus speciosus | reverse complement strand
TGTACCTTTTAAATGCATCGAAAATTAACGAAAAACTACAAAGTTTGAATTAGTCTATCTTCAAAGCCTTTTTATGTATAAACATGAACTTTGGATATCAATTAAACAGATTATGCTTTGTAATATGCTACCATTAGAAATTTATCAACCCTTTACAGAATTTGTGTATTGTTGAAATCATAATAGCTCTTTTTTTTACCCCATAAGTCATTGCGCGCATGATATCTTGAGAAAGTATGTACGGATTTGCATGAAATTCGGTAAAGATACTAATCATATATGTGTGTTTAAAATGATCTACTCTTAGGCTAAAATTATTTCATTAACTATATTAAAAAAATATTTTCGTAAAAAAAAATAAAAATTTTGTATTTTTAATGAATAAAAATAGTCATAACTAAAAATATTACCATTGTAAATACTTAAAAGTAGATCATTTTAAATACACATATTTGTTTAGTATATTTACCAAATTTCATGACAATCCATATAAACTTTCTCAATATATCATGCGCGCAATGACTTATGGGGTAAAAAAAGAGCTATTTTGATTTCAACAATACACAAATTCTGTAAAGGGTTAATAATTTTCTGTTGTTAGAATATTACAAAGCACAATCTGTTTAATCAATATCCAAAATTTCACGTTTATACATAAAAAGGTTTTGATGATAGACTAATTCAAACTTTCAAGTTTTTCGTTAATTTTCGACGCGTTTAAAAGGTATAAGACCCCTTAAAAGGTGTTTAAATGCATGAAAAGCGTTCTAAAAAACGTTTTAAATTGCGATTTCTACGCAATATCAGAAAATACCGATTCGGTTGTTTTTTTTTTAAATGGTGTGAAAACGATGGCGACAGCCCTCGCTCCAACACAGGCCATATTTTATATCAGTGCCACTACCCCAAAGGGGGTGCAGGAGCAAAAAACGTTCTTAAATTGCCATTTTAAATTTGGAATGGTAATTATTTCAAAGATGCAAATGCTTTCTAAGAATTGTCGAAAGAAAATTCCAAATTTAAAAGAATGAAGTGAGCGAAAAACGTTCTAAATTACGAATTTTGTGCAATCGTATGAAATACGAAACCGATTTAAAACATAATGGTTGCAAATTGATGGTGATAGAACCTGCTCAATCATAAGCTATATTTTATATCGGTGCCACAACCCCTAGAGGGTTGCAGGAGCAAAAAACTTTCTAAATTGCGATTTCTACGGTACTGAAGAAGCTAGAAACTTTAAATATAGCACGGTAGTTACTATAAAATATAAATGTCCTCTAAGAACAGTCGAAAAGAAATTCGAAATTAAAAAGGTGTGAAGCGAAGGGAAGGAGCAAAAAGCATTCTAAAAGATCCTAAATTACGATTTCTATGGAACCTCAGGAAATAATAAACCGATTACAGAAATGGTTGCGAATCAAGGGTGATAGTCTCTGATCCTATACAGGCTATATTTTATGCCGGTGTCACTACCACCTGGTTGGTAGGAACAACAAGAAAGCCTTTAAAAACATCTAAATTCCGTTTTCTATAAAATATTGGGAAATACCAACCGATTTCAAGGTTAATGTTGGCAAATTAATGGTAAAAGTCTCTGTTTCAACATTTTTCGAGACATTCTGTTTCAACTCTGTTTCGGCATTTTATATTGGTGCCACTAACATCAGAGAGGTGGTAGACTGTTAGACAAGAAGCTTGGAATTTGACATGATGGTTAATTTTAAGATGTAAATGTGTTAAGATAATTTCTAAAAAAATCAAAACTTCAAATGAATACAGAAACGAGCGTATGAAATGAGCATAAAAGTCTCAAAATACTTTTTAAATTATCATTTATTTAGTTTTAGTTTTAGTTCTTATTAATTAAAATCTCATTTTTTTCCATTGCAGTTTTATAATGAAGTTTAGTTAAACTGTGGCTTAATTTATAATTTTTGAATTATTCCAAAAAGTGTTCTTCTAATAAAAAATAGTCATGCAAATATCACTTGGCATATTTCAACTATTACGCGAGCAAAGCCGCGGGGTTCGCTAGTAGTACATAAGTACTGTATTTTTTATTATTAAGCGTATAATTATTATGTGTAGTAAAAAATATCATATTAAAATGTAGGCGTAATGTTTGTTGAAAACGATAGGACTACCTTTCTATTAAACAAATGTGATGCCAATATTTCCCAAAATAATCTTTTTTATGATTATCCCAATAATCCGGATTTCTGCATATACGGATTACATACAGAAAATCTGTTGTCTAGATAATCAGAGTTTGAACGTAGCTTGAAAAGGAAAGAAGTCTTTAAGGAAATATCTATTTATGTCACAAAAATATCTCATTATATGACCATAGCTTTCGTTCGGATCAAACCGACCCGATCGGAAGCTGCCTTTGCAAATAAATGTAAAAAGCAATGCGGAAATTTAATAATAAATAAATAAAAATTAAAAATTAAATTCTACAGGTTTTTTTTATGGAAAATTATTATTATTATTTTGATTTTGTCAGGGAGGGGAGAGTCTTCCTGAAGCTTCTCTCCCACCCCTTCCCCACGTTTAGAAAATTTTAAGCTAATGAACATAACAGAAAATTAGAGTTATTTTCCTGTAACACCCCCTCCCCCTCTTTTCCCAGACGAAAAAAAACTCTTGGTTCTTTTTTTCTCTTATTGTTTCATATTTTTAAATCCCTTAGAAAGAATAGATTTTATATTTTATTTCTTTTCAAAATCGTTAAAGAAAAAGAAAATTTAGTTAGTTAAAGTTCAGAATCCAGCCTCCTTGGCCGTTGCCCATGTTTTAGAACAGTATTCTTTTTCGAGTTCATTGGCAATGCAAACTTCGAAATGCCAAACCTAATGCGGAAATGTAAAAATCACAAAGGGGGAAAAAAAAAGAAAAGATGCATAAGAATAAAACCTTTTTTTCCAGGATACACAGTAATTAATGCGGTAACAGAGACCCAGTTTGCACACATGACCGTGACCTTGTAAGCTTCCAGTTTCGAAGGAAGCGAGACAGTGAACTCATTCCGGGCCGCGAATGAATAAAAAAGAGTATGCAAGATTCAAGATGCCGAAAAGGAAAGAAAAGAAAAATTGTTAAGAAAACAGAACCTTACTCCTTCATCTTCGCACTCTTTAACAGAATTATAGACTTGGTTTATTAAATTTTCTTTGAGAAGTATAGTCATAAAAATTTAAGACTGATGATAGAAAACGTGTTATCTAATTTTCCTGAAATATTTAAAAAATATTTTTCCCTATTTCCATTTATTTCTTTTTTCTGATTTTTCTTCTTTTTTTTTCTTCTCTTTTCTTTTCTTTTTGTTAATTGTCTGCATTTAGTGCCAATAAATGTTGAAAGTTTATAAAATTCAAAATATTATAACTGAATGACATAAAATGAATTTTTTAATGTTGCACTTGTTAGAACATGGAAAAAGATTTTGTATGTGATGTGTAACTAAATGTAACTTGCAGGCAAATCGGCCTGTTTACCTCAGAGGCCGACTAGACCGCGGCCTTCGGGCCCCTTGGTGACGAGGAACTAAAATGAAAAAAAAATTGATTCTGAAAAGATTTCTTAAAAATGCAGTTTTTTGAAATTATTTACATAAAATATATGCAAAAAAGTTTTGGTTAATATAAAAAGGTTTTGGTTAACTTGGCAGTCGTACCATAATATCTAATGACATCTCACGAAAAAAATTTCTAGCTACTATTTTGGTGAAGGGAGCCCAAAAAGAGGTTGCGCCTTGGATCCAAGAAATCCTTAATCGGGGTCTGTTTACAGGAAGCATATACAAATTTTAAATTTCGTAACTTTTAGGAAAAATAACTGTTTTGACGAAAACAGAATTTCATATGATGAAGAACATTTGAAACCTTTTTGCAAATAGAACTATACGAACGTTTAAACGTTTCAGTATTAGCTATTGGACAATGATGAGAGGGAACAACCTGTATACTATAATCCCCCTAATATTTTCCTACTTAGAATAAAAGCAAATTTTGAGTAATGAAATTAAATGATATATTTCTGTGAGTTTTATTTCCACACATTTAAATTAAAAAATATGGTAATAACTTACTTACCATACCACCTAAAATCACAATTAAAATTAAAATTTAATAAATAATTGAATAAATGAAAATTAAAGCCTGCGTTACGTGTGTAACTCTCTGCACGGAATTGCCCTTGCATTAACTTTTACATGCCTTATATCAAAAAGTTAAAGACCACACAGAAGTAAACAATAATAACTTATATTTTAATTTATCTTTAAAATAATGGGCATTTTCATAAACCGCATATATTTTTAAAAGCAAAATAATTATTTTTACGATTTTCCGTAACTGAAAAAATATTCTAGGTTCAATTGCGGTTTACGTTCCATCAGAAATAGCTTTTTTTTTTTTTTTTTTTTTTTTTTTTTTTTTTTTTTTTTTTTAATTTGCGGTTTACGTTCCATCAGAAAGCTTTTTTTTTTTTTTTTTTTTTTTTTAAATTTTTCGGTTTAGTCCCGGTTCACATTGCCTTGGTTTCAAAGAAAGAGACACCGTGAACTCATACCGGTTGCGAGTAAGTTAAAAAGAATATGTAAGTTTCAAGATGCTGAGAAGAGAAGCAACGAAAAATGGCTAAGAAAATGCCTTATTTTTTCAGCTTTCGACATTTTTTAAGAGACTTGGTTTAATTTAATTTTCTTTGAGAGACATGGCATAAAAATTTGAGACTATAAAATAAGAAAAGCCTTGTGAAATTCTCCTTAAAGATTATTATTATTATTATTATTATTTTGGTAATTTAATTTTTTTACAGTTCAACTCGTCTTAGTTGGGTTATTTATTGAGTTAACTTTTGACTTCCCTTAATAAAAAAGTTAAATATCAAACAGAAGTAAATGATGTCAATAACTTATATTTTAATTTATCGTTTGACCTTTCAGACCTCATATGGAATATGAAGAGAAATTTTCATTTTTGATATTGTTTTTAATTATTTAGAGTCTCAATAAGATAAATACATACATTTTTAAAAATATATATATACATATATATAATACTACATTGCAGTGTGCGTTGAGCACCGGGGCAATAATTCTTTGACAATTTTCTTACGCAAGACTTCTAAAATTATTTTACTAATGATAAATCATAAATAAAAAAAATGTCAGCACTCATATTTTATAAGTCGTGGCAAACACAAACCTTACAGATAATCAGGTGGTCTCGAATCAAAAGATCACACGGGAGTTTGGGTTGGGTTGGGTTGATTTTTGACGGCCAATTATCTACTCGAAGGATATAGGACCGAAGGAGGAGTGCCCTGCGTGGGGGTCTTTCTAAGGGAACCTAACCCGTATTTACGCATGGAAATCCAAGTTTCGAAGAAAACCACGAAAACTCCGAACGGTTAGGCCGACGGGCGCGATTCGGTTCGAACCCAGCACCTCCTGTCTACCAGCTTCGAGAGCAGAACCTCTCGGCCACTGGTGGGACCAAGGGGGTTTGGAAAGCTATAAAAAGCACATGGTTATAACCAGTATAATTGGTAACCACCATAATAACAAGTATATGTTCTTTTAATTGAGTCGGAGCACTTCTTTTTATTAATGAGAATTTAAAAATTACTTGAGTCCACCGGAGCTCATAAATACTGCGCACCGAAGTCCATCGGAACAGTGCTTTATGTTGTATTTGGCTAATTGATAAAATAATAATAATAATAATTCTTGGCAAGTACGATTTTATGAAAAATCTTCACCACCGATTATAAATGTTTTTGCTGTTGTCAATCTAGCATGGACTCGTGCTGTATATTTATACTTATCTCACCTCATACACGTCCGTTGAAAACTGTTCACATTTCATTGGTTTAGTTTGATCCTATCAAATTTTTTCATCCATTAAATTTTATTATATATGTATATACAAATATATATTGAAAATATATTTAAATTTTCCTGCGCTGACAAGAAATTACTTTAGATTTTTCAAATAATGTATGAAATACAAATATGCTGAAGGAAGGAACAGGAGTATATGCTACCGTACTGCAGTATATTAGAGCTCGGGACTTTTTTTAGTCAGAAATAGGGCCTGGTTACAACAACATGTGCTGTAGAGGTCTGCACGGGCCAGAATTTCCAGAACCGGCCCGAACGAAAGCTATCTTGACCCGGCCCTGCCCGCTACAAAAACTAAAAGTTCAGTTCGTGCCCGTCCCGTTTGTATTTTCGTGGTTCACGGCCCGGCTCTGCCCATGCAAAAATTAATGACCCAACTCAATTTCCACAGAAAATACTGATTTTTCTTAACATACAAGATATTTTTTTCTAGAATACTGCATACATATTTATGGAAAAATTTAACATTATAGATTACTATATGTTTTAGATTATTATATATTTGCAAGCCATAGAATGCAGAATATCATCAGTACCGGTCCGCCATGCAAGCCCAGTATGTACGCCAACGCCGATCTCTACGCTGAACATGTTATATTTTTGTATTGATGTTGTCTATCTAGCATGGACTCGTGCTGTATATTCATACTTATCTCGCCTCATACACGTCCGTTGAAAACTGTTCATATTTCATTGGCTTAGTTTGATCCTTTCAAATTTTTATATCGGACCGAATTTTTTTATCGCCTCGGCCCGATACGTTAAATAATTGTCTTTATCTGGCTGGTCCTTCCCGTTCAGTTTTCACTTCATTTTGCGAAGACCGGGCCCTGGCAGACCTCTAATGTGCTGATTAGACATCAACAACTTCATTAATGCTCCAAGAAAACAATAGATGAGTCTGAACTTGCTTGTGGCAAGGATTATGGAGCAAAAAAGAACACCACCTTGGAAGGTGCATTGGGAACGGTGAAGTTAAAAGACTGCACTGAACTTGAGTTTTTTTTTATTGAATTGCTGAAATCAGAAATTTTTATTACCGCTCAGTTTTGAAACGAGATAACAATTTCGGTTCAATTATAGCACTGGAGAAGCAAATTAGGTTCCATTCCGGTTTTCGTTCCAGGAATAACTTTTTGGTTTTGGGTTGGGTTCCGATAACTCATTTCGGACTGCGAATGAATAAAAAAGGATATGCAAGATTCTGGATGCTGAAGGAAGAAGAAAAGAAAAATGGTTTAGAAAATGTTACCTAACTTCATCATCTTTTGGCCCTTTAAATAGAATTAGCGACTTGTTTTATTTAATTTTCTTTGAAAGACGTGGACATAAAAATTTAAGACTGAGGGTAAAAAAAACCTTATATATCTTTCCTGGAAAATTAAATGCATAAATATAAAATAAAAATTAATCTGTTTTATTCTCTAAGTTTCGTCCCGTTCTTTTTTGTGTCTCGAAAAGAAATTAAACTGTCTGTAGACAAAAATAATTTTTAACAGAAATATGTTTAAAAATGTTTATGTTTAAAAAAATTCAATATAAACGAGCGCAAAAGTTAATTTAAGGGGAATTTGCTTTTTTTTACTGTTGAAAAAAAAAATCGATTTCTGTTTTGTTTTTCCTATTTTTTATAGTCTGTAAATTATCAGTGAAAACCGATTTTGCCGAATTCGAAGTTCTTTCGTAGTTACTTAGTACTTTAACGCAATGCGTCCGTAGGCTTACAGTATTTTAGAACATTATACATTTTACGCAATTTTACGTACTTTTATAAGTACTTTTTTGAAACTGGGCGGTATCAGAAGGCAAAAACTTTTAAATCGATCTTGCTCATTTTTAACACTTTCCAACAAAGTTGAAAAGTGTTTATGCATTGGGTTTGTCTGTCTGTCTGTCCGTTTGTTCACACTCTAACTCCCGTAAATAAACTCGGATTTTCATGCAATTGATAAAGGCTATTTAGGGTCACCAAAGCATGTTTGGTATTGTATATGAAGTATGTAGGATTAACAGCTCATTTACAGGGACATTCAAAAATATTCCATTACATTATGGTATATGGGGAAAAATCATTTGCAGAGTATTTTAATGACATTACGCTATTTCAAATGTATTGAAACTGATATAAATCTCTGAATTTCAGTACGATCATGTTAGAACAGGGCATTCATAGCATTTTTCACTCATTTACAGGGACATACAAAAGAAATCCGTTACAGATACTGTCTTTGGGTAATAACTGCTGGAGTGTACGGTTTAAAATTCTGTATGCGCTTTTAAATTTAATTAATTTTTTATTTGTTACTCGTTATATAAATTTTATAGCTCATATACAGGACTGTACAAAAGTATTCACGTACCATTCTCCTTATTGGAGGAAATTGCTGAAGGGGAATTTTCAACTGAAGTATATGTATTCCTTAAGTGAACTAAACTTTGGCATGCTTGTAGTTAATAGATACAAATCTATATATCACACCCAGGGCAGCTGAAAAAAATCAGATAATTTTCCGGTTGTAGCTGAAATTGGTTTTTGAAATGCGTTATGCGTTTCCATATGGTTAAATTAGACGTAATATTTTAATTTTTCAAAAGGTGCAGTTTCGTTATATTATTCTGAATGTGTTGGAAAGTGTTTCATAATCTATGCTTGACGCATGATTTTTCTTTCTTGCTTTTAATTAAAGCTAATCTAGATTATTGGAGCTTAGACCACTTTCAGCTATTTTTATAAAAAATAAATATTTTTAGACGCACTCCAAGGTACAAAAAAAGGGGTCAAAAATAGACTGTTTTTTCAAATGGCTGTCGCTTTGTTGATCTTAAACCTTTTTAACCTTAAAATGTTTAAAGCTCCAGACAATATTATCTTCTTTCATAATCCTTAAGGAAAATTGATTGGAAACGACTCTGGGAATCTATCGGATCCCGCCCGATTAGAAGTGCACGGCGAGCACGCTAAGGACACTCAAGCACGCAAACCGAACCATATCATCAATTTTTTATTTAAAAATTTTTTAAACGTCCTTCAAATGATAATAAATAACATGCAAAAAACCCGGAGCTAAAATCTTTATTCCTTTTCCAGAAAAAACCAGTTGGAAATTGCACGTCAAACATGGCAAATGAGGTGCGTTCGTACTATAACTAGTTTTATAAATATTTTTTGCACCGCATATTGTACTGAATGTATATTTTAGTGCAATCCATAAGTGTATATCAAATTTATTATGTTCGAAAGGCTGTAACATCATTAAAATGCACTTGCAATAATTTTTTCCCATTGGCCGTTCATGTAACGGAAAACTTTTGACTGCCCCTGTAATTAAAATATACATCCGATTTTCATAAAATTTTAAATGACTCGACAAAATTTTTGCACCAATTATATATTTAAAATTTCAGACCATTCGGTTGGGTACTTTTTGCTCTGTTATATGTTATATACGCTGTTATACGGACGGACAGATAGACGGACCGAACGACGATTATAGGGGCTACGTATTTATATAATTACGAACGCACCTAATAATGCTAAAAAACACCCTTTTTCGGCCTTCTAGAGGCAAATACTTCTTAAGCATCAAATCACAAAAGAAAATTTACGCTAACCAGAGAGGGTCCCCCCCCCCCCCATGAAAATATAAGTTCTCGAACAACCAAAGGGTTGGATATCTTAATACTATGGTAATAAAACTTGTGAAAACATAAACTGTGTATAACGAAATCCTGACTTGAACGGAAAGCTTTCATGAGCGCGGCGAAAGGAATACCATGAAATTATACCTATTAAGAAGGAAATCTGTCTAAAACTAATTTTGGTACTTTTCCAGTATACGGGACTTGGCGCCTTCTAAATAAAGTTGGCGTAATACAGTCTTCAGAGAATGACATTTGTTGCCAAATAACAGAAACAGCTATGAAAACATACCTGTTAAGCTTTTATACCTGTTTATATCTGTATTTATACGATATATATAAACATTTTATTTATTAACCATTTGAAAAAGTGGCTATTGTCCTCTGTCAGGGTAGGAAATCAAAAACATATCTGAAGCGTTTCATTAGTTGAATCCGCATTTTATTCGTTTTCTGATTGGTCTATACAGTAATCTGTATTTTCCCTTTACTTTCAATAGAGGTGGATACTTCTGTTGCCAATATGACAAAAAAGTAATAAAAACTACAAAAAAAAGTAATAACTCAGAAACAAATAGAGATAGAGCTTTCAAACAAATTGCATTTAAAAGTACATTTTTTTCTCTATATGACGGTGTAAAAAGTAATATTGTGGGATGTTTAGAAGTTTAAGAATGAAATTTCATTTAAAATTGTTCCAGGAATATTAATGTTTAATCCATGGCGTACGTAATGTATGACCAGCTCCGTAGAAGTTTAAAAATGTACAGTACCGAAAAATGTAATCCATTGCGTACGTAATGTATGAAATTTCATTTAAAATTGGTCCAGGAATATTAATGTTTAATCCATGGCGTACGTAATGTATGACCAGTTCCGTAGAAGTTTAAAAATTTATAGTACCGAAAATTGTAAAACTGAAATTTCTTTTAAAATTTGTTCATGATGGGTCCAGGAATGTTAATGTTTAATTCATTGCGTAAGTAATGTATGATCAACTCCGTGCGATTTTTTATGTCTTAAATTTTAGTCTTCGAAAAAATCATTTTCCAAATGGTCGTTGTAATTTGTTAAATTGCTTTTTTTTTTTTTTATATTGTAATTTTTTTTTAGATACAATTTACTCCTGTTTGTATAATAAAAATTGATAAATGGCTACTTAATGTTAAATAAAATGTATAAATATTGAAAACACTGCTTGTATATATGAAACAGAGAATAGGTTGCCAGAAAGTATGTTGCCAAATTTCCTTCTCTCACCAAGGCCATTTTCAATATTTCGCCAAGGCCCCTATATACTGAAAAAGTACACTTTTTTTTTTTTTTGTCACTACAATTCTATTTTTACAGGATGTATTTACAATTTAGAATATCTTATTTATCCAGACCGTAAAATATTTGTAATAAATGTGTGAGTGCGAAGAATCAGTAATCTCTCCCACTTTAATTATTTTTTTTCCATCAAATATATTTATGCTTTTGCACGTCATTTTGAAATAGGAGGTCTGATCATATAAAAAAATGCCTGTTAATATAGTCCTATATAGAAATTTTTAAAAATCAGGGCTTTCGTCATATTTTTAAAATTTCCAAAGATTTTCAAACCCTTAAAATAAGAGGGTTTTGAAGCACTTTTCAAAGTATTTCTAAAGCGTACAAAACATGTAAATTGATCAATTTTACTTAAGTTTTACTTTTGAATTAATAACTTCGATTAGCACAATGCACGCCAGTGTTGGTATATAAAACTCACTTTTTAAAGCTAACGCAAAAATGACTGATTATCGTATGAAATGCTTTATTTTGAGATACATGAGAAGACATAAATAACATGAAAATGGAAAGGAACTTTAAACCTAGAAATAAAATTACGTATAAAATAAACGCAAAAAATCTTTGAACTGTGATCAAGGTGTGACATGCAAAAACTAGCCAGATAAAATTGTTAAACTGGGTTTATGTCTAATCTTGATTTAGTTTTTGTCGGTGAAATTAGTACTTAACTTCGAAATCTACCTGCGCCTGTAGAAAAAATTACAGAAAGTTTCATATAATGATCATATAATGGTTTCATTTTTGATAAAACCATAACGAAGTTTCAGTATTACATTTAAAAAAAGTAAAATTGATTAAATATCTACATTTAAAACATCTTAAATTCCCATTAGCATGACTATGTAAATTCAATTTCAATATTTATTTTAATTTACATGCTTTCATTTTATCTTACGTGGAACGAAAATTCATTTAAAATCACGTCATAATATTAGAAAAATGTTTTAACTTTATGAATATGAAAAGGTACGTTTTCTTTAAAACATGAGGACATTTTCACCAATGGAAATATTTAATTTTTGTAAAATTAGAATCTAAATTTTTATTTATCTTTGTATTACAGAATACTATACGTTCGAATAAATAATAAAGTGATCGGAAAATCAATTGCAGGCATTTCAGTTTTTTTTTTTTTCTTTTTTCGATTAACGGCTTACCAGTTTTACCCGTACATCATATGAGCAGCGTATTCGCCGTGAGTGATTTGCCCGTGCTACGTACGGGCATCGCATTTTCTAGGCTTACATTTTTGTTTATCCGGTATATTGCAGTCTAAAATTCATAAGATACAAATAAATGTAAATACATTGCTTAAAGGTGCGTCAAATATAGTAAAATCCTTTAAAAACACATTAAAATCCTTTTAAAATCAAAACGTTTTCAGCCAACTTACTTTGATTTCATCAGGGAAAAACTCAAGTGAAACTCAAGTGAAACTTAAGTTTTTCACTGATGAAGGCCGAGTAAGTTTCGGTTGAAAACGTTTTGGTTTTTAAAATGACTTTAATGTGTTGTTAAAGGATTTTATTATATTTGACGCACCTTTAAGCAATGTATTTACATTTATTTGTATCTTATGAATTTTAATTATTAATCAAGGTGAATTTTGCACTGAAATTTTAACTTTTTATTGCATTTCAGTCTAGTACACAATTTTGCTCATAAATTTATATTTGGATATACAGTCGAACCTCGTTATCCCGACACTCTAATGTGCAGAAAAAAGTGTCATCATAAGCGGAGTGTCGCGGTAACCGGAGTTGCAAAAAAAAAAAAAAAAAAAAAAAAAAATGTTTATAAAAGCTGTATTTTTAGGACAATTTTAAATTCATAACGGATTTTCCAATTTTAAGCAATAAAACTTTATTAAACAAAATAAACACAAAACAAAATCGAAAAGAATAAAAATCAGATTTATGATGACTTGTTTTTTTTTTGGTTTTTTTGTTACATGAAATATTGATGAATTAAGGTTTGCTTATCCCCGGATGTGCTTCCCCCAGTTCTTTTTTTCATATTATACAATGAATTGTAATAAATATTCATTGTTTCAGAAATGGATGTTAGATAATTTCTGATCGTTTCAATGCAATGCTTCGGTTTTAGTCGGATGAAAAACGCCGTTTAACCACAAGAAAGAGCCGCCTGACCAGAACAGAAAGACCGCGAGTAGACTGATACGTCTATCTGGCGCTTAATGGGTCATTCATAGTGTCTGTGGTTTACTTATTCAGATAAAGGAAAAAAGTAAAATTTCTCATTTATCTCAATGGGTATTTTAGACACTTTTGTGAAAAGTTTGGCTAAGACATTTCTTACCGCTTAATTTCCGTGTTTGTAAGATGGATTAGGAAAAATGGACAATTTTCCTAAACGTCGGGATATCCGGAGTTGAAAATTATTCTACGACGTAAAATGCGGAGTTTATTTACATTAAAATCATATACAGAAAATCGGGACTTTGGAAAACTGACGTAGTAAGCAGAGTGACGTGAAAACCGGGTGTTGGGAAAACGAGGTCCGACTGTATCATCTTTATTTCTGGTCTGTAATTATTTCTTTTAAATATATTTCGTTTAAAAATGGTATGAAAATTTGATTTTTGCAATTAAAAAATAGGCGGGTTTTTTTTTTTCAAAAATATTGAACTTGTAAGTAGGTAAAAAAAAAAAAAAAAAAAAAAAAAAAAAAAAAAAAAAAAAGAACTTGACGGAAAGCTCAAGAGAATAATACGATTTTCTTTTTTCATTTCCACTTACAGCTCGTAAAATTTAAAAGAACACTGAAGATGACAATCGATTTAAAACATTTAATAAAAGAAAAGAGAAAAAAGGGAAAAAAAACTAAGAATCGAAAAGATAGGAATAAAAAAGCTACTTAAAAGACGATGCAGTTCGTCATTGTTATTATTATTTTTTAACTTAATGAGCTCACGTAATTTATCACTTTTAAAATGTCGCGTCATTTAACAGTTTCTTTTATCTGGTGGAAAATATGCGTGAACTCAAGTGTAAAAAAAAAACAAAGTTTTAAATAGATACATTTAATTCTACTTAATTTTTACTTATAAAGTAATTACATCAATTAGGCGAACACAGAATAATAGTGACATATGAAATAAATTTTGAAATTCTAAGTAAAAATGGCCGATTATCTTACGAAATGCTTGACTTTGAAATAGCTGAGATGACATAGAAAAATACAAAAAGGAGTGAACGCATTTTCTTAGTATCATATAAAAAATGAATACAAAAACTTTTCAACTGCGATAAATATATTGGAGACAAACTAATGTAAAATCAGATAGTAACGTTAGGTCACGTTGTATATCGTAGAAATAAGTATAAGTATCCAAATTTCAGACATTTATTTAGAGTTCTAGGAGGATTTTTTAAATTTAAATCAAACCATTTTATTTACATACAGCAGTGGTTCTCAGCCAGTGTGCTGTGGCATAGTGGTATACGGCAAGCGGACAGATATGTCATGCCTCGTGACAGAAACGCTGCGACACGGCAATATTGTCACAAAAAGAGAACGTCCCCTTGCAGAAAACTTTTATCCTCGAGCCGATAAACGTAGCTGATAAAAGTATTATTTTTTGGAATTGTTATTTTCATTTAAAGTAAAAAGTATTAAAGTTAGCAAAGTTCCATTGGAAATTCCTAGAAGACTAAATTTTTTATGCAACAAGTTAACTCTTTAGTTAATTATGTAATTATGTTTTGAAAACATAATAACATATGTTTTTGAAAAATTGTTTTTAAATTAACCTGGTGAAAAGAAATAAGTTCAGTATTTTTATTTGTATCAAGAGTAAGAACAACCTTATCCTAAACTTCTAGCAAGAAGAAAAATTAGATATGTATGTATACACATTAATTGATATCTTAATTATTAGAAATAATTATACATATGTGTAAAATGCCTCCCCACCTCTTTAACAAATTGGTCTAATAAAGTTTTCAAATCTGTGGTGCTTTGCTACAAATTGCAGTAATTTAACCTCATACTCAATCAACAAACGTTAAGAAAATAAATGCGAAGCTTATTTATTATAAATTACTGTAAATATGCTAAATAATTCCTTTAATGCTTAGTCTCTAACCGCCCTTCCTTATCAATTTTATTGAAAAAACTGCAGAAAATCATCACATTTTTTTCCAATCATATCACTGCATTTTATCATTTGCATTTCATATCACAAAACTTGGAAAACTGCCAATCAAATATTATATATAATATAACTATATATAATTTATTATATTAAATAAGAATATTTTCTTTCTTTTTCAGCTTAATGTCGAGTAAAAACGTAATAAAACAAATCATAATGACAAATTACGCCACGCTCGAGTTTTCTCGGGATAATAATTAATTGTCATATTTACGAAGCCCCACCAGTGGCTGAGAGGTTGTTCTCTCGAAGCTGGTAGACGGGAGGTGCTGGGTTTGAACCCAATCGCGCCCGTCGGCCTAACCGTTTCGGAATTTTCGTGGTTTTCTTCGAAACCTTGGTTTTCCATGCGTAAATACGGGTTAGGTTCCCTTAGAAAGACCCCCCACGGAGGGCACTCCCCCTAAGGCCTATATCCCTCGAGTTGATAATTGGCCGTCAAAAATCGACACAAACCATATTTACGAAACCAAGATAACTCGGGATAATAAGTGAAGCGGTTAAATTTAAGTTTTTGGCTTTTTTACATGCTGTTTAAGAACAGATAAGAGAATTACACATAAAAAAACCCCATATAATACCTGATTTATAATATACCTATTAATTCTTCAGTGTATTTTTCCTACTTGTGTTATGTATACATGTGTCATTCATTTCTGCTATTAAAAAATAACATGTTGCAGAAAAATTTTACTGTTAACGAGCCTTGTCGCAGAACGCTTAAAGAAATTCTGCCACAGGGATGTCATGAAATTTTTAAGTCAAGTTGAATCAAGATTTAATAGAATCAAACTAATATCGTGAAGGAATTTTCAACTTGTTATTTAAATAAACGTTAAAGCATACATATAATTACTTAAAAGGTTCTAAAAACATATAAAGATAAGTCAATATAACCCCGAGATCTTTCGAACGCACACACTCATCTTTCCCCTTTGAAAATGAACGTATATATCATTATACAATATCTTTATATGCTTTTAGCAAATTTTAAGTAATTATATGTACGAGTATGTTTCAACGTTTGTATCAAGATTTTGAGAATTAACAAAAGTATTGATACTTTAACAATCAACATTTCATGTTTTACGATTTACTTTGAAATGAGTTGTACACACATGTCCAAGGGTAAGAGACCGGACGCTTTCGCTTTTACACGTTTTGTCGAATACCTACTGAAATTCTTGACGAATTGTTCTTGAACTTCTAGGATGTAAAGAACATGTTTGACTTCATATTTCTCAGTGAAGATTTAGTCGGGTGGTCAATTAGGGGGCTAATAATATAATTTAATAATAAAATATTTGCGATCGCCTACGTAATAGAAAATGTTGAAAATGGTCTGTCACTGTATTAAATGACTATTTGGGTTCTCATCAACGTTTGTGTGCATTTGTGTAAGCATAGCATTCATATTTGTGAAGATAGTAACGTGTCTGTGAAAAATTCAAAAAGTTTTTTGTTTATAACATACAGAGTTTTCACACAAATTTAACACAACTTTCTGTAAACCGTACAAATAAACAGTATACTTCAATTAAAACATGAATATATTGAATATTTGTTGAAAAATATAGGCATTTGTAAGAAATTTTTTTTAATTGCGAATGTGTGCAAGATTCCAAAATTTTTATTTCATAATTCGGTAGTAAGCTATTTAAGGCAACTTATATGGAACGTCCAGTCAAATATCGCGAAAATTCAGAAAGATAGCAGCGATATAGTGAGTTGCTTCGTAAAAGTAGCTTTATTATAAGGGATTTTCTACAATTTTTTAATCAGCTCACTGTATCTTTCTGAGTTTTCACAATATTTGACTATACTTTTTATATAAGTTGCCCAAAATATCTGACTATTTTGATCAATTTCTGCTATATGGGTGATCACAAATATTATTTTATTATTAAATTTATTACTAGCTCCCTAATTGTCCTCCCGACTAAGTCGTCAGTGAGAAATATGAAGTCAAACATGTTCTTTACATCCTAGAAGTTCAAGAACAATTCGTCCAGAATTCCAATAGATATTCGACAAAAAGTGTAAAATCGAAAGCGTCCAGTCACTTACCCTTAATTTTTGAATATGAGTGTAATTTTAGTGTCATAAAGTTGCACTAATTGGAGGTTTATTTCTCTTTTAGTATGTTTTTTTAACCTCTTAATCGGCGTGCCCGATACATTCACCAATTACCCGTGAATGTGCCGGGCGCACCGATTAAGGGGTTTAGAGTATGAGAGGAAATCATGAAAAAGGTGTCACATCTTCAGATAAATCTTACACATATCTTTAACTGTTAATGTACATTAACTAAACTAAACATGCGGCGGTACTATATATTAAGGATCAGTGTCCAGGCCTGTTTTCTTGACCATGGATCCTGAGGTGCTACACAGCATATGTCCCGGTCAAGCGATGAGCCAAACGCGGGACCCTTAGTGTTTAGACCCCAAGGAAGCTTGGTGCTCATTTTATCGACCCCGGAAATATGAAAGGTTAAGTGAACCATTCCTAATCCGAAGTCGAACTCTGGAGCTGTAGAGCGGTTGTCGGATGTGCTGATCACTGAGCCACTGGACTCAGTTTAATATACAGGGTGTGCCCGAATTCAGGGGCCCAAACTATAAGAGAAGGTAAAGTACACATAAAGAAGCAATTTTGGAGTAGCAATGTGGGATCAAAAATGAAAAGATTTGGCGAAAAACAAGAAATGCGGAGGAAACAAAAAAGTCCTTCCGGCCAGTGCCGGGAGGAAGAGGTAGCTTTCATATTCCTTATTTTTAAAAAGGAAGCTTATATTATTCAAACACACGAAGCTCAATTTAGTGGAAATCAATTATAAGAGATTCAATTTTATCAATACTAAATCATTATGAATGAGAATTTCGCGAAATTAATCAGCTTAATCCAAGCTGCTTTTATTTAAAGTAGCTTATATTCGGTTGCCAAATTCGGCGATATCTTGAAGTTCCTGCCATTTTAAGACAACATGGTGGATAAGGCTAACGAGTGAACTTGGTCGAGACCTTAGTAATTCCTGTGCACATGCTCACTCACATTGGAATCGGTTGATATATACAAGTGCTGTCGCAGACAAAAAATCAGATTTTTCAAAATGTCACTCACATTAGAAATTCAAACTGCTATATCTGAGCCATTTTTTAAGATAAAGACAAAAAATGCTCCGGAATCCTTATATAATAGTCAAATACTTTCAATTTCTAATTTTTTGCACCTCACTTTAAATAATTTTTTTTTTTTAATTTAATAGACTCCATTTTGAAACAAGATGGCTGATGAAGCTGGCCAGCGAACTTGGTCGAGACATTACGATGTACTATCCACATGTCTTCTTACATCGAAATAGGTTAATAAATACGCGTGTTATCACGTGACAAATATCAGATCGTTTCAAACTGTCAGCGATGCTAGAAATTCAAAGTGCTATAATTCAACCATTTTCTAAGATATACACGAAACAAAAACTGCTCCGGAATCTTTGTATCAAGGTCAAACACATAAAAAAATCTTTTTCATTTTTCAGTTTTTTGATAACTCATTTTAAATTTTAAATTTATTATTTTTTTAAATGTAGCCCTTTTGAAACAAGATGGCGAATGAAGCTGTCCATCGAACTCGGTCGAGACATTGGTATGTACTATGTACGCACCAAGTTACATCCAAATCGGTTCATAAATACGCCTGTTATCGCGTGAAAAAATTCAGATCATTTCAAAATGTCAGTCACAATAGAAATTCAAAATGCTATAACTCAGCCATTTTTTTTAGATATAGACGAAACAAAAACTGTTCCGGAATCTTTGCATTAAGGTCAAACACATATAAGCAAAAATATTTTTCATTTTCCAATTTTCTGGCACCTTATTTTAAATTTTAAATTTTTAAAATTTTTTTAAATGACCGCCATTTTGAAACAAGATGGCGGATGAAGTTGGCTAACGAACTCGGTCGAGAGATTGGTACGTATTATGTACACACTAAGGTACATCCAAATCGGTTCATAAATACGCCTGTTATCGCGTGACAAAAATCAGGTCGTTTCAAAATGTCAGCCACGCTAGAAATTCAAAGAGCTATAACTCAGCCATTTTTTAAGATATAGACGAAGCAAAAACTGCTTCGGAATCTGTGTATCAAGGTCAAACATATAAGAAAAAAATATTTTTCAATTTTCAATTTTTTGGTACCACATTTCAAATTTTAAATTTTTAAAAAAAATTTAAATGGCTGCCATTTTGAAACAAAATGGCGGATGAAGTTGGCCAACGAACTCGGTTGAGATATTGGTACGTATTATGTATACACCAAGGTACATCCAAATCGGTTCATAAATACGCCTGTTATCGCGTGACAAATATCAGGTCGTTTCAAAATGTCAACCAAGCTAGAAATTCAAAGTGCTATAACTCAGCCATTTTTTAAGATATAGACGAAACAAAAAATGATCCGGAATCTTTGTATCAAGGTGAAACACATAAGAAAAAAATATTTTTCAATTTTCAATTTTTTGATGCCACATTTCAAATTTTAAATTAAAAAAAATTTAAATGGCCGCCATTTTGAAACAAGATGGCGGATGAAACTGGCCAACGAACTCGGTCGAGACATTGGTATGCACTATGTATACACGAAATTTCATCCAAATCGGTTCATAAATACGAGAGTTACAATGTGACAAAGATCAGATTGATATATATATATATATATATATATATATATATATAATACCAAAAACACACACAACACATCCAATCCCAAAACTACAGAACTACAGAGAAAATTAACAAATTAACAAAATAACCATGGAAAAAACTTACAAACTAAACTATGAACGAAAAGAAAACATCCAATGGAGACAGACCGCAAGGCTAAAGACTTGCATGCTGGGTTTTACCGGTAATTACTCATGAAACTTCCCCCATATCTGTCGAGACCATACTGGCCAAAGAAAACTTTAAAACTGGCCATCCAAAGCAGTAACCGAATTCGAAAAGAACACTTTAAAACTGTCCATCCAAAGCAGCAACCCAATTCAAAAAGAACGACACACCCAGACAGAGCTCCTTATAAAGCCTACGATTATTTGGCGATGTTTTTAATCGCCAAAAGTAAAGCATCGCGGTAATCTTTATCCTTGACGAAATTGTTTGTCAAACTATTTAACAAACGAATAGGAAAATTCTGATCCATTGCATTTTGATAGAGATTTATAATGTCATTTATTATACTATTATGGTTAGAATTTAACTTTGCTATCCTTATTAAACTATTGATAATGATATTTCTAAAAATGGAAATATGTACATTGGAATTAAAATTTAATATCTTAATAGTTTCAAAGTTGTAATCCTTTCTCTTATCATAAATGCTAGTCCGTAATCCACCCCTCTCAATGTCGATATATATATATATATATATATATATATATATATATATATATCAACTTTTGAACGGAGGGTGGTTTCGAGGTCTGGGGGTCATGATCGATGAAAATATACCAAAATTTTTTGAAATCGCTTTCCTCCGAACGGCTGCAATAGGTAGCTTTTTGTGATGAAAGCTACCTAAAAGAACTTTTTATTGACGTAACAATTACAGTAAGTGCTGAAATGTGTCACTGGCAGCGTCTAGCGAATGATTGGCGTACCTTTGGGAAAATTCCAAATATTTTACGAACATTTGCAGCAATAAGGTCCTCATCAGAGTCAACTGGTGTCTCATAGATGAGACATCTGGAGCCTCCGAAAGGGTACGCCAATCACTTTCTAGACGCTGCCAGATATGCATCGGATGTTGATGATGGCGCATTTGAGCACTTACTGTGATTGTTATATCAATAAAACACTTGTTTCCATTTCCTCCACATTTCTTGTTTTTCGCCAAAACGTATCATTTCCGACCCCACATTACTATATTAAAATTACTTCTTTATGTGTACTTTACCTTCCCCTACAGTTTGGGCCATGAATTCGAGCACACCCTGTATAATTGAAGAGAGATATATGAAATAAGTTTATAAGAGTTTAACCTTATTTTGATTGCAAATTATAATAAACTAGCAAACCCCGCGGCTTTGCTCGCGTAATATTTGAAATATGCCAAGTGATATTTATATGTCTAATTTTTATTAAAAAGTGCTAACTAAATTTTTATTTTATTAAAAGGTAATATTTTATTGTATTAATTTTTTTTAATTATAAGGTACTTATTACTTTGGAATAATTAGGAACTGTCACCATTAATTTGCCAACATTAATTTTGAAATTGGTTTGTTATTTCCTAATATTCCACAGAAACGCAATTTAAAAAGCTTTTAAAGCCCTTTCTTAGAACGTTTGTTGTTCCTGTGAACCACAGGTGGTAGAATCACCGGCATAAAATATAGCCTGTGTAGGATCAGAGACTGTTACCATTGATTCGCAACTATTACTTTTATAATCGGTTTATATTCCCTGAAATTGCATAGAATCGTAATTTAGAACTTTTTTAGAATGCTTTTCGCACCTCCCCTTCGCTTCACCCCTTTTTAATTCGAATTTCTTTTCGACATACCTTCGTGGGCATTTATATTTTATAAGTAACTACCATGTCATATTTAAAGTTTCTAGCATTTTCAGTATCACAGAAACCGCAATTTAGAACGTTTTTAGCTCCTGCAACCCTCTGGTGGTAGTGGAACAGACATAAAATATAGCTTATGTTTGAGCAGGTTCTATCACCAAAATTTGTCATCATTATTTTTTTAATCGGTTTGGTAATTTATAAGTTTGCTTAAAAATTGTAATTTATAACGCTTTTCACTCACTTCATTTTTTTAAATTTGGAATTTTCTTTCGACTGTTCTTAGAAAGCAGTTGCATCTTCTAAGTAAATACCATGCCATACTTCAAAGTGTTAGACCCCTCAGTTGTGCAAAAAACGCAAATTAGAACATGTTTTGTTTTTGCAACCCTCAGATGGTAGTGACAGCAACATAAAATATAACCTATGTTATAGCAGGGACTGTCACCATTGATTTGCAACCATTACTTTTGAAATAGGCTTAGATTGGGTTTACCTTAGATTGAGTAGAAATCGCAATTTAGAACGTTTTTAGGACGCTTTTCGCGCATTTTCACCCCTTTTTAAATTTTCAATTTTTTCGAAACTCTTCTTAAAGATCATTTATATCTAATAAATATGTAAATTGCCTAATTTTAAGTTGCTAGCCTCTGGCGATCACAAAAATCTAAATTTAGAACGCTTTTTTGCTCCTGTAACATCTTGGTGATAGTGATACAGACATAAAATAGCGTCTATGTTAGAGCAGAGGCTGTCAGCATCAATTTCCTAGCATTACGTTTGAAATCAGATTCATTCTTCCTGAGATATTGCCGACAAATCGGCATTTAGAACGTTTTTAGAACGCTTTTCGCGCATTTTGCTCCTGCATCTCATTTGGGGTAGTGGAAACAGATATAAAATATAGCCTATCTTGGAGCAAGATCTGTCACCATCATTTTTACACCATTATATTTGAATTCGGTTCAGTACTTCCTGAGATTGCATAGAAATCGCAATTTAGAAAGTTTTTTACAACGCTTTTTTGCGCATTTTAACCCCCTTTTAAATTTCGATTTTTTTAGGAAATGTCCTTAGAGATCATAGATATTGTAAAACTAACTACCATTCCAAATTTCACGATTCTAGGCCCTTCCGTGACGCAAAAGCCGCAGTTTAGAACGTTTTTCTCCTGCACCCCCTTTGGGGTAGTGGCACCGACATAAAACATCGCCTATGTTGGAGCAAGGGTTGTCACCATCATTTTGACGCCATTATTTTTTAGATCGGTTTGGTATTTCATGAGATTGTGTAGAAACCACCATTAGAACGTTTTTTAGAACGCTTTTCGCGCATTTTCACCCCTTTTAAATTTCGAATTGTTTACGAACTGTTCTTAGAAATCCTTTATATCTAATAAGTAGCTAATATTTCAAATTTCATATTTCTAGGCCCTTCGGTAACGCAAAAATCGCATTTTTAGAACGTTTTTTGCTCTTGCACCATCTTTCGGGTAGTGGTACCGACATAAAACATAGCCTATGTTGGAGCAAGGGTTGTCACCGTCATTTTGACACCATTATTTTTTATTGGCATTTCCTGAGATTGTGTAGAAACTACCATTTAGAACGTTTTTTAGAACGTTTTTTGTGCATTTTCACATCTTTTAAATTTCGAATTGTTTAAGAACTGTTCTTAGACATCATTTATATCTTATAAGTAACTAATATTCAAAATTTCATATTTCTAGGCCCTTCAGTAACGCTAAAATCGCATTTTTAGAACGTTTTTTGCTCCTACACCCCTTTGGCGTAGTGGCACCGACATAAAACATAGCCTATCTTGGATCAAGCGTTGTCACCATCATTTTGACACGAATATTTTTTAAATCGGTTTGATATTTCCTGAGATTGTGTAGAAACTACCATTTAGAACGTTTTTTAGAACATTTTTTGTGCATTTTCACCCCTTTTAAATTTCGAATTGTTTAAGAACTGTTCTTAGACATCATTTATATCTTATAAGTAACTAATATTCAAAATTTCATATTTCTAGGCCCTTCAGTAACGCTAAAATTGCATTTTTAGAACGTTTTTTGCTCCTACACCCCCTTTGGGGTAGTGGCACCGACATTAGATATAGCCTATGTTCTAAATTGGACCAACACCATCATTTTGATACCATTACTTTTGGAATCGGTTCGGTAGTTCCAGAGCTTACCTCCTACAAATAAACAACTTTTTCCTCTTTATAATAGGAGTATAGATTATTTTACCTTTTTTACTTTCTTCTATCTTTACAAGAAGAAAGTATTGGATTCGTGAAAAATTTCGACTTCCGGTTTTCGACGGATTTATACGTTTTAGAATGCCCAGAACACGATTTGATGGTTTTTAGAAAATGTCTGTCTGTGAGTCTGTCTGTCACTCTGTCACTCTGTCTGTGAGTCTGTATGTAACAAAAAATTTGTGGGCGCTCTATCTCAAGAACTAATGCACGGAATTTCACAAAATTTCATATTTAGTTAGACCTTGACATAAACTGGACTTGATTAGTTTTTGGTGAAAATCGTCCAACAGGTGGCGCTGCTATGTGCATTTTTCACGATTTCTGCAATAGCTATATCTCAAGAACTACTGCACGGATTTTCATAAAACTTCAGATTTAGTTAGTCCAAGATATAGTTTGGTGCTGATTACTTTTTTGTGAAAATCGCCCGACAGGTGGCGCTGGTATGCTGCATTGTTCATGATTATCGCAATAGCTCTAACTCAAGAAAAAATGCACGAATTTTCATCAAACTTCAGATTCAGTTAGTCCCCGATATAAATTAGTGCTGTTTAATTTTTGGTGTAAATCGTCCAACAGGTGGCGCTGCTGTGCTGCATTTTTCACGATTTCCACAAGAGCTGTATCTCAAGAACTATTGCACGGATTTTCATCAAACTTCAGATTTAGTTAGTCCTTGACATGAATTGATGTATAAGTTAGTGCTGTTTAATTTTTGGTATAAATCGCTCAACAGGTGGCGCTGTTATGCTGTATTTTTGCGATTTCTGCAATAGCTTTATCTCAAGAACTAATGCTTGGATTTTCAACAAACTTCAGATTCAGGTGTAACTTGATATCGTTTAGTGCTGTTTACTTTTGGTGTAAATCGCCCAACAGGTGGCGCTGCTATGCTACATTTTTTCAGAATTTCCGCTATAGCTCTATCTCAAGAACTAATGCACGAATTTTCATCCAACTTCAAATTCAGATATACTTTATATGAATTGGTGCTAAATCGTTGTTATTTCTTGCACTATGTAAAGGATTTAATTGGCGTGATTTATATAGAAGAAAGTTTTGTGATGGCCACAACATACTAGTTGAGACTGGTGAGGCATTTTGTGACAGGTCCTGTTTTAAGCTTTTTACAATTATCATAATTTTAGTATACCGTGTACGTTTAATCATGAGTTAAGTGTACCGTGGGGTAATAAAAATTAAGAAACTACTGACTTACAGTATTGTATGTCTTTCTATCTCTTAAAAGTGTGTCTTTTTTTTTAAAGTCACATGATAAGATATTGAAAAAAAGATGAAAAAAATCACAATAAGCTTAACTCATAAATATAATCAATCTATATTTCTTTTTTGCTTATCAAACCATATATCTTTTTTTCCGTTTAAAAAAGAACAAAAAAAAAGTGATTTTTTTTTTCATTTCATTTTTAGCTCATAAAATTTGAAAGTACATCGGAGAATTTAAACAACACAACAGAAAATTTAAGCAACAGAAAAAACAACTTAAAACGCAATGCAATTCATTTCTGTTAATTATTTATTTATCTATTTATTTATTTACTTAATGAAGTACGCCATTTATCACTTTTAAAGCGCCGGGCCATTTAACAATCTCTTTTCTCTGGTGGAAAATACATCAAATCAAATGACCAAAAAAAAAAAAAAAAAAAAGCAAAGTTTTAAATAGATAAATTTAATTCTGCTACTTGATTTATAGTTTTAATTTAATTACTTCAATTAGCCGAACATACAATAACAGTGGCATATGAAATTCAACTTGAAATTTAGAACAAATATGGGTTGTCTATGAAATACTACACTTTCAGTAGATGAGATGACAAAAGCAACATAAAAGAGAAGAAAACATGAATGAAAAATCATGCGTCAAGTATAGATTATTAAACACTTTCCACCACTTTTAGAATACTATAACAAAAATCCACCGTTTAGTAAGCTAAAGGAGATACCTAATTAAACATATTAGAAAATGCATAACACATTGGAAAATCAGATTTCAACTATTACTGCACATTGCCGCAAATGTACTCCAATTTTTTTGTGCAGCTCTGTATATGGTCTATAGATTTGAGTATATTCTCCATAGTTTGCTAATATTTAGTTTAGTTGAAAACGAATAACGCATTTGAAAATACACAGCAATTTCTACCAATAGTCGGAAACATACTTGAATTATTTTGTAAAGTCCTGTATATTACACTTACAGATTTTTATACACGCCGCATATTAAGCTGAAATTTAATTCAAGCAAAAACAAGATTAAATTTACTGAAAAAAAAATACTGAAATCACACTTCCAGAACTTGGTATCTATGGGCGGCCATGTATCCAGTCTTTTGCATAGCCCTGTACATGATTTTATTTATATGCTAGAAACATCTCACAACATACTAGATGAAGTTGAGCTTGAAATGGCAAAACTCAAATTAAATAACACCTTTAAGCAATTCACGCTTATTCTGACTGAGTAATGCTTACGAATTCTTTTATCTAGTCCTGTATATGGTCTATAGCAGGGGTTCTCAAACTTTTAGACCGATGTACCACTAAATAGAAGTTCATACTTCCGCGTATCACCAGGTGACAAAGCTACAATACTTAATGACATATTGGCTCAAACTGATACATATACAGTAGGGGGGCTCTATTAATTCTCTTGTATTGCTAATGAGATGCTTTATCAAACATTACTTCCCCATGTCTGGTTCCAACTTTGTTGGTTTTAGAAGTAAGTCAGATTGGATGTTTAATTTATTCCTGTTTTGTTTTTCATATAAAGAAGTGAAGAGAAAGCACATTCACAAATATATATTGTGCTAAAAACAAAGGGGGAATTTTAGAGCTTTTACAGATACCAGAAGGTATTATTTTTTTCTTGCCAGCTAAAATTCTGTTAAATTCATCTTTTTGAATGTGGATTCCAGTAATCCATCATAGGAAAGCTAAATAAGCTCCTTTCCTCTTTCGTATATATTTTTTATTTCATTTCACATACCAGAATCGGCTTTTCGCGTACCACTAAACAGAGTTTCATGTACCAGTACTGGTACGCGTACCATAGTTTGAGAACCCCTGGTCTATAGAATTCATAAACATTATACACTTTACACATTCATACATATACATATTTATACACTTTAAATAACCTAGAATTATTTCAGATCAGATTCTATTAAGCAGAAAGAAGTTTTTTAGAGCTATTTGAGCCATTTATTTCAAATTTCAATAATTAAAAAAAAAAAAATCGTTTTATTTTCCTACAGTATTTTACACCCACTGTCATTGAAAAATATGTGATATTTTCTCAAAAAGTCAAGTCATAAGATATTGATGAAGGTAAGAAGAAAAAAATCACGGTAGATGTAATTTATATGCTGATTTCTTTTTCCAGGTCATCAAACCATTTACTTATTTTTCAGCTTAAAGGGGGAAAAAATCAGGGGAAACTCTTTAAAAAGAATGCAATTTTCTTCGTTTATTCATTTCATTTCCAGCTCATAAAATTTGAAAGCATATCGAAAATGAAGATCCATACAAAACATAAAAAAAAAAATAATAACAGAGGAATCGACGTTATTTAAAACAGCGATGCAATTCGTTATTGTTATTTATTTTAACTTACGGATGTTACTTATCACTTTTAGCCTTTTATGCTCCGGCGGTACTTTTAAGTACCATTAATGAAAATTTAATATAAAATTTATTTAAAACGTTTGTTTAAAAAAAAAACAAAAAAAAAAAACTAGAGAACAGGAATTCTGCTTTTTTCAGAATTTAGTGTCGCCCCGGCATTTCCATTACTTCATTTTCTTCTGGTGGACTGGTGGCTTCTATTATTATGAAACAGCCATTATAAATGAAGCGTTAAAAAAAATAATGGCCATTTTTTTTTTTCCATTCTGACCAGAAAATCAGAGTTCTAACTTTTTACGGCAGCTCTTTCATCTTCACCTAACGCTTCATTTATAACGGCTGTTTCATAATAATAGAAGCCACCAGTCCATCAGAAGAAAATAACTCGGTTAAGCGTGACTCGGATAATTGGGACTCTACTGCAAAACATATTTCAGTTTTAAGACTTAAACCACACGCTTTTATTTTATGTAAAATGACTCCCTGTTTTATCATAAATCCTTCATTTATATTTTTCTCAAAGTAGCACGTATTTTAATTAAATTTTTTTCAATTTAATTTTTTTAATTATTTTTTTTTTTTCATTTTATGAGAAAATGGCAACAAAAAGATATAATTGCAATTTTTCAGCAATTTTTTCTTTACTTTCTACAGAAATGGCGTACTTGAGTTGCCAAAATGAAACAAATGTCGCTAAAAACTACAAAAAAATTAATATTTCAAAAACAAATAGAGATGCAGTTTTCAAACAAATTGCATTAAAAAGTACTTCTTTTTCCCAATACGATGGTATAAAAACTGAAAATGTACGATGTTTAGAAATTTTAAAAAATGCTATAGAGCATTTGATTGTACAATGATACATCTACTTTGTTTATTGCTAGCGTCTGTAAGCTAACGTTATTTTTTGGACACAAAATAAGCTGGGAGAAAGAAATAGCATACCGTACCGGGGCTAAAAGAAAAAAAAAAAGATTTTACTTTACACACAAAATACTTTGCTTTATCGCATTTAGAAAGCACGGAGAAACAGTCGGAAATAAATATTTTTTTAAGCGTTTATTTTCAACCGTTCACGTAGGTGCAGCTTTTCTCATTAAAAAATGCGATATGGAAAATTTGAAATTACCTTTCCATTTACAGATAAAATCACAATTCATTTATTTACAATGTTTTTTATAAGAATTGTGAGATTCCCATAACACTATTATTTTTTGTTAATTAATCTAATTATCTTTGTAACTTTTTCACAAAAAATAGCTATAACTACCGATTTATAAAATTAGTTTTAATGATAAAAGTTATTAAAATTTCACATTATTATTATTTTCGTTTTCTAACATATCTTCAGACAATAAGGAAGATATTTATTGGGGTGAAGCAATTTCTTGAATCATAATTTGGGGTTAAAAAGTGTTAAAAGGTTGGGTCATTTAACTGCCTCTTTTTTCAGATAGCAAAAATATATCAACTCAAAAGAAAAACGACACTCTTAAGGGGACAGTTTACATTGAAATTGGGGAAAAAATCGATTTTCCTTTTTTTAATATTAAATGAAAGTTTGTTTAATTGTGAATATTTTGACACCTTATTTTAACCCATAAATTAAATTTTTTTTTACGTATTTCTTTGTTATATATGTGATAAATCTGCACATGGAAAAAGAAGAAAATAATGCGATTTTCTTCTTTTATATTCATTTCATTTAAGGTCAAGCTTTCAGGTTTTTTGTAATAAAAAAAATAAAAGTATATGGTGATCTGTTAGATTTCATCGTTTTACAACCAGTAAAACAATTATATTAAATGTAATATGAGATGTATCAAAAATCCATGCGCAATTTTGTGTAATATATACATTTGAAAATCTTAAAGAAAAAATTGGGGAAAAATATCAATTTTTAAAAAAGTAATAAAGATTTTTAAAAATTCAAATTTTTATAATTTTTTAATTTAAAATTAAATATGCAGTTAATTTTTTTTTTTCAAAATGTACTTTTAGTTGAACATTTAAATGCAGCGAGTTCACCATTTAAACCATACTTTTTTAAAATAAACAAAATTGTTGAAAAGGTAAACTGTCCCTTTAAATCAAAATCAAATCATTTTATTTTACTACAGCATTATGCACTCACTCTCATTTAAAAATACGTGAAATTTTCTTAAAAAGTCAAGTCACAAAGCACTGAAAAAGGTAAGAAGGAAATATTTACAGTAGGATAATCTATATGCAAATTTCTTTTTCCAGGTCATCAAGCCATTTATATATTTTCCATCTTTAAAGGGAGGGGGGGATCATGGGAAAAATCTTAAAAATAATGCGATTTTCTTCTTTTATTCATTTCATTTAAGGTCAAGAAACTTGAAAGCATATTGTAACGGAGAGGAAGATCGATGTAAAAATAAAAAATGTTACAAAAATAAGACTGGTATCGAAACGCTGCTGCAAAAGGCGATGTAATTCATTACTGTTATTTTTCTAACTTAATGAACTGATGTTATTTATCACTTTTAGCCTTTTATACTCCAAGAGTACCAATAAAAAAATTAATATAATTGTTTTTTAATCCGTCTTGTAATGAAAATGATTTTATATTTCATACAAAATAATTTTCTTGTTCGCAATTAGAAAGCACAAAGAAACAGTTGAAGATAAATACAGTGAAACCTTCCTGAAAGACCACCTCTATAAGGAGACCACCTCTCATAAAGACCGTTTATTTATGGTCTATAATTTTTTACTATAGGCTCAATGTTAATTTTCCTCCATTAAAGGACCACTATTTCCAGTCTCCCTCCCTGAAAGACCACTTTTCAATCGAAGAGTAGGATTACTTTCCTTTGCATGGGGAAATCTCGAAATTCTACTTCTCTCCGGAAAACACGCTCAACTAAGTCTACTTCCTTAGACCTGGCGAATCAAGGACAATGATCCATGTCACTTGTATGATGCACAGCTGAAAAGTGTGAAACTTCAATTTCTCCAACGTAACACTACATGCAAAATTCAGCCGTTAGATCAGGGAATTATTTATTATTTCAAACTGGAATACATACATTTTGTTTTACAAAAGCTCATTTCGCTAATAGATGAGACCAAAGATACGTCCGACATTGTGAAATCCATCAATGTATTTGATTCTATTCGATGGATAAAATGGGGATGGGATAACGTAAAGACACAGGCAATTGTCAATTGCTTCAATACTTGTGGACGTGGACTAAGGAAGGTATCCATAGAAAAATCCATTGATAATATCAGTGGCTTAGAAGATGATTTGATTCAGCTATAAAACGCAGCTAAAGTTGATTATGACTTCAAATTACATGAATATGAGGAAACACTTTAGTGTTACGATGATTTATCTGAAAACTGAGAAAATCGTATTATAGAAAATCTCGACAAAGGTAAGACTTTAAAATTTTTATATTAAAAAATAAATTCTACAACCATTTATAAAAATGAATGATACTACAATCGATATTTTCTTAAATCTATTTTAGGAGCCCATTCTGACGCAGACGACGAGCTCCCAACAGTTAAAGCTTCTATTTCATGTCAACAAACACTTGTTAAAAATCGATAGATGGATAGAAAGTTCGATACTTTTTAGAGATGCTAAAATAAATAATTTGTTTAAAGAGATCAAAGAATGTTTCGAAACAAATATTGTTAATGAGAAATTGTTAAAATCAAAGCAAACTACAATTACTTCAAAAGGTATATATAAATATTATACAGGCATACATACAATAAATACAATTTATTGTATTTATTGTATGTATGCCTGTATAATATTTATATATACCTTTAACTGTTGAATGCAGGCGTTATTTATATGTGTATGTGTGTTTTAATATATATTGTAGTATGTGTGTTGTTTTATTATACAATTACTTCCTTCGTTAAAGCTGTATAGACATGAAATATCATAAACTAATTCAATAATATTTTTTTAGTAGCATGTATTTCATGAAACTTTGCTTTGCCCATCGCCTCTATTTAGAGACCACCTCTCTGAAAGATCGATTTTTCATAGGTTTCACTGTATATATTTTGTTCAGTTACCTATTAAAATTGTTATAGGGAAAATTTGCAACTACAAAAATCTTTCCATTTACAAAAAAGAAAAAAAAATATCGAAATTTCATATTATTACTATATAAATTTTCTGATATATCTTCAGATATAATGAAGGGAACGAATATTTTTTCCAACTGGATTATATCATATTCAAAGCTGGAGTAGCACAGTTGAAGTTTATTCCAACAGAGCGAAAAATTACAGGGTATACAGGAGTTTCCGTGTTAAAGTAGTTTCATCATGTAAATGCTATAGTTATAGCTCGGATGAATGAAATAGCGCTGCAGTTCGCAGCCAAGTCCAACTAATAAGAGTGAATTATGTCAGCCAGGTATCGGTCCGGATAGCCTAACAGGTAAGGCATTGGCACGGCACGCCAAGTATCCAGGTTCGATCCCTGGTCTGGACATTTTTCGCTCTGTTGGAATAAACTTCAACTGTGCTACTCCAGCTTTGAATATAATATATCTTCAGATATTATGGAAGATATTTATTGAGTTGAAGCAATTTCTTGAATTATAATTTGGGGTAAAAAGTGTTAACGTGTCTGATTATTTAACGACCTCTTTTCTCTGATAGCAAAAATATAACCAACTCAAATGATATAAAAAAAAATTAAATAGATAAATTTAACTCTATTTATTTTTTACTTTTAAAATTATTACTTCAATCAGAATAGCGAATGCCAATGGTGATACATGAAATTTAGTTTTAAATTTAAAGTGAAAGTTGCTAATTATCTTACGAAGTGCTTGATTTTGATATAGATGAAATGACATAAATCACATGAAAAAAAAATAATTGTTTAATAATAGAGTCATGTACAAAATAAATTCAATAAATCTTTGAGGGCAGATAAAAAATTGACATTGTATTAAGCAGAAGTAAATTTTTTAGAAATATTTGAGACATTTAATTGAAATGGTAATAGATTTTTTTTATTTTTATTAAATCAAATAATTTTACTTTCCTATAGCTTTATATACCCACTCTCGTTTTAAAATATGTGAAAATTTCTCAAAATGTCAAGACACTGAAAGAGGTAAGAAGGAAAAATTCACTGTAGGCTTAATCTATATGCAGATATCTTTTTCCAGGCCATGAAGCCATTTGCTTATTTTCCAGCTTTAAGGGAGAGGGTGGGGGAATCAAGGAAAAAATCTTTAAAAGAATGCGATTTTCTTCTTTTATTCATTTCATTTCCAGATCATGAAACTTGAAAGCATATCGTATCGGAGATGAAGATCGATGTAAAAAAAAAAAGGGGGGGGGGTTACAAAAATAAGATTGGAATCGAAATGCTACTGCAAATGGTGATGTAAATCATTACTGTTATTTTTCTAATTTAATCAACTGATGTTATTTATCACTTTTAGCCTTTTATGCTCCATGAGAACTTATAAGTACCATTAAAAATTTTAATATAATTGTTTTTTAATCCGTCTTGTAATGAAAGTAGATTTTACTTTTCATGCAAAATAATTTGCTTGTTCGCATTTCGAAAGCACATAGAACGGTCGAAGCATTTTTTTTTTCTTTTTTTTTTTAGTTAATTTTCTTAACTATTTACATAGGTTTAGCTTTTCTCTTATTGAAAAAAAAAGGTTACATGGAAAATTTGCAACTGCAAAAACCTTTCCATTTACATTAAACAATTATCCAAATTTCGCATTATTATTATGTAAATTTTCTAATGTATCGTCAGACATTATGGGTGATATTATTGAGATGAATCAATATCTTGAATCATAATTTGGGGTAAAAAGATCATTTAACGGCCTCTTCTCTCTGACAGCAAACATATATCAACTCAAATGATAAAAAAAAGAGCAAAATTTTATATAGGTAAATTTAACTGTATTTATTTTTTACTTTTAAATTTATTACTTCAATCAGCGCAACGAATTCCAATGGGGTATATGAAATTAAATTTTAAATTTGAAGAGAAAGTTGCTAATTATCTTACGAAGTGCTTTATTTTGAGATAGATGAGATGACATAAATAACATAAAAAAGAAGAAAAATGCATTATTTAATAGAACAATCATGTACTAATTAAATACAAAAAATCTTTGTGGTCCGATAAAAAATTAATATTTTATTAAGCAGAAGTAAGTTTTTTAGAAATATTTGAGTCATTTACTTGAAATTGCAATAGTTTTTTTTTTTTATTAAATCAAATCATTTTATTTTCCTACAACATTATTATCCACTCTCATTTAAAAATACGTGAAAATTTCTCAAAAAGTCAAGTCGTAAGTCACTGAAAAAAGGTAAGAGGGAAAGTTTAGGGGGTAGGCTTAATCTATATGCAGATTTATTTTTAAAGGTCATCAAGACATTTACTTATTTCCCAGCCTTAAAAGAGAAAAAAATCAAAGGAAAAATCTTAAAAAGAATGGGATTTTCTTCTTTTATTCATTTCATTTCCAGCTCATGAAACTTGAAAGCGTATCGTATCGGAGATGAAAATCGATGAAAAAAAAAAAAAAAAAAAAATGGAAATTACCTAAAATGGCGGTGCAATTCATTATTGCTATTTTTTTAACTTAATGAACTGATGTTATTTATCACTTTTAGTCCTTTATGCTCCAAGAGCACTTTTAAGTACAATTAAAAAAATTAGTATAATTTTTTTTAATCCGTCTTGTAATTAAAGACGATTTTACTTTTCATACAAAATAATTTGCTTGTTCGCATTTCGAAAGCACAGAGAAATAGTCGAAGCTAAATATTTTTTTTAAATTAATTTTCTCAACTGTTTACATACGTGTAGCTTTTCTCTTATTAAAAAAGGTTATATGGAAAATTTGGAACTATAAAAAACTTTACATTTACAAAAAAAAAAAAAAAAAAAAAAAAAAAAAATCAAATTTTACATTATAACTATATACATTTTTCTAATATTTCTTCAGGCATTATGGAAAATATTTATTGAGAGGAAGAGATTTCTTGAATCATAAATTGGGGTAAAAATTGTTAAAGTTTCGGATCATTTAAACGGCCCCTTTTCTCTGATAGCAAAAATATATCAACTCAAATGATAAAAAAAAAGCAAAGTTTTAAACAGAAAAATTTAACTATTTAATTTTTAAATTTATTACTTCAATCAGCACAATGAATGATATTGGTGGTATATGAAATTTAGTTTTAAATTTTAAGTGAAAGTTTCTAATTATCTTATGAAGTGCTTTATTTTGAGATAGATGAAATGACATCAATAACATGAAAAAATGCATTATTTAATAATAAATAATAATATATACTAATTTGGTACAATTCTTATTCAAATTTAGTATTGAAGAATATTCTATTGTCGGGTTCGTCGCATTTTAGCTTCTTAAAATTTGAGTAAAATTAGCTTCGAGTAAAACTTTCAAAATTTTAAAACCAAGAAATATGAAAGCTACCTCTTCCTCCCGGCACTGGCCGAAAGGATTTTTTAATTTCGATTTTATTTATCACTTTTTAATGTCGATTTTGTTTATAATCTGTCTTTTATGCTCCGGCGGTACTTTTAACTACCATTAAAGAAAATTTAATATAAAATTTATTTAATCCGTCTATTAGGAAAATAGATTTTACTTTTCCCACAAAATACTTTGCTCTATCAAATTTAGAAAGCACGGAGAAACAGCCGATGCTAAATATTTTTTAAAGCGTTTATTATATATGTTATACTATTTACATAGGTGCAGCTTTTTTCTTATCAAAAAATGTTAAATAAAAAATTTGAAATTACTTTTCCATTTACAGATAGGATCAAAATACATTTATTTACATTGTTTTTTATAAGAATTGTGATATTTCCATAACAGTATTTTTTATTTATTTTTTCATTTATTTATTTATTTATTTTGTTGTTGATTAATCTAATTATATTTGTAACTTTTTTACAAAAAGAGCTATAACTACCGATTTATTAAATCAGTTTTAATGAAAAAAATTATCAAAATTTCACATTATTACTATATAATTTTTTTTTAATATAACTTCAGACATTATGGAAGGTATTTATTGGGGTGAAGCAATTTCTTGAATTATAACTTGGGGTAAAAAGTGTTAAAGGTCATTTAACGGCCTCTTTTTTCTGATAACAAAAATATATCAACTTAAAAGATAAAAAAAGACAAAGTTTTAAATGGATAAGTTTAACTCTATTTATTTTTTTTACTTTTAAATTCATTACTTTAATCAGCACAGCTAATGGCAATGGTGGTATACGAAATTTAGTTTTAAATTTGAAGTGAAAGTTGCTAATTATCTTGCGAAGTGCTTTATTTTGAGATAGATGAAATGACATAAATAACATGAAAAAGAAAAAAATGCATTATTTAATAATAAAATCATGTACAAAATAAATGCAAAAAATCTTTGAGGTCTCATAAAAAATTAATACTGTATTAAGCAGAAGTACATTTTTGAGAAATATTTGAGCCATTTATTTGAAATTTCACTAGGTTTAAAAAAACTAAATCAAATCATTTTATTTACCTACAACATTTTACACTCAATCTCATTTAGAAATATGTGAAACTTTCTCAAAAATTCAAGTCATGAGACATTGCAAAAGGCAAGAAGGAAAAATTCAAGGCAAGCTTAATTTATATCCAGATTTCTTTTCCTAGGTCATCAAACCATTTACTTATTTCACAGCTGAAAAACAACAACAACAACAAACAAACAAAAAAAACAAGTGTGTGTGTGGGGGGGGGGGGGAGGGGGTCTTAAAAAGAATGCTATTTTCTTCTTTCCTACATTTCATTTCCAGCTCATAAAACTTGAAATCATATCGTATCGGAGATGAAGATCGATGTAAAAAGACGTAAAAAAAAAAAAAAGGAATGGAAATTATCTAAAATGGCGGTGCAATTCATTACCGTTATTTTTTTTAACTTAATGAACTGATGTTGTTTGTTACTTTTAGCCTTTTATACGCCGACAGTACTTTTAAGTACCATTAAAGAAAATTTAATATAAAATTTATTTAATCTGTCTAGTAGTAAAAGTAGATTTTACTTTTCATACGCTCGATCACATTTAGAAAGCTCGGAGAAAGAATCGAAGTTAAATATTTTTTAAAGCGTTTATTTTCTCAACTATTTACATAGCTTTTCTCATATTAAAATATGCAGTGGTGTAGCCGTAAATAAATGAGAGAGTATACGCTATAGGCAAAGGGTGTATTATATCATAGAGTATACGCTACAGCTACTGAGGGTATATGGAGTTATGCAGAAGGTATAAAGTGTATACCCTCCATTACATCCTCACATATGCTTTATGAAAAATTTGCAACTAAGAAAACTTTCCAAAATCATAAGATGAAACGCAATTTTTCACCTTGATTCAAACATAAAATATATAATGTGAACTTTAAAAAATCCCTGTCTTACTTAAAAGACGACTAAAATAATGAACAAGTACGAAAAATCATGCGTTTAGCATGGATTATGAAACACTTTCCAACCCTTCCTGAATGCTTTAACAAAACTTCGTTATTTAGGAAAATACGGTATATAAGAGAACAAAGTAAACATTTTAGAAAACGTATAAAACAGTTGTAAAACAGATTTCAGCATTTACTGTCCATAGCCAAATATGTATTCAAATTCTTTTGAGCAGCCCTGTAATTGATCTGTAGGTTGATATATGTACTACATAATGAGGAAATTTAGTTTAGCAAGAAAACGGATAATAGGTTGAAATTTCTATTTCAGCAATTTATACTAATATGGATATGGAAACATACTGGATTAATTTTGTACAACCTTGTAATTAACCTAGTACCTTTATTACACGCCACTATTTAGCTAAAATTTAATTCAAACTAAAACACTCTTAAAGCTACATAAATTATCATTTATAGACGGTCATGAATCCAATTCTTTGCGTCACCCTGTATATCATTTTATCTATATTCTACAAACATTTCTTAGTAAACTAAATGCAGTTCAGCGTAAAAATGCATAATTCATTTAAAAACTACCTTTAAGCAATTTGCACTCATACCCAGTAACCATTACGAATTCTTTTGTGTAGCCCTGTATATGAATTATAGCATTTATACACGTTATATAGTATGCATAAATATAGTGAAACATAAAAGCTCATATCATAATTAAAAATGCATTTCCAGCAATCATCGCTAATGTACAGTAAATCGGATAGAATATACTTGTCTGAAATCTTTTGTGTGTCCCTGTAAATGCTATGCACTTCGTATTATACATGACACAAGTTATAGTAAACCTCAGCGACGTCGACGTATATCAATTGCATTATACATGAAGTAATTTAACATAATTAAAATACGCAGCAAACAATTCCATCCACCCCTATATCATTATGTAACGGAATTCTTTTGTATGGCCCTGTAAATGAATAATAACTATTCTTTACACCGCATATTCTGCAGAATACATATTTTAGTGCACTTCCTTAATGCACATCAATTTGTTATGTTTGAAAGCGTGTAACACCATTAAAAATCCTTTTAAACGATTTTTTCCCATAGGCCGTAATGTAACGGAAAACTTTTGACTGTCCCTGTAGGTGAACAGGGCTGTAGGGAACCATGCTACAAACTTCATTTGAAATAGGGATCGTGCTATGGTAGAGGTCACTAACATCCAGAAATTTCAGAACAATCCGAGTATATTTACGCGTGTTAGAGCGCGGACAGACGGACAGACAAACCGAAGTCATAAACACTTAACTTTGTTGGAAAGTGTTAAAAAGATATTACAAGTTAAAAATATACATGTTATTTAAAACTTCTTAGTACTTTTAAGCTTTTCCAAGTATATCAGTATTGTCTGATGATGAGCTTAGAAAAGCTCTAAAGTACTAAGAAGTTTTAAATAAGATGTATATTTTTAACCTGTAACATCTTTTTGCTCATTATTTTAGTCGCCTTTTAAGTAAAACAGTGTTTTTTTTTTTTTTTTAAAGTTCACATTATATATTTTATGAAAACTTTCCATTTACAGATAGGATCACGATGAACTTATTTACAATTTTTTTTTTTTTTAAATAAGAATTGTGAGATTTTCGTAACAGCATTTTTGTTAATTAATCTAATTATTCTTGTAACTTTTTTTTTAACAAGAAAACAGCTAAGTACCGATTTATCAAAATTTCATATAATTACTATGTATAATTTTTCTAATATATCTACAATCATTAAGGAAGATAATTATTCAGGGGGCGGGGGGGGGCAATTTCTTCATTCATAATTTGGGGCATAATATATAAATTTGACTCTATTTGATTTTTAAAAAAATTATTACTTCAATCAGCACAATTCATACCAATGGTGGTATATGAAATTTACCTTTGAATTTAAAATAAAAATGGCTAATTATCTTATCAAGTGCTTTATTTTAAGATAGATGAGATTACATAAATAACATAAAGAAGTAAGAATTCAATATTTAATAAAAGAATCATGTACACATTAAACACAAAAAATCTTTGAATTCCAATGAAAATGCGGCATGCTAAAAAGCTAACGAAAAAATTATCACCTAGTGCGCCTAGCCACTTTCCGGTCAGGTTGCATTAAATATAAGCAAGTTTTCGGGAAACATCTGAGCCATTTATTTGAAGTTTCAGTAGAATTTTATTTTATTTTTTTTATTATTATTATTATTTAAATCACTTTTTTTACCTACAGAATTTCATACACTTTTTAAAAAATATGTCATATTTTCTTAAAAAGTCAAAGAAGACTCTGTAAAAGCAATTTAAAATATATACATATTACACTCTATATTTGTTATTTATATTTAAATTTCTACTTTTCAATGTTTAAAACATTTCATCGTTGCAGTATCACAGCCAGTTGGCACATTTTGGAGCAAAATTAACATCATTGTTGTTGTAAATCGTATAGAGTTGTAACCATAAAAAATATTTGGCGATTTATCACTTGGACTCGGCTAACGGGAAAATGCCTTAAAATTAACTTACTAGTTATACTTAAGTTCTAAAAATATTAAAATGTTGTATTGCCATCGGAAACACATCTGTGTACATAATTTTTATAATTCTAGCGTGTCAGGAAGTGGGTGAAATATCGAGAACAAAATTCCATCTTTATGCAAACATGAATCGAATTAAGTTAAATAAAATAATTTAAAGATGTACGGTAAATCTTAATCAATATGCAGAATAATTTTGTTTATCTCAGTCATCAAATAATTTACTTATTTTTACGTAAAAAAAAGAAAAAAAAAGCAATTTAACAAATTACAACAACCATTTGGAAAATGATTTTTTCGAAGACTAAAATTTAAGACATAAAAAATCGTACGGAGTTGATCATATATTACGTACGCCATGAATTAAACATTAATAGTGTTATCACACGTAAAAATTGCAAGCACAAAAATCGCCTCCAATTGTACATATTATCCAAGCATTTCATTGGCTGTTCGGGAAAAGTCTTTTCCATCGTCAGATTTCCAAGAAATCTGATGACACATTTTAAATGAAATTTCATTCTTAAACTTCTAAAGATTCGACAATATTACTTTTTACACCGTTGGATAGAGAAAAAAATGTACTTTTAAATGCAATTTGTTTGAAAGCTGTATCTCAATTTGTTTCTGAGTTATTATTTTTTTTTTATTACTTTTTTGTCATAGTGGCAACAGAAGGTATCCATCGTTGTTGAAAGTAAAGGGAAATACAGATTACTGAATAGACCAATCAGAAATCGAATAAAATGCGGATTAAACCAATAAAAAACTTCAGATATGCTTTTGATTTCCTACCCTGACAGAGAACAATAACCATTTTTCCAAATGGTTAAAAAGTCGGAAATTGTACGTCATACGTGGCAAATGTTCTAGCTATAACTAGTTTATAAATATTCAGATCTTGGTGCAATAGCGGTTGCACTCATATACAAATGCATGAATGCAAAATTTGTTACGATTATATACATTAAATTTAGTAATGCGGAAATAACACACTGTAAAAAAAATAATTCTTAGACGAACGTCTATTTGCATTTTTTTTGTTTCAACAAGAAAAAGAAACACCTTGTCTAACAGATGTTCTTTTTCATGTTGAAACAAAAAGCGTGCAAATAGACGTTCGTCTGACATCAGCCTAATACTGGGAGCAGGGGTGCCGGTATTATACTGTAAAATTAACAGTAATAAACCGTAAATAAACAGTAGGTATAAGTTTTGATTTTACAGTATTATACTAACTGTAAAATCATTTTTTTTTTTTTTTTTTTTTTTTTTTTTTCCCAGTGTATGACTCCATTTTAAGTATGACGTAATAACCATGGCAACCTAGAATCATTACCTACCATGGGATATTACTGAATGATATCGTATGATAGGATTTAATAGAATGAATAAAACTGCTATTAATATCTTTTTAAGTTTTGATTCGATTTTCATAAAATTTGAAAAGACTCGACAAAATTCTGCAACGATTATATATATATTAAATTTCAAACCATTAGTTTGGGTAGTTTTTGTGCTGTTATATGCGGACAGACGGACAAACCAGACGACGACTATAGATGCTACGCATTTATATAATTACAAACGCACCTAAAAAATCGAGGAAAAATTCTTAAAAAGAATGAGATTTTCTTCTTTCCTTTCACTTCCAGCTCATAAAATTTGAATGCATAACTGAGATGGCGATCGATTAAAAAAACTTAAAAAAAAACCTCAGCAATGGAAAAGCAACTAAAAATGACAATGCAATTCATTATCGTTATTTTTTTTTTTAACTTAATGAGCTCACGTCATTTATCATTTTGAAAGTATCGGGTCATTTAACAGCTTCTCTTTATTTTCTAGTGGAAAATATAGGAACAAAAGTGACAATAAAAGCTGAATTCTAAAGAGATAAATTTAATTCTACTTAATTTGTACTTATAGATTAATTTCTTCAATTAGGCGAACGCAGAATAATAGTGACATATGAAATTCAGTTCCAAATTTACAGAAAAAAATAGCCGATGGACGAAATGGAAATAATTTAATGAGATAGAATGACATAATATATAGAGGAAGCTCGGATATTATAGAATAGTCGAATAATATGTCATACTTCAATATCTGGCTCATGCGGTGTTGCAGCCAAGCATAAATCTGCCATACTTACTGAGATTAAATAAAATAATATATAGAGGAAACTCGGATAGAATGGTCGGATAATATGTAATGCTTCAATATCTGGCTCATGCCATGCGGTGTTGCAGCCAAGCATAAATCTGCCATACTTACTGAGATTAAATGAAGTAATATATAGAGGAAGCTCGGGTATTATAGAATGGTCGGATAATATGTTATGTAATACTTCAATATCTGGCTCATGCGGTGTTGCAGCCAAGCATAAACCTGCCATACTTACTGAGATTAAATGAAATAATAGATACAGGAAGCTCGGGTATAATAGAATGGTCAGATAATTGAAATACTTCAATATCTGGCTCATGCGGTGTTGCAGCCAAGCATAAATCTGCCATACTTACTGAGATAAAATGACGTAATATACAGAGGAAGCTCGGGTATTACAGAATGGTCGGATAATATCGGATACTTCAATATCTGGCTCATGCGGTGTTGCAGCCAAGCATAAATCTGCATACTTACTGAGATTAAATGACATAATATATAGAGGAAGCTCGGGTATTATAGAATGGTCGGATAATATGGAATACTTCAATTACCTGGCTCATGCGGTGTTGCAGCCAAGCATAAATCTGCCATACCACTTTCTAGCACTCCCATGAGGCACTGTACTCAATTCTGTTTGATTACCTCGCGCTACACGGTAAAATAAAGACATATTCTCAATTTTTGCAGTTTTTTGCAGGCACATTTTATAAAATTCGTATTAATTATAAAATCTCATTGTTAGTGATGTTAACCAAGTTCAGTATAAAGTTGAACAGCTACATTTACTGCTGTGTTTAAATAGAAGCAACACCATATTGCAGAGATCAAAATAGTCTTAGATATACAGGATGAATCAAAATGATTGCTCTGATTATAGATAACAATAATGAATACCTTCGTCGTACACAATGATAGAAAGAAACAATATGAATACAATACAGAAATAAGTTCAAAGTTTTATTTGAATATTATATAAATTACGATACGTATCACACGTACGTAATCTAAAATATATTACATTTAAAGCCAGACATTGTGAAGAATGCTCATAATCGCTGATACCCAGCATTTATATCAAGTTGTGGCATGAGGAAAAATCTCCTTCAATCACACATGTGTTCCGGCAACCTGCTGCATATGCTTTTTATGTTTGACAAAATGTGTTTTGAGAGTATACGTAATAGTAATTGTGCTTTCTCAGAAAACGACTGAAGTGCAAAATAATGAAAAAAATAAAACGCAGTATTTATAAAGTGAGTATTATTGTCATGTAAGTGCTGTTATTTATTTCAAAAACTCTCGTTCCTCCGACTAATTTCACACCCTCCCCTTACCGATAGAGTATAATTCACATACCTTCAATACGACGAAAGGAAACTGCTTAACCCTTTATCTACTGACGATACTTATAAGTACCATTAAAATAACTTGTTATAAAATTCATTTAATACATCGATTACATCGTAATACAGTTTATACATCGTAATACAGTTTAGAATGGGTTATAGATACATTACTTTATCTTGTTCCAAAAGCATTACTGGTTACGCAAAACAAAAATATTTTTAAAAGGATGATTTCTTTTGCCTTTGCATCTTTTCAGCTTTCTTGTCGTTGAGGGGGGGAGGGGGGATTTTTCAATTCGGAAATATTTCTATATTTCTATTGTAAGAACATTATATTTGTACATTTCCTAATTCTACAAAATACTAAGAAAAATATTTAAAATAAAAGATTTCAGTGGGGTTATAAATATTGCACAAAATCCTTGTAAATTTAAATTTAATTAATCCGTCTAAATTCTTCAATCTTTCTAAAATCCTTCTAAAATTTATTAAATGATTATGTAAATCTTCTAATGTAGTTTAAACAATTCACGAAAAATTCTTTAGAAGATAAAATTTTCATGAGTTCATAATTCAGTAGATAAAGGGTTAATAGAGCAACTTGTTAAGAAAAAGTGACATGGGATCAGAAAAAAATTTTGTTGTAGACAGATTTTAATGTTAGCAAGTTCCTTATAATTGTATTCTAAGGTTTTAGCCGACATTACGAAATTTTTCCGTTTAAAACATGACTGCGCTACACAGGTTCCGTTTTAACTGGTTTTACTGTAGTGTTTAGATTGGCCGATTTTGAAGCGCTTCTCCCGCTTTTTGCGATACAAGACCTGGCAACACTAGTAGAAACCGTAATTTTTTTTTTACACTTAAGATTGTTATCAAATCCAAATACTTTCAGACACATTTTTTATTTCATTGTTGTTCGGAAACGTATTGGCAAGTGTTGTTATCCAGAAACTATGTAATCGAAAGACGTTTTCCCCTTTTTTAGTAAAGGTAGAATATCTTTCAAGAAATATTGTCAAAGTTTGCGTTTTTAACTAAATTTCCAGACGCGATGCCGCGAGAGAGGAGAAAAACCGGTGGTCAAGTGATCAAAATTGCTTATAACTTGATAAGTCTTTTGTTTATAAAAAAATTAAAAACTGATTTCGATTTCAAATCGCTTCAATAGTCAGTCCTGCAAATTTTATGTCTTCATGTTTAACACATTTATGCCTAGCGTCCCCTTTTTGGGACGTTTCAAATTTTAATAAATTTGTATAATTTTTTTCTTATTTATAACATGAAAATTGTATGAAATTATTATCTATAAATGTCTTTATCTGTTACCGAGAAATGACAGCATAAGATGGATATTTATTTGCTTAAATGAAGGCTTTTTTCGGTGTTTATATACATTTTTCATTTTTCAAGATTGCGGAATGTAAAAAGTAAGTTTATTTGTATTTTTTCTATCAAGCATCCCAATAAATAAGCGATAATCTTAGCTAGTACACTTCTTTGAAATACGTATATATATATATTTTTTTTTTTAATTGTCATATTATATGTTCAAGCCTATTTTTTATGCATTTTTTGACGTGCAAAAAATGTGCTAAAATGACGCTAGGCTCAAATGTGTACACATTTTTGCTAGCCATTTAGAGGACAGTTGTTTATGTAAAGTCCTTTTCAAGAGGATTATGAAATAAATTGTTTTTAAACCTCAAATATGATTATTCTTAATTTATTGTTAATAATAATGTTATTTGTCTCTGTCTCTGTAAAGAAATAAATATATTTTCGTAGTAGTTCATAAAAATACTAATTATAGTATATATAATATACAATTTAAAAGCTTATTTTATATAAACTCAGAGAAAACATATAATTATGCATATTATATTATAATAAATATTATGCATATTCCCATATTTAAAACGTTTACATTTTATCAAATAAATACAAAAAAAAATTAGCGTAATTTTTTTTTTAGTATTTTTCCAGTTCATTTTGCAACATTTTAAAGTGATTTTACCAACAAATTTGAGAAAAGAAAAATTCAGGCAGAAATGGGTTAAAAATGAGTCAGAAAATGTGTCAAAGTTTCGCGTTGTGGAACAGGACACTTGAGAAAACGCCTTAAGGTGGGATTATGTTCCGATATAGACAGGTTCCGTTTTCGTAGGTTTCACTAAACAAAGTACAGTAAAATCTATAAAGACAGAATAGCTATAGGAATCGAAAAAATATTCCACCTTAGCAATTAGATTTCTACGGTATTCCATTCTGTGGAATCTATAAAAAAATACTCCGTTATAGACGAGTTCTGTTTTCATAGGTTTTACTGTATTAAGTACCACTCAATGCAGACCAACAAATAGCGTGGCACTTAAAAAATGTAAAAGAATCTGTACGTAATAAAAATCAGGGAATTTTAACGTTCCGCGCAGTGATTTCGCAAGATGGATCCAGGATAGTGTTGCTAGGTCCACCGCCCCAAGACATAAAAATACAATACATCCTATGAAAAATGAACCTGTAGATAACGGAATCCTGTCTTAAACGTAACTAATTCCTGTTCCCTACTGACGAAATTACACCTGCTAAGACAGAATCTTTCTCCGGTCATTTGAAATTCCGTCTTAGTAGGTTTTACTATACTAAATAAGAAAAATAATTAATCTTATATAATCGTTAAAAGCAAAACAAAATCCGTTTTTGGGAGGTTTCTGATTGTACAGTTACAATTGTGCGGTATACCTTCTGTAGCGATTACAAAATTTTTACGTTTAAGATAGGATTCCGTTATAAACAAGTTCTATCAGGTTTTACTAAATAAAGTACAATACAACCACTAAACAGAATCGATAGGGAATGGAAAAATATTCCGTATTAGACAGGTTTCTGTCTTAGCAAGTATATTTGTACGGTCCTTTCGGCAGAATCATAGACAAATTCTGTTATTGGCAAGTATGTTTTGCAGCGGTGAAGACTAATGAATAGCATGGTACGAAAAGACATTTAAAAGAATTTGTACATCCTGAAAAATCGGGACTTTTGGCGACTCGCGCAGTGGTTACTGGAGACTGATGTTACAACTGCTGAAAATCGGGACACCTGCCAACACTAGTCTTGGAAACCTTGATTTTCTCGCGTAAATCGGGACACCTAGCAAAACACGAAGCTGTAGCGAGACACTCTGCATTTTTGAATGAATAAATGCATTGCCACGCAGCTTTCCTGTATAAAAAAATTGCTTGTTGTAGTGTGCTCTTCCACTTCCTAAAGTTAGAATAGCTGAAAATCGGGACACCTGTCAACACTATTCTTAGAACCCTTGATTTTCTCGCGTAAATCGGGACACCTAGCAAAACACGAGGCTGCAGCCAGACACCCTGTATTTTTGAATTATAAATGCATTGCCACGCAGCCTTTCCTGTACAAAAATATTGCTTGTTGTAGTGTATGCTCTACCACTTCTTAAAGTTTGTTCTATCTTTTTTTAAACACCCTGTATATGAATAGATAGATAGGAAGTAAATAAAGATAACGGTCAAACTGAAACAAATATCACACTGTCTGTCAGGTCACACCTTCCTAAGAAATATTTCAACCGAGTTTTATGCTGACAGATGAATTGCCGAGGGAATTCAGGTGCAGAACCATCTACCGAATTATCGCACGAAATGATGCATTTTTGATGATCTTTATTTTCTGCCTAGAGCATAATAAAATGGATTATCTGCGATTAAATTGCTTTTATCATCATTAATGAAGTCGAATTTCATAATGCTTGTAAAGTATGGCTTGAATTTCGTAACTGTGTCTCTAGTTAATATAACTAATTAATGTCAAAAATATGGCTTGAACCTCATTGTCCAGCTGTCTTCAATACAAGAAATTCTTATTATTAGGAATTCCTTTTAGATAATTTAAAATATTATTAGCAATTATTTTTTCCATTTTTTCCTATAAAATTATTTTTTGTTTTATTCTAACTTTTAAAAGAATGAAATATTGAAATAAAACAAATAAGTAAATAAAATATTCAATTGTGTTATTATTATTTAAGTATTGCGTTCCAGTATGACTCCTCAAAGTTAATTTAGCACGGTAACTCCTATGCAAGATATGTATAGTACAGTCTTTCTTCCAGCTATCTTGACTCATATAGACCCATAACTTTTTTGACTTCTTCTCACCGTTTTGCACCCGATGCCACAATTTTTTTGCTTTTTGCTAATTGTAATAATATTATAATTTTAAAGTGCGAAAATGTTTGTCTGACGTCAGGGTCAAAACGGATGATAAAGTGCCTTTGCACATGAGTGTATTATAAACCCGAAAGTAACATAGGCTATGTTTTATTTATATATGTTCTTACTTTATTCTGTTCTGTATTTTATTCAAATGTATTTCTTAGTAATTCCAAAATTCATTATTTTCCTTGAGACAATATTATAATTTTAAAGTGCGAAAATGTTTGTCTGACGTCAGGGTCAAAACGGATGATAAAATGTCTTTGCACATGGGTGTATTATAAACCAGTAAGTAACACAGGCTATGTTTTATTTATATATGTTCTTACTTTACTCTGTTCTGTATTTTATTCAAATGTATTTCTTAATAATTCCAAAATTCATTATTTTCCTTGAGAATGAATGGACATCTCTGCTATAAAATTTAACGTTTTTTCTTTCCTTGAAAATGAATGGACATCTCTGCTATAAAATTTAACATGTTTTCTTTCCTTGAGAATGAATGGGCATCTCTGCTATAAAATTCAACATTTTTTCTTTATCTCTCTATTCTAAAAAGAAAAAAGTAACTAACGCTGTCGCCGCAGCCGAAGGTTTTGAATTTTTTGTGGCCAGAGAAAAAAAGAGAAGAAAATGTTAAGAAAAATATTGCATACAAAAATATAAAATCGGTAGTATTATAGAGAAATGTTTGATAAACACGCTGATGCAGACAGTTTTCAAATCGAAGAATTATTTTGAGAGATATTTAATGTTAAAGTTGGTCAAAATCGTTCCATTAAAAAAGTTTGATAGGTGCAAAAACTATACATAGGAATTTAATCATTTTTAGATCATTTTATACATTAGAAGTACCCGGTGTACAGACTGCATTTATTTTTTTTTAATTTGACTCATCTTTTGAGGTTTTATTTCTATTTTAAATTCAAATTTTCAGCATTTCGAGAGATATTCTTTACAACTTTTAGAAAAGGGTATTATTTTAAGTTGTTGCCAAATTTAAAAACAGCGCAAAGAATAATATTTCCTTCAAATTAAAAATTTATTTACATTGACTATTATAAACGGAAAAAAACTTTAAAATAAGAATTAAATGATTACGTATTAAAAGCAGGAAAATATTGACAATTATGCCATAAAAACTATATTAAACGCATCTCATTGGTTCTTGAACAGCATTTAATGCATCTTCATGCCCATAAGGGAGGGTTACCATAGGGGGGATCCCGTTCTGTCGCCAAATGCCACCAAGTCTGTCGCCAACTTGGCGCTATATCGCCAAATTTGGCAACCAAAATTAGTCGCCAAAAGTGACGCCAACTTGGCGATATCTCTAATATTTCGCCAAACTCCCATAGACTTCCATTGTAAACCAATAGGGTTTACTTGCTGACAGAAAATCAACAAATTGAGATATTTTGAACCAATGAAAATGTTATTGAAGTGCCTACAAGAGTCTCATTGCTCTTAAGTTGATAATTCTAAGACAGCGAAAATAATATTTCCTTTCTAACAACAAAAGTATTTTCACGTGAATATTAAAAGAGAAAGAAAACTTTGCGCTATTTTACAGTTTTTTAATCACACAAATTTTTGTTTTCAACCAGACTTTCCCTATAAACAAAACATGATAAACCTATACACAATATTGTCACGAAATCCCCTACTTTCAATGTGGTGAAAGCAGATTTGTGGTCAAAAGGCAGTCATATAAATCACAGGGATTTATTAGGCGAATGTTCCAGAAAATCGACGTTTAGACTGTAACTTGGTTAATGAAAATGAAGAAAACAGCTTTATAAAGTTGCAGAGTACATATATCGCCGGTTACATTTTTCTCTCGAACTACACTCTTTTGTGATAAAGTGTCTTTATATGAGAGTTGGCGACATACGGGATATAAAATTTTATTGGTTGAGACGATTTTGGAGAAAAACGAACCGTCAAACTTCTTGGCAAGCCTGGCATTATCGGCATAATGTTTGCTAACTTGTTTCACTCGTATAATCGAACTCATCCAGGCGGGTATCGCCAAGTTCTAGAATGTAGGTTTGCCATAGTTTGAATAAAAACATACTGAACACAGTCTGAGCATGCGCCCTGTGCGTATGTTACCGCTCTCAAATAGAGGTAACTTATCTTGAGACTGGAACTGATTGATTGTATTGAACAGTCTGACTTTACGTCTATGTTTTTCTTGGTATCCCAGAATGTTACAAATAAATCCGCTAATTTTCATCCTAGAATGTTACAAATAATTCCGCTTTCATCCTAGAACTTCAGCTTCGAGAAATTTATAAATAAGAGTTACGTGGACAAATGGCCGCCAAGTTGCAAAATCCGTCGCCAAAGTCGAACTATTAATGTATTATAATAGACCTTCCCGTGAAAAAGGAGACCACTTTCATTGTTGAATTTTCCTTATATTTTTGTTTGAGGAATTTTATAACAACATATTTTCATCTAATAAACATCGGTTGCCTCTCACAAATATGAAGTTTTCTTCAGAAATGCATATATAACCAGCAAACACTTAAATTTTCTGAAATACAGTAACATAAAAAATAAATCCGCTTTCAAAAGAAGAAATACTACAGTCTGGGTTTTCTATAGATAGAAAGAGGCCTTATGAAAAAGTTGTTTATAGTGGTCATAAGAAAGAGAGGTCACCCTATCAAGTCTAATAAAGTTACAAAGTAACCTTTAACAGTAGATTTTGAAATTTGAGTTTTCCTTGTTGATAAACTTGACACGTGCATGCTAAAAAAATAAATATTATTTCTGAACCTTATTCACGAGTTTTAGAAAGTTTATAACTCAATATATTCTATCGAAATAAGAACATAATTTTTTTAATCCTTAAATTCTTTGAAAATATACAATATTTTTCATTAAGTATCAGAGCTCGAAAATTTTAAATATCTTTACTATGAAATAAGAGCATAAATTTGTCTCAAAATGTAAAAAAGGGAGTGCTTACACATACATCAGATTTAATAACAAATTAAGCAAATTGGCATCACTCTTTCCTAAGTCCGCTATTCTGGCGAGAAACGTAATTTAAAGAAAATTTTTAAATGCGCCTTACCAATGTAATTGAATAGATATGAAACTATATCAAATATGTTGAAAAAAATGTTGAAATCATGCTTTAAAAATCGCACGTAGGCTGTAATATAACCCAAACTACTCAATGAATACCATCGAAACATTTGTGTGCCCCTGTAAACGAACTATAAGAGAAAAATACTTAATTAACGAAATCATCTAAAATACTTGCAAGACACTGTCCTATTTAGCTTTCAATTGGTTTAGTATGCCGGGTGTTATAACAAATATTGCGTGTTTCCTACGTTTGTGTGTCCCTGTAAAGAAACTGCAAGAGCCTACATTCATGAACGAACTCGCTCAAGATACTGGCAAGATAAATATATTGTAGAAATTATGTGCGAATTGGTTCAGCATTATGAAAGTTATCATGATGAAGACATTTACATTAAATATATCATTATATATATCATATGTCCGGTCTCTGGCGTTAATGAGGCGTACGTCTTGTGAAAATTACTGTTAATTAATTTTATTTTATTTATTTATTTTATTTATCTGTATATCATTATCTACGTACTTGAGTAACGGACACATGTTTCTTATCTATGGTATTTAAATTAATACCATTGTATTCTTATTTGTATTCTATGAAAGGCTCTGTATAAAAGGAAATTCCACAAGAGAGGCTTTTATCTTCGGTATTTGGATAACACAATCGAAAGCTAGATAGCCGAGAAACCAAAGTGGTGAGCAAAAGATAATCTCTGGTGATGGCTTATCAATGAACAAGCGCGGAAAAGGCTGTGGAGATATAGGAAAGACGCCGTAGAATTTTGAATGGAAGATGAGGGAGAGAGTAAGAGAATCTGTCTTGAGTTGGAGGTGAAACGTGGAGGTTGGAGAAAGTAACTACTCGTGATGTGTGCACAGAATATTTTTTCTATTGAAGTGTACGCATATGTCCGAGAAATCTGTATAGTTATCTGGTTGGATAAGCCTGCCTACGGTCAATAGAGACGAGAAGAGTGTATTTTTAGTGATATAACCTAGTGCATAAGATAATATCTTAACGTGTAATTTAATGTGGAGCAGGATCTGCCATATCCGTGCCTATAAATGAAAATAGGGTTTTTTAATATAAATATTTTGTAAATAAATCTTTAATTTAATATCATTTGGCGTATCCTAGTTATTAATTCCCAAACTTCTTACATCGTGCTTCGTATCACACGTCTACACCGGTGGTGGCAGCAGCATATGAACTAAGTATATTTCCATCTTTACGTGCGATTAGAACGATAGTTATCATCGTATCGGCAACGAACGATTACAATATATATATATATATAAATGATGTAATGGGAATAGGTTGATTTCTAAAAATCACACAGCATGCAACAGACTATGATACACTATAACTGCTACACTTTTTATGATATACCAAAATTCTACAAAGCTTACAAAAGGTCAGGAAATGTATAAGGTAAAAATCCTTAAAGAAATCTTTCGGTCGCTTCCCTGTCCAGCAGAACTTTTCACAATTAGACAGTGGATATGTTCAATTTCGTTGCCGGGTATTCCTATACCGCACCCACTTAAGAAACAGAAGTTTGATGGATCGATAATTAAGCGAGAATCTTTCCTTCTTCGAGGAAATAAGAAGCATTCGAAAAGTACAGCATTTCTTCAGTTTTGTCTATTTTTGTCATTTCGTGGATAGTCCCTTAAGGTTATTGGTCAGTGAGATCTCAAATTTCCCTCGCTAATGTTAACACTATGAGCGTGTTAATGCATTCGTTATTCTTTTTTTTCCCTTATATCGGTTCAGGAAGTTAATATTTTTAATTTATGTTTCATGTGTACTGTCCTTAAAGGATATCTCTATTTTTTCTTAGTTGTCGAAACCTTTTTAAAATATATGAAAAACTAAAACGGTGGCCTTGCGACCCCTTAAGAATCACGGCCTACAGTACCCAACCCTGTTTTCTTCATCCTGGACCCACATTGTAAAAAAAAAAAAGAAAGACTAAAAAACGGAGAATCTACTGGCAATCGAGACGCCAGTACTATTTTCGTATTTTAACGGATATTTCCCCCCATAAATTCCAGAAATCCGTATTTTTACGGAAATTTTTCTCCATAAATTACAGAAATTTTTCCGTTTTTCTGGAATTTATGAGGGAAAATTTCCGTTAAAATACGGAAACAGTAGTGGCGTCTCGATAGTCAGTAGAATATCCGGGGTTTTTTTTACAGTGTAAGGTGATATACAAAATATGTCCCGGTCTGGTGGTCAGCCTAACGCGGGATCCTCAGTGTTTAGTTCACAAGCTAGCTTGGTACTTATTTGACCGACATCGAAGAGATGAAAGATTAAGTGCATCTTGCTTAGCTAAGAGTCGAACTCTCGACCTGTAGCATGACAGACAGGCAGGCATGCTACCACACTGAGTTCCATATATCTAACAGGAGTTCTGAGTCGACGGTCAGAAGCTTGCAAGGCAAATGAAGCATGCAAGGCGTAAAAAGTAGTCTCCGTAGTCAATATTATATATTAGTATTCTCATTTACTATTATCCTAATTTATGCTTCTCTAATTAAGCTAAACTTACCAAATTAGTAAATGATTCTCTGATCATGTAAGAGAATGCGATAAACAGCATTTTTGCCAGGAATGCGGACTAAAATTATTGTCATTGTATCCTTCCGCGCTGACCACTGGAAACCATGTCGGGAAATAGGAAGACAGATCTCATGTTTTATATGGAGCTCAATGACTGACCACTACGCTACTGGTCATCTTCTAAAATATATACTTAATTTATGTGTTAAAATATTAGCGAAAGCGAGAAAGATTTTAATAATTCACATAAAATTAAGTATATACTTTAGAAATATTTCGACAACTTTAAAAAAAAGAGAGAGAGAGAAATCCTTTAAAAACAGTACACAGAAAAAAAGTTCAAAATATTAATTTCCTGGGGAGATATTTTAGAAATACGATGGCAACACATTTCCTCCATAGGTTTAACAATAAAAAGGGGAATTTGATATCTAACTCACGAACAGCTTTAAGAGATTGGTGTCCCAGAAAGTTATTAGCCATTCTACATAATCTAGTACAGATGTTTTCATTATTTCTAAGATGAATAGAAGGTAATGTAGTAGGCATTTGCAAAAAAAAAAAAAAAAAAAAAAAAGACTCATAGAACCACACCAGTTAATGGCATTGCACTTGTAAAAATTCACAACACGATGAAATAATAGTTTTGTTTTAACATTTACCATAAGATTAAAAAAATAATAATAATAGTATCGGTAAAGCTAAAAAAAATTCTCTATTTAACTCCTCAGCTTAGAAAAATATTTATAATAGAGATTGCATTATTATTATTATTTTAGGTATATAACGTTTTAATTGCACGACACAAATGAACAATAATGAAAAAAGAAAAATAAAGAATATCTTTATAATTTCTTTTCTAAGGTATTGGAAACAATTTTTGATAACTATAACTCTGTTTCACTCATGGGCCGATTTACAAATTTGGGGGACCTGGGCACAGATTCTTACAGGGGCTCCCCTTGCAACGATACTTACAAGGGGATTGAGTATAAAAAAAGGGTACTTGCTAAAATAACCATTATTGACTTTAATAATTACTTTAAAATATCCATTAAAAATTAAATATTATAATCATTAATTTACTTTTAAATAATTCTTTTCACAATTATGAAATTTAAATGAGTAGACGTATTATAATAAATTGTGTGGTGTTGATTATCTTTTCCTGTACAAGTCTATATATCTGTAATGATAAAATATGCAACAACTAAATATAAATTTTCGACAACACCAAGCTACAATTATTTAAAATATTAGATGGCTCTACTGCCTGTTAGCTACGCTCACCAACACCCCAAGTAATCTGACAAGAACAGGAACAGGATTAAAAAGGAATTAAAAATTCAATGTATTTTTTAAGTGATAAAGATAAAAGAAAATATTCACAATAATAAAGTAATTATAAATCGATGTTTCAAACAAAATATAAAATGTTAAAAAAATACAATATGAATACAATAAAATGTAGAATGAAATGTAAAATTCCATTAGATATTAAAACTACATCAGATTTTGGACAATAATTGAACAACCTTCAGCAGCATTTGGGGTCCCCTGAAAATCAGGGGCCCTGGGCCCGTGCCCCGAATGCCCTGCCGTAAATCAGGCACTGGTTTCACTCTATACAATGTAACTTATGTCAATCATACAAAAAGCACTGCATAGAGTTAACCTGTGAAAGTGTCCTGGAATATGAACCTGGAATAACACAAAATCATATTTCTTCTTTGTGAAGAAAGCAAAATAATGTAGTACTGATGAACGACCATGTTTGCCACAATTGTCAAATAAGATTTAACAACCGATTATACCTAAATAAGTGCTGATGACGAGAAGGTGTTAAATAATGTACATTAATAAAATGTTTTTAACAAATTGCAAATATAAATTATGCTTAAAAGCTCATTTTGGTCTTGTAAATCCTATTTCAAGCTTTTCGATTTCAGTCTACATAAAACTTTAATGTCTTATTTTTTAAAATACTGGGCAAATTTAAAAAACAAATCTGTGAAAATATTACTGTGGTTTAAAATAATAAAAAAAATTTCCGTATAAACTAAAAACATCCGAGAAAAAAACTTTGAAAATGAAGAGAGAGTGAGAGAAGAAAATATATATAGACAACATCGAGACCTTGCTGATAACGGGTTTTAAAATTTAAACTGCTAAAATATAAAGATAATACGCCTAATATTAATATATATATATATATATTTAAAACGTACACTGAGAAAAATGGCAATTTCAAATCTGAGCAAATCGATGTCATTTTGTTATGAAACTTTTTGTTTCAAATATGACGACTCAATGCTTTCAATTCTGAAATACCGGAAATACTCAGTTTCAAACAAAATTACTTTTTATTCGTTAAATGTAGTAAATTTCACCTGTGTAGTTGAATATATTCATATTATTTCATTTGTTATGATCTCGAACGTAACGGTCCTTTCAATAATATTTTATTAGATGAAATGTGGCGAACTACATTTTTATCGTAATCGCGTAAGAACACTTAAAAGCCTTCGTAGTGTGATTGAAGAAGCGTAGCGTTTGCTTTTCAGCCTTCGAAATCGAAGAATGGATGAATTCGTAAAAGAAAGACTTCGCAAGATTTCATTGAAAAATAAGAAGGTAATTTCATTAATTTTGTTGTCTCGAACTATTTATCCCTATTTTTATTGTATGCACACTTAATTTCTATAAGTTATGATTAGGGTTAGCTATGCACCATGTTGCGTACATTCTATAAACGGCATTTTCAAAACGGAGCAAAAAATACTCAAATCTGAGTACGTCGCATGGTCAAAATGGCTCCGAATCAAAATTACTCACGTTTGAAACATGCATATACTCATTTCTGAAAACATACACACACTCAAGAATAAACCATCATGTGCTCAAATTTGAGTATGTCCGTGTTTTCTGAAATGAGTATGTATACGATTTTCAAACTTGAATAATTTTGATTCGGAGCCATTTTGACTATGCGACATACTCAGATTTGAGCATTTTTTGCTCAGTTTTGAAAATGTTGTTTTTAGAGTGTAGTTTCTTTCAAGTACTATACAAGAAGTTTGATAAGCATACTGTAATTTATCATAAACAATATTTTCTTACAAAATAACAAGAAGAAAACGTCTTACTTAATTTACTGAAAAAATTCTATGTATTGAACAATTTCAAATAATAATAATAATAATGACACAATTGTAGCATTTTTTTTTCTTCTTTTTTATCACAGTAGCACTTTCTCTCCATTAGCACTTATTTTAAGTAGTCCTTTGGTAAATCTTATTCAACAATTATGGCAAACATAGCAGAAAATAATCTACCCATTTTCAGTGTGATTATATACTACGCCCCGTCCATTATCTCTAACAATGAGGAATTTTCGTAAGGAATAGGAAAACTTAGGTGCCACCACAGTAAGAATATATTCTGAATGAAATATATTCCAAAGACGTTTTAAAATTTGAATTTTTGTGATGTTATGGATAATATAGAACTGAGAAAATAATAGCTATTTTTTAACAATTTATTTTAGACTAGATGTGTAGCAACCCGTTGCGTTGCATTTGTATTTATCTAAGGTTTGTATTTTTTTAAATCTTTCGAGTTTTCTGGCAGAAAATACTTACGAAATCAGTTTTTTTAATTACAATGCATAGACAAAAGTTCTAAAAATGTAATTATTATCATTTATAAATATTAATTAGACCTTTTAATTGTCGCAAAATTCTTTAAAATGATCAATTAGTTCTCGAGTTTTTGCAGCATTGAAAGATTGGTCGATTGATTGATTCTCCGGGTTTTTCCTGGTTTTCTCAAAAACTATTTTAGATATCAGAATGTAACAACTACAGATTGCAGCCAGAATTATTATCTATAATTCTTAATTAGATCTTTCAATCGCCATAAGATTCTTTAAAATTGATCAATTAGTTCCCGAGTTTTTGAGTGTTGGAAGATTGGTGAATGATTGATTCTCCGTTTTCTCAAAAACTATTTTAGATATCGGAATGCGAAAAACTGCAGATTGTAGCCAGAAACATTTTCTATCTGCTACTGATAAGTTTAGAATTAAAAAACCAATACTAAAATACAGACAATTTAATTAAACAGTTTAAAAGCACATAAAAATCTTTTAAAAAATAGCATTAAACGTTTCTAACTTGTTTAAAGTTAGTCATCAGTAATGTAAATAAACCGTAACTGACAAGAGAGAATTGAATTAGCCCCATTGTTATCTAATGAGTCTCAATGAGGCTTCTTCAATTCCAGCTGAATATGCCATTTTAATCTGACTCAAATACCCACTTCATGTTTAATTGTTTGTGACGCATGCTGTCAACTACAAGTTGAATTTATATCACCTTTCGTGAATTCGCGTTTATTTACATTACTGATGAGGCTTTGATTCTCCAGGTTTTTTCCCGTTTTCTGAAAAACTATTTTGAGAAAACGTATGCTAACTTCTGTTAATTGTAGCCATCTTTGAATTGCATAATTATTATTTTTAAATACGGTAAGGCCATTTTCCCCTCTATTACTGTTAGTCTGTTACAATGGAATTGCCCATAAATTAAAAGTGGTGCATATATTTCTTTCATGTGTTTTACATCAGCTTAAATCTTACAAGGAGAGGGCCAACCTTGGTAATCACAGATTTTGATTATTTTAATATATGTTGTAGGGTAGAAACCCCTTAGTCTCAGGTTCAATGGATTTTATACAACGCTCCTTAGTTCTTGAGAAACCGGGGGGGGGGGGGGGTCTAATATTAGTACACAACTTAAATACTTACTTTGTACCAAAAGGATAGGTTGGTCGCAGCTCAGTTGATACGGCGTTTGCTGGCTGATCCGCAGGATCGGGTTCGATACCAGAACGCGCTACATTTGTTTTTCTCATTTTTTTTGTTTTATAAATATACTTGTAATTATAACTTAAAAATCTCATTGTCAATTAAAATTTATAATATTGTATATCAATTATAATTTTAAACTATTTAATTTTTTACTTTTAACTAAATAGTTGTATAAAACATCATAAAACGGTTAATTTTTTTTAAATCATTTTTAAAATGTATTCTTTATCGATGCAATGAGATTGAACAATTGTGTCAATTCGTGATTTTAAAGAAACATCATTTATGCATTGCTTTAACAAGGGAAATCAAAACGATGATGCTATTACTCTGTTTTTAAAGTAACAAGCATAATTACATTACAAATTAACATCAGAATTAAATTACAACCGCTTTTTTGCATATTAAAGATTTTTAAATTTGTAATACGTATGCTTGCGCTTTCAGTTATTTTGCTTCCCCCTTTATCTTCTTTCTGCTTTTATTTTTATGTTATTTGAATATGTTTTATTGTATCATAATTAGATTGCGCCACAACGGATTTTGTAACGATTTTGGAATTTTTATTATTCAATAATAGATCCAATTTCTTTTTAAATCACTTTAAAGGATGAGAAATAATAGTTCAAAATAAAAAATGATAAATTTAAATTTAAATTTGTTAACATTATAATTAATGTACGATTTTAAAATTTTTAATTGAGATTATTAAATTATAGTTACACGTATATTTATAAAACAAAAAATTAGAAAAAACAAATGTAGCGCGTTCGAATATCGAACCTGAGCCCGCGGATCAGCCAGCAAACCCCGTACCAACTGAGCTACGACCAACCTATCCTTTTTGTTACAAAGTATGTATTTAAGTTGTGTACTAATAATAGACCCCCCCCCCCCCCCGATTTCTCGAGAAATAAGGAGCGTTGTATAAAATCCGTTGAACCTGAGACTAAGGGGTCTCTACCAAACAACATATATTAAAATAATCAAAATCTGTGATTACCAAGGTTGGCCCTCTCCTTGTTAGTATGCCGTGGCAATTTAGCATACCGTGGTGGCCAAAATTGTGGACATTTTTTGAAATTTTCATGTTTTATAAATTTGTGTGTTTACATAATATATTAATTTTCACTTAAATACAAATGTTTATATATCAAATTAAATGAAATTTAATGTAGAATTTAATTAAAAAAACAGAATTAAAATATCTGCATTACAAAAAAAGTCACGCTAACTTTAGTCTAAAAATACAAACACAATTAGTCATGAATGCTGATGTGTATTGTAATAAAAGCTTCCTAGACAATCACAATGACTGTTCTGAGAACCAATCAAATGTCAGTAACTAAACTGTAGTATATTTTGATTTGTAAAAGCGGAATTTTGCTGGAATGAATTTTGCAGAAGGGTGAATACTAGTGTAACTAAATAGAATAATTTTTTTCTATTTTTTTTCTTAATGCAAATAATTTAAAACAATGCCACCAACAACAACAACTGATTAGACACCTACAAAAAAAAAAAAAAAAAAAAAAAAAACCCTGCCGGCTCGGGCCTACAGGCGAAGGTAGATTTTGGAGATAAGTTGAACCTCAAAGTGTTAAAACAAGTTAATATTTCCATAATCGTGTTTTTATCATGTTTTAATACGTTTTCTCAAACTCGCATGACGTTACATATTCACCAACTGAGGTCCATTTTATTTCCAATATGACGCAATATATATATTTTTTTAATTCGTCAAACTATTTATTTCATTTTGAGTTTTCATGCGGAAATCTTGCTCTAGAAAACTCATGACGTAATATTCAATTTGTTTTCAATTCGTCAAACTACTTATTTAATTTAATTTTTCACGTGAAATCTTGCAATAGAAAAGCAATTGTTGTGGTGAGGATTTTATTGCTTTTTTTTTTTTTTTTTTTGGCAACTGTTATAACGAAAAATACTTATTTTTTCCTGTCATTGTTGTGTAAGAGCTGGTTTTATCAGAATCTTGTTCAGGCAGTATTCAAAATTTTGAACCCTCCCCATTTCCATTCCCTTGGACCGATTTTGCCCATTTTCAATCCCCGCCGAGATATTAGCCATCTCAAAGTTGTTGGCGAGTTTGAAGACGATCCGTGCATAATTGCGACTTTTATCGTGCGGACAAAATTTAGTACATACATACATACATACATATATATATATATATATATATATACTTTTTAGGTGGGGGTGGTTTTGGGTTCCTGGGGTCCTATAATGAAAAGTTATGAAGGAATTTTTCAAAAGTCGCACCGCGGTAACGACTGCAATAGGCAGTATTTCTTACGAAATCTACCTAAAAGTAGAATTGTCATATTGAGAGAAAATGGTCTCTCTTATGCTGAAATTGCAAGACAGGTTGGTGGATCAGTCATTTTATTTGGCGTACGAAAGTTGTGCTTACGTTATGAAGAAACTAAATCGTAATAAATAAGGCAAAATCAGGTAAAAAAAAAAAAATACGTAAGTGCTTCTGACGATAGAAAGATAAAAAGGATATGCCTCAAATATAGAAGAATTTCACCATATGCTGTTAGATGTGAAATGAATGCAATGGGTATTTCAGTTAGTTCAAGAACAATAAGGAGACGATTAGCAGGTTTTGGACTGAAAGGTAGAATTACGAGGAAAAAACCATTTTTAAATATTCAGCAACGCAAGAAACGAGTTCAGTCGGGAAAAGAACACATTAATTGGTCAGAAAATCAGTGGAAGCAAATAATCTGGAGCGATGAGAGTAAAATATCGCTCTTTGGTAGTGATGGGCGAAAATATGTGAGACGTAGAGTAGGGGAAGAGCTGAATCCCGATTACATTGAAGCAACTACAGAGAACCCAACAAATGTCATGAGTTGGGCCTGTATGTCTGCAGATGGTGTGGGCCGAACTCAAGTGATTGATGGCATTCTGAATGCAAAAAAATTCATAGAAACTGTCTTGGAACCAAAATTGATAACTTACATCAGGGATCTCTTCCCAATTATCTTTCAGCAGAATTCAGCTCCATGCCATAAGGCAAAAATATGCAAAGAATAATTTAAAAATAAAAGCATACAGTTATTACCCTGGCCAGAAAACCGCCCTGATTTGAAACCTATGGGAAATTTGTGGCGACATTTGAAAATCATTGTATAAAAAAGCGTCCATCTAATAAAACAAAACTTATTGAAGCTATAACTGATTCTTGGCATCATGTGATTAAAAAGGATGACCTCCAAACACTAGTTCTCTCGATGAAAAAACGCTGTGAAGCTGTAATAAAAAACAAGGGTTATCCTACTAAATATTAAATGTGTAAGTGTAACTTTAAAATATAATGAAATCTAAGATAGATCTTATTTTTTGTAAGCGCAGCTTTTTTGTAATGCAGATATTTTAATTATGTTCTTTTTATTAAACTAGGGGGCTCGGCCCCCTACGAGCTACGCTCGCCAACTCCCGTCCAGACACCGCAGACTCTAAATGCACGCTAATTTGATCGGCTTTAAAAATATTTCGAAAGATTGAATTATAATTTAAAAAACAGTGGCGATCTCCCTATAAACGAATTTCTATTCATTTCTCTTAGATTGGGGAATTTTAACGCCAAATCCGCTGCGGTACTACTTGATTATCCCGTCGACCAATTTCGCCAAATTATATAAATCTCCAAACCACTCGCCAAATTATGCAAATTGACATAATTTTTATTTTAAATAACGAAAGAGCAAATAAATTAGTACAACATTAATAAAAATACAAATAAAACGTCGAAATCAAGGTTCTTCTACAATAATCTTAATTATGAATGGTCGAAATAAAAATAATTGGATGACGTAGACACGTGTAACAACACTTCAAAATAAGCTAATATAAAAGGAATTAAGTAAACAGAGTCTTTGTCTCCTGGTATTTTTTAACAAAGCGAAAAGAAAGTTCTTTTAAATGAGGCATTTTAAATTAATCGTTTTTAATCTGACGTAATTTTTACCAAGCTATTCTTTCTCTTTTAAATATTCACGTGAAAATACTTTTGTTAGAAATGAAATATTATTTGCGCTTTCCTAACAAAAATAGTTGAAAAGATCCTCTCAAAATATCAAATAAATGTCTAGCGCAATTTCTAAATTTAAACTGTTTTGCAATATTATTTTGTGTTCATTTTATGTAATAACTATAATGTGACGTAAATATGACGTAATTTCTCCTATTTAAGACTTCTAACGCATGTTAATGAATTTATTATTTTACAATATCCTTTCTGTTTTAAAATTCACGTGTATACTTTTTATGACTGCTTTTGGTACATAATTATTTAATTCTAATTCTAAATGATTTTTTCTGTTTATAATAGTCACGTGTAAATAAATTTTTAATTTGAAGCAAACACTATTGTTTGCGCTGTTTATACATTTGGCAACAGTATAAATTAAAACCATTTTCTAAAATAATGTAAAAAATATCTCTAGAAATGCTGAAAATTTGAATTTAAAATAAAACCTCAAAAAATGAGTCAAAATAAAAAAATAATGCAGTCTGCACTCAGGCAAATTCTAACGCACAAAATGATCTAAAAATGATTACACTGCCATGTATAGTTTTTGCTGCTATAAAACTTTTTTAATGGAACGATTTTGTCCAACTTTAGCATTAAATATCTCTTTAAATAATTCTTCGATTTGAAAACTGTCTGCATCAGCGTGTTTATCAAACATTTCAGTATAAAACCACCGATTTTCATATTTTTGTATGCATTATTTTTCTTAATATTAACGAAGAAAGACCTCCAGTCACAAAAAATTCAAAACCGGTGGCGGCGGCGGTAGTTACTTTTTTTTTTTTTAGAATTAGAGATTCTACATTAAATTTCCTTGAATTTGATGTATAAACATTTGTATTAAGTGAAATTTATTATATTCTTCAAGCACACAAAGTTATAAAACATGAAAATTTCAAAAAATGTCCACAATTTTGGCCGCCACCGTAGGTTTAAGTGTGCTATGGAGTAAAAAAAGTTAAGAAATTATAAAAACATTCAACTAAAATATTTGGAATCAAAAGAAAAATATATAACATTTTAATGCAATGATGAAAAGCAATTTATTCGTGATACGTGATTTTCAAAATACGTGCTTTTGTTGCAAGAACAACACTAGCATAGCTGTTTTGCTTCCAAAACTGCCGCTTTGATTCAGCAGAGAAATTTCTTAAGGATATTATTGAATTGTTAAAAGCATCCTCTTTAAAGATAAAATGAGCACAAGTGATGAAAAGATAACAAACAGCAATATGCAACTAACAATAGCTAGAAGCACGTGCAATTTTACCTTCAAGCTAACACTCAAGTAGAATTCTAAAGAAAATATTAGAATGCTCCTTAGGAATACGTTAAATAAAAACATCCGTTTACACTTTAATAATTGGGACAAACACTTGAAAATATCTTTAATGTTTCAGATTCAGTTTTGGATACTATGGTAATTTTTACCACAGGGGGCATAAGATAAACTAGGATTTCCAGCTAAAAGTGGATTGCGAATTGGAACAAATAATCAGAATCAAAACCGGGACTTGAACCCTCTATCATCTGACTAATAGCAAACGCCTTAACCCCTTGAGGAGCGGTGGGATATATTATATCCCACCTACGATTAATGAAAATTTGCATCAGAGAAAATTTATTAAATTTTACTTTTCTAACTTTGGTGGAAAAAAGACATACAATTGCTTTTCCTTATTTTGCAATAAAATTTTTGGAAGTTTCCGGTGTGAATTCAACATTACAAAAACACAATTACTTGCCCCTGAAAGGGTTAACAACTATATCATTGCGTCTAACCAATAAATTTTATGCGTTATGTGATCATATATTTTAAAACTTGTGCAGATGGACAAACATCTATTAATTTTGAGAAAATATTTTCAATAATTCATTAAGGCTACTTTCAAATCCAAAACAGATACTTTCTGACACATTTTTCATTTCATTTTCATTCGTAAACGCGTGAAACTGACAGGTGTTGTTATTCAGAAACTAAGTAATCGAAAGGCGTTTTCCATTTTTTGGGTAAAAGCCGAAGATCTTTCAGAAAATATTGTCAAAGTGGACAATTTGAAAGGAATTTCCGATGCGGCAGAGCAAAAAATGGGGAAAAACTTGCCGTCACATAACAAGAATTTTTTATAACTCGATAAATAATTTATTTATCAAAAAAATTGAAAACACTATTCGATTCTAAATCGCTTCAGTAGTCAGGCTTGCCAGTTTTACTCCTTTACGTTTAAAAATGAGTCAGAAAATATGTCAGAAAATTCGCATTGTTGAGCAGGAAATTTGAGAACCATCTTAATGCAGTAAATAAAGCATAGTAAAATTATAAAAGTATTTTTCTTTATTATTATGGATTACCATTTTTATCTTAATGTAATGTCTTTATATAATTTGAAAATACAGTAAACTCTGCCGAAGGCGGACTCTGTGTAAGAAAGCAATCTGTCAAACACGGAAAGATTTTAAAGTCCCACAGAACGATTTTCAATGCAGTAAACTCTAATTAAGGTGGTAAACTGTCTATGAAGGAAATTTTTCTAGGTAACGATCGATTCAGCCTTAGAGAGACTTTACAGAATTTTGTTCGTAAATTTATTTTTAATATTTCATTATTATTATTATTATCATAATTTTATTATTATTATTACAGTAGACTCCCTCAAATCCACAAACGACTAAAATCCGCATATCATCACAGATATAGACAATGAAACTTTCAGATCTGATGTAGGGTCAAAATTAAAGAATTTTTTTTTTTTTTTATATCATTTTGTACATATTTTAAACGTAATTCTCATTAATATGACTGAACTCATGGTTTTTCATGAAAGAAGTAAAAATTTATTTCTGAAAAATTCATGATATTGCTGATATCTTTGGTAGTCACAATCTTTTTTACCAAATATATTTATGTATTAATGAAGCTTTTTTAGTTATTAAGTCTGATTAAACCTGAAATAAAACTTCCTTATTTTATGATTTTGATGTGAGTTAGTAAGGTATCTTTATGAGGCAAGTTTCATTTAATAATTCAAGACGATTCATCTTTTAATATGCATCATTCTCATCTTTTATTATGCATAGTTAATTATAAACTATTAATTATTTACACGACCTTTACTTTTAATAATTTAATAATTTTTAAATTATTTTAATATTTTAGTATATTGTAAGCATTCATTATAATTTTGATTGCATTATTACATTCAAATTGCTGTTTAAAAAATGTAAACAAAGCAATGACTAGAAATCCACACAACCTCTGGTCCCAAGCAGTGCAGATTTGAGGGAGTCTACTGTATTATTATTAATAATTTATTATAGCAATATTAATTTAAATCAGGTTTCAAGATTGGTAGATTTCTACATAAATTTTTCTATATTAAGGTATCTGTTTGCCTTTAACACTTTACGTCTCAAATTATGAATTCACGAAAATTTAATCTTCTAAAGCATTTTTCGTGAATTTTTGAAACATCATTCGAAGTTAACTTAAACTTACACTATCTGCAAAACTACATAAAAGATGAGACAATATTTAAAAAAGATGTTAAATTACTTTAATATCTTAGTACTTTCAACTATAAAAACATAGTCTTCGTCAGAGAAATATAAGAAATACTACTGTAATTAATTTGTCCAATTTTCAAAATTCACGTAAATGGTGACGAAAGGAGTGAAAAAGGAAGTCAATTTTTAGATCCGGAAAACATTGGGGAAATAAAACATGGATATAGGGAAATGGAATATTACTCGTTTTATGATTCTTTAAGCAAACTGAGCCAAATTCTGGGTATGTTGTAGGATAAAACGTCATTACAATGTGAATTTTGAAAATTAGACGTTAATAACAGTAGTATTTCTTATATTTCTCTGACGAAGACTTCCCATCAATCTGACCCCATCAATCTTTCAACGTCAAGAACGTTGAAAAGATGCAAAGGCAAAAGTATTATCATTATCCTAGTAAAGTCTCTATAACTCATTCTAAACTGTATACCTACTAATCGATGTATTAAATGAATTTTATAACAAGTTATTTTAACGGTACTTTTAAGTACCGACGGGGCATAAAGGGTTAAAACGTCAATTTCGATCGAAATTCAATCTTCCGGATTTTTTTAACCATTTGGAAAAATGGTTATTGTCCTCTGTAAGGGTAGGAAATCAAAAACATATCTGAAGCTTTTTATTAGTTGAATCCGCATTTTATTTGTTTTCTGATTGGTCTATACAGTAATCTGTATTTTTCCTTTACTTTCAACAGAGATGGATACTTCTGTTGCCACTATGACAAAAAAGTAATAAAAACTACAGAAAAAAAATTAATAACTCAGAAACAAATAGAGATAGAGCTTTCAAACAAATTGCATTTAAAAGTCCTTCCGGCCAGTGCCGGGAGGAAGAGGTAGCTTTCATATTCCTTATTTTAAAAAAGCCAACTTACATTATTCAAACACACGAAGCTCAATTTAGTGGAAACTGAATATAGGAGATTCAGTACTAATTTTTATCAATACTAAATCATTATGAATGAGAATTTCGCGAAATTAGTCAGCTTTATACAAGCTGCTTTCATTTAAAGTAACTTATATTTGGCTGCCAAATTCGGCGATTTCTTAAAGTGCCTGCCATTTTAAGACAACATGGTGGATGAGGCTAACCAGTGAACTTGGTCCAGACCTTAGTAATTGCTGTGCACATGCTCACTCACATCGGAATCGGTTGATATATACGAGTGCTCTCGCAGGCAAAAAACCAGATTTTTCAAAATGTCACCCACATTAGAAATTGAAACTGCTATATCTGAGCCATTTTTTAAGATAAAGACAAACAAAAAATGCACCTGAATCTTTATATCAAGGTCAAGTATTTAAGAAAGAAACCTTTTTCATTTTCTAATTTTCTTGCACCTCACTTTAAATATAATTTTTTTTAATTGGCCGCCATTTTGAAGCAAGATGGCTGATGAAGCTGGCCAGCGAACTTGGTCGAGATATTGATGTATACTATCCACTTGCCTTCTTCTATCGAAATAGGCGAATACGTGTGTTATCGCGTGACAAATACAAGATCGTTTCAAAGTGTTAGCCGTGCTAGAAATTCAAAGTGCTATAATTCAACCATTTTCTAAGATATAAACAAAAGAACAAATTTTCAGAAACAAAAATTGCTCCAGAATCTTTGTATCAAGGCCAAACACACAAAAAAAATCTTTTTCGTTTTCCAATTCTTTATTACCTCATTTTAAATTTTAAATTACATTTTTTTAGTGGCAACTCTTTTGAAACAAGATGGCGAATGAAGCTGGTCAACGAACTCAGTCGAGACATTGGTATGTACTATGTACAGACCAAGTTACATCCAAATCCGTTCATAAATACGCCTGTTATCGAGTGACAAAAATCAGGTCGTTTTAAAATGTCAGCCATAATAGAAATTCAAAATGCTATAACTCAGCCATTTTTTTAGATATAGACGAAACAAAGCCTGTTCCGGAATCTTTGTATTAAGGTCAAACACATACGAATAAATTCTTTTTCATTTTCTAATTTTTTGGTATCTCATTTTAAATTTAAATTTTTTAAAATTATTTTTAATGGCCGCCATATTGAAACAAGATGGCGGATGAAGCTGGACAACGAACTCGGTCGAGATATTTGTATGTACTATGTACACACCAAGGTACATCCAAATCGGTTCATAAATACGTCTGTTATCACGTGACAAATATCAGGACGTTTCAAAATGTCAGACACGCTAGAAATTCAAAATGCTATAACTCAGGCATTTTGTAATATATAGACGAAACAAAAACTGCTCCCGAATCTTTTTATCAAGGTCAAACACATAAGAAAAAAATATTTTTTCAATTTTCAATTTTTTGGTACCACATTTCAAATTTAAATTTTTCTTAAAAATTTAAATGGCCGCCATTTTTAAACAAGATGGCGGATGAAGCTGGCCACCGAACTCGGTCGAGACATTGGTGTGTACTATGGATAAACGAAGTTACATCCAAATCGGTTCATAAATACGCCTTTTATCGCGTGACAAAATTCAGGACGTTTCAAAATGTCATCCACGTTGGAAATTCAAAATGCTATAACTCAGCCATTTTTTAAGATATAGACGAAACAAAAACTGCTCTGGAGTCTTTGTATAAAGGTCAAATACATAAGAAAAAAATATTTTTCCATTTTTAATTTTTTGGTACCACATTTCAAATTTTAAATTTTTAAAAATTTTTTAAATGGCCGCCATTTTGAAACAAAATGGCGGATGAAGCTGGCCAACGAACTCGGTCGAGACATTGGTATGTACTATGTACACACCGAATTACATCCAAATCGGTTCATAAATACGAGAGTTACAGTGTGACATAAGTCAGATATATATATATATATATATATATATATATGGATATATATATATATATATATATATATATATATATATGGATATATATATATATATATATATATATATATATATATATATATATATATATATATATATATCAATTTTGAACGGAGGGTGGTTTCGGGGTCTGGGGGTCATGATCGATGAAAATATACCAAAATTTTTTGAAATCGCTTTCCTCCGAACGGCTGCAATAGGTAGCTTTTTGTATTGAAAGCTACCTAAAAGTACATTTTTTTCTCTATACGACGGTGTAAAACGTAATATTGTGGGATGTTTAGAAGTTTAAGAATGAAATTTCATTTAAAATTGGTCCAGGAATTTGTTTATTAATCCATGGCGTACGTAATGTATGACCAGCTCCGTAGAAGTTTAAAAATTTACAGTACCGAAAAATGTAATCCATGGCGTACGTAATGTATGATCAACTCCGTGCGATTTTTTATGTCTTAAATTTTAGCCTTTGAAAAAATCATTTTCCAAATGGTCGTTGTAATTTGTTAAATTGCCATTTTTTTTTATTAATATAAAATTTCTATATTTTTCTTTCGAATTTCGAGCTTTTTAAACATTTATATTTCTTACAAACTTAAAAAAAAAAAAAAAAAAAAAAAAAAAAAAAAAAAAAAAAAAAAAAAACCTAAGTTGGCAGTTGTTTTATGATTTTTCTCAAAGGTGGCTCTTTCGTAAAATTGAGTTGGGAAAATTACCATAACTCAATAAATAATAGTTCAATTACCAAAAAATTTTTAAATTATGTTTTAAATGTATATTCAAAGGAAGTAAACAATTATATGCTAATTTATTGGAAAGTTTATGAGTTCACAGTTTTATTTTATAAATTATAAATTTTTTTCATGAATTTTCAGCTTTGTTTGTCTTATACCTATAACTTTTAAAAGATTCATGTTAATGTCATAAAAATAGTTTAATTCACGTATAACATTATTATATTTATTATGGAATTCATAAAATGTATTTATATTTAATCGTTTTTTTTTATTTAAAGAGTTTTAAGAAAACAGTTTTTCGGTTGATTTTGTACTATTTTTGAAATAAAACTTAAAAAAATAAATAAATAAATTACTTATTTGTATGATTACTTCACATTTTTATGAGATTTTAATAATACTTAGCAATCTTAAACTTAAAATTTACAAATACGGTCGAACGGACTTTGAGCCACTTTTTCCGGGTTCCACTCACATTTCCATTATTCAAAAATATTATATGTGATTTTTCAACGTTGAAATGGAGTTATAAACAATTAACATGAAACAATGAAGCAAACTGTATGGTTTTAAAGAGGAATTTCTTTCTTTTTTTTTTTTTTTTTAAACTATTTTTAAAGTTTTGGAACAAAATAGCCCCTGCTAGGGGCTTCTTTGGTCCATTCACTTAGTTTCATATAAAACTTAATAATTAGTTTCATATAAAATGAATACATTTCATACGTAAATGAATACATTTTTATGGAAAACGGTTGCAATAGCATTTGCTAATAAATTAACAGTGCAAACCCGTTTAACAAATGTTTTTACATTTAAACACAATTAACCAATTGTTAATATTAAAGAAACGAGAAACAGTTTTCGTCATGTTATCCTCAGTAACTGGAACAAAAACAATTAATGTAACAAGAACAAAAGAACTTCTTAAAACACCATCAAAAACTTTTAATTGCGCCAGGCCTTTCGAAAGATTTGAGTCTTTCTTCGTCAGGCGCAAAGAAGACGTGCTTCTACTATGAAAGCAGCAGCAAGACTCAAATGCTTTCATAGTAGAAGCACGTCTTTTTTGCGCCTGACGAAGAAAGACTCAGATCTTTCGAAAGGCCTAGCACAATTAAAAGTTTTTGATGGTGTTCTAAGAAGTTCTTTTGTTCTTATTCATTCACACCCGTTTCAACTTAATATCTTTCAATTAATGTAACATTTGAAAAAAAAAGTTACTTAAAACATGTTTTAAGAGATTTGGTTGTATAAAAGGCATTTCTAAGTAATTGGGGCTATTTTCGGACCAAAACAGGCCTGGCACAAAGTAGCCCCGAATTACTAGTTTCCATGCTAGCTTTATGAAAACGTAAACATATTCTGCCAAAATAAAAAGTTAAAGGAAAAATTAGGATCACACATGGGTTACAGGTTACTAAAGATAATATTTTGACACTTATTTTATTTGTAGCTCTTATAAAGATCGTTTTACAATGGAAAGTTTGGAGAGTTAAAATCTACACACGAAAACAGTTGTTTACAAACAGTGTTGCCATTAAAAAAAATTAAATTACCCCCAAACTATTCAAATACCCTATAGTAGGGTATAAATTATTTTTCAAGGACAAAAATTCCAAATTATCTTGTATTGTTTGTTCAATACAAAGAATAAAATCTTTTTTTATGGGCTGGACCAAGGTAACCCCGCAAGGACCAAAGTACGGTATTCAAAAAATTTGTTCCGAGGGCAAGAACATACCTTAATAAGGAAATCCTTACTAACCTTATTCGATTATTTTTTTTAACCCAGGACTGCCCAACATTTCAGTATGGAGCGCCTAAGTTGCAGGAAAACGATTACTTTTACCGTTAATCAAATGATTAGAAATATCTCACACGTTATACATGAAACAAGATACACGTGCGTTTCAGAGAGGTAGATAAAAGGCAGGCACGATGCAGGGAAAAATATGCGAAAATTTAATGTGTAATAAAATCAAAAGCCGTGCTTTGTTTGGATTCGCGAAGCATTATTTAATAAGATAAATATTTGAAAGTAACAATATTTTTTATATTATTTTTGCATCTTTATTAAGCAAAAACGTTATTTTATGTTTTGGGGCATTTTATTTTTAGAAATGTAAATTCAGCCAAATAACTAAGAATTTCCCCGGAATTTTTTTATTTATGATATAACAAATTTAACAATTAATTTTATTTGTTTACAATTCTTTTGTTGCCACTTTACAAAAAAAAAAAAAAAAAAAAATCATAATATAATTCTTTTAAAATGCGTAAGTATCGTCTGCGTAAATGATTTCACATAATAAGAATAAATTGTGTATTGGAATTCTTAACACTGAAAAATACTTTTATAATTGAATGCAAATAATTTAATTTTCACAAATTTAAATTCATTAAAAATATGATATAATTTTCATAAAAAAGTGCATTTTAAAATTTTCATAAAAGAAATCGTGAAACAATTTAATTAATCATGATTCTATCTATAATGACTAACTCCATGATTTGTTTTTTCTTCTGAAAATATACGTGTTTCATTTTTTATTTGCAAAAATGCGTCCGTAATGGGAAAACATGTAAAATAAATTAATTAAAATAATAATTTTTTTAAGGTTATTCTGTAAAAAAAAAAAATAATATTGTGCAAATCTACAGATCATAATTTATTTTTATGTTTAATTTCAAGTCAAAATACTGAATAGGTTTTTTTTTTTTTTTTTTTTTTAAGTGTACAACAAAATGTAATTTGTGTAGCCTAGTAGAGGATTCGCTTCGCTCATCCTAATAATAAGTTTAGCTTTAATCTTTTTCTAAGAAGTGGGTGGTATTTAAAAAAAAAATTTGCAGGGGGAAGGGGAGAACCCACAAATTTTAAGATATCTTGTAATAAAAGGAAATGGGTATCTCAAAAGTTTTTGCAGGGGGGGGGGGGGGGTTACCCAAAAATATTAATGATTTTCTTAATAAAAGAAAATGCAAACATTAATTATTGTAAAGCTTTGAAATGGATTTTATAAAAACGGTTTGTAGCAGAAACCATCCGAGAGGGTGTAAGAGAACCTTCAATGTAGGCGCTATTTTAAACATAGAAAAGCAATTACAATAACAATGAAAAATAAAATTATTTCAAATGCGTGATGTATCTTAATGTTTTTCTTTTCTTCTTCTTCTTCTTCTTTTTTTTTTTTTTTTTTTTTTTTTGGTCATTTTCCAATTTAATTCGGCTTATAAGAATAAGTTATCAAGGCAAAGCGTCTATTCGAATAAGCGGACTCCACAATAGCTATAAAATCCTTCATTCCCTTTATCAGAAAAACAACTACAAAATTATTCGGGACGGTTGGAATTCTTTAAACAGAGTTTCCTGTAAAACATGTTTTTCCTTCATAAATGTTTCATTGTAAAGAAACGGAGTACCCATGTTCCTTTAAATATGCAGCAGCGCATATTTTTATGTGCCAACGTCAAAAATCCATAAGGACTATTTTTTTCTTCTTTTTCTTTTTTTTCCCCTTTTGTTTAGTCATTTTTACAATTTAATTCGGTTTATAAGAATAAGTTATCAAGGCAAAGCGTCTATTCGAATAAGCGGACTGCACTATAGCTATAAAATCCTTCATTCCCTTTATTTGAAAAACAACTTACAAAATTATTCGAGACGGTTGGAATTTTTTAAACAGAATTTCCTCTAAAACATGTTTTTCCTTCATAAATGTTTCATTGTAAAAAAAAAAACCTATGTTGCTTTAAATAAGCAGCAGTGCATATTTTTATGTGTCAATGTCAAAAATCCATAAGGACTATTAATCAACTAACTGAAGTACCAACGACTCAACGAACTTTTATAGATTTTAGGGGACGAACTCTAAAAAGTTATCTAGTATACTAATTCATTTCTAATACATAGCTGCTACTGTTGTTCTTTTTCCCTAAATTAGATAAACCCAGAAAAATTATTTGAGGAAATATATCTTGTTTCTATGTGTGGTATTTATTTGGCTTTTTTTGTTAAGAAAAAAATTTCCGGATCAACATATAATTATTTATAAATAAATAAATAATTGGGAAGAATGGCAGCTATACTGAAACTATGATTGTTTTACCTTTAGAAACATGCTCATTCCAACATGCTATATGGTATTTAGGGCCTGAAGATTCTACTAGGCTCTACAAATTTCCATTATATTCCTTTAATTCTTTTTTTTTTCTTACTATGTTTCTTTGTGGTAATTTGTAATTGTTTTTAATGGTTTTATATACATATTTTTTATATATATTATATTGATGATATCTCATCAAGTAAGTTACACGTTATTGTAGCACTATCTCAGTTTTTCTACTGAAAGCATAGATGTCACAGAGTAGTTTTGAATACAAACTATAAATGAAATATGTTGCATAGGGGGAAAAAAGTATTTTTGATAGTATGCAACAAAGGGTTAAGTTTTGAAGTTAAAAAAAGTTTTGGGGATTTTATAATGTGCATACGTATACAGAATGAATCATAAAGATGGAAATAATAGGAATAGGCTATTTCCTTAAATACTGCCGCCTAGACGCATACTTACAATTGCACAATTTCATTTTAAAAATGTGCAATACAGTGAAATACGCTTAACACGAAACTGAGGGGACCGAAAATTTTTTCGTGTTAAAAGAATTTCGCGTTAAAAGATTCTTAAAAAAAGGACAAAACCCACAAATATTTTCGACGTCATCAAATTTTATTTCGATTTCCTGTTAAACTACTAGTAAGTTGCAACCATTAGGATAAAAAGCCAGTAAACAAAATATTGTTTTTTGGGGGAAAAATAAGATATATTTTTTTAAGTGCCTTTTTCAACATTCTGTGATCTAGCTTGTTTGAAAGAAATAAGTTAATCAGTCTCTAAGTCTTCGTGCTTAGCAGTTCTCATACGTTTTCTCTCAGGTTTAAAAATACTGCGCTCAAACATTAACGTAATGGGATCCCTGTTTTTTATTATTGTTGATAATGTAGAATTGGCAATGCAAAACTCTTGGCAGATTTCTGTTTTCGCCCTTCTTTTTCATCAACTGCATTAAGTAGCTTCATCTTCATTTGAAGCGAAATAGCAGTTTGTTTTCGCACCGATTTCTCAGCCATTGTGCTCATAAAACATAAGCTAATTTACAAAAAAAACACGAAATTCTCTGATTTTCATCCAAAATTCAGTGGTTTTAACACAAAATTCACCAATTTTAACTTTAACTAGCTCGAAAGCGATTTTTTTTCGTGTTAAACGATTTTTGTTTCGTGTTAAAAGAACAAAAATGTATTAAATTGCATCGTATACTGTCCGGACCGCTAAATCATTTCGTGTTAACCGATCTTTCGTGTTAAGCGTTTTCGTGTTAAACGTATTTCACTGTATTTGACGACATAAGCTGTAACCGCCTGGCGGTCCATCTGATAAAACACACAAACAAAATTTCTATACGACCCCCGAAAGGTAAAATCTCCAATTAGGAAAATTTTCCTTATCCATTCTTGAATTGTGGATGATCCCTAACTTGCATTCCAAATGCATGGATATCTTCATTGGTGGTATGCTTCAGCGGTGGAAGTCACGAATAATGGTTTTAAATATCTCTGTGAGTTTTGCAGACATAAAAATGGATCTTTTTGAGTTTCATTCAGGAATGCATAAGGGGAACTTTCCTAAATGGAAATTTTATCATACGGGGGCCGTATGAAAATTTGGTTTGTGTATTTTCTCAAATAGTCCCAGGGGTTTGCAATTTATGGCATAAAAATTTGCACCTTTTCTTTTATGAAACTTCGCAATTGCAAGTATGTGTCTAGGGGCAATATTTAAGGAAATAGGCTTTTGGCTCTATCTTTATAAGTCACCCTGTATATATAATCCTAACGACAGTCCCAATCTATACTACATATATCAGAGGTAAAATAACAACTTTCCGAAAGTGAATAAATTATTCAAAAGAATATTAACACTCGATATGCAGTAGGTATGACAACATCTGTGATATTGAGCACTGTTCAGATTTAGATTAAAATTACACATTATAAAAGACAATGGTTAATGAAAATAATACGTTAAAGGGTTGAAAGTTACAACAATCAGAGTTCATTGACAGTTCACAAGATGTGTTTCTTCAAATGGCTGCTTTTATAAAGCATTTATTATGAATGAGTGATTTGCATATTCAGATGTAATGATTCGACTTCTACACTTAAATGTCGGTATACAAAAGAATATAACTTTTATTTCTTTATTGCTCTTCCAAGCACTGATGAGGTGGTGAGGGAAAGAGCTTTTCAAATTTATCATTTTTCAATCTCACGGCTCACTTGTATGTATAATCATACTTTCGTGGCACACTTGAGTGCATAGTTATGCTTCCGCGGTACACTTACGGAGGCCCGAGGGTCAAAAATGTATTTTCTTTATTTATAAAAGAATTTAATGAACTTTTTTCCTGGAATGTAATTTTCTATAAAGGATACTTTTCAAATATAAGTTTTAGAAAACTTTGAAATTTAATTTAAATTATTTTATTTTTTAGAATTTTAAATTTATTTAGTTTTGATATAACTCACGAACCACTTGCCCGATTCCATTATTTTTTTCACTATTGTGTGCTGAAAAGGTTTCTTGTTACCTTCCTTATTTATAAGAACATTATTTACAAAATTTATAATAAATTTTAAAATAAAACAAAGAGGATTTTTGAGAGAGTTTTTTACTTCGAGATTTTTTTTCAAAATTTTCTCATGAAATAAAAAATCCTGAAGACAATTTATTAAAAACATACCATAAAAACTCTAATTGAAAAACATAGAACTCAAATGAGCTCAGAGTGGAATGACAAGTTCACCTTGCGTTAAAATAACTAAAATTAAACTGTTTACTAAAAAAGTTCATAAAAATTTATTAAAATATACCGTTACAAAATGAACTGGTATTTAAAAACTTAAAAACCATTGATGTTAAAATCATAATGAAACAGAAAAAGATGATTCCTGAGATCTTTCGATCGCTAACGCGATCATTTTCAAAGGATACTTTCACTGGAATGTCGCATTCACTGAGCTATTTATACGCCAGCACATAAATAAATTAATTTATGAAATAAAGCAGAAAAATCAAAAAGAAAGAATAAACAAGAGAGAACTTAGAATCTGCACCTTCGATTACGTACCAAGATTATATGAAAGATTAAAATACGCTTTAAGGAAATTTGATATCAATTTAATAGCCAAACCTCCTACAAAACTAAAAGCTCTAATTGAAAGGAAAATTGATCCCATACCTAATAAGGAAATTGCAGGTGTTTATTCTATCCCATTTCAAACAGAAAATCAGAAGGAGTTAAGCTACATAGGTATGACCACTCGAAAATTTAAAGAAAGATTGGGGGAGCACATGAGAGATATCAAGTTTAACCGACCGTCTACAGCACTTTGAAGATTAAATCAACGCCAAAATTTAAAAATAGATTTCGAAAACGCAAGAGTTATTTTACCTACATCTGATCATTATGCTTGAGAATTAGGGAATCTTTGGAAATTTTAAGTAAAGAAAATAATGTATGTAACGATGTTTTATCTTATGAAATACCTCATATTTGGTTTAACATTTTGAAAATATCTAACACTTCAGCATTGGAACGAAACAACTTCATAGACACCCCCAACAAACAATAGACTGACCCTTTTTTCCCAGGCTGGCGTATAAATAGCTCAGTGAATGCGGCATTCCAGTGAAAGTATCCTTTGAAAATGATTGCCGCTATCAGATTCACCGACTTTTCCAGTAACCAACTTTACAACCGATTTTAACCCCAACTTTTTCCAGTTAAAAGGGAGAAAAAGGTCACAATTGTCTTTGCTAAAGTTGGAGGAAAACCCGGGAAAACCAGTACTACTAGTACCAGCCGTCAATATTTATCGCATTTTCGTATCAATCGCTTATCTCTGATTCGCTGAAATGTTGAAAGGTGGGAGGAAAAGTTGCGGCTAGGACAGACTTTTTTGAGATGCGGATAAAAAGTTGGGGATATTGCTGTTTGCTATCACACTGGGTGTCGAGACAACATTTCGCGAAAAGTTGGAGGAAATCAAGAGTTGGCTCAAAAATTGCTCGAAAAGTTGATGAATCTGATAGCGGCTTTTGCGATCGAAAGATCTCAGGAATCACCTTTTTCTGTTTCATTGTGATTTTAACATCAATGGTTTTTAAGTTTTTAAAGACCAGTTCATTTTGTAACGGTATATTTTAATAAATTTTTATGCACCTTTTTAGTAAACAGTTTAATTTTAGTTATCATAAAAACTCTGTACAAAATTTCATACATATTCCTTGCAAGAAATTTTAGATATAACTTTTAAAACATGACAAATTTGACGTACGAAATTTGCCCAAAATGTACAGGAAACTCATGTTTGGTCATTTGCAAAATATTTCTAATAAAAATAATGAATGAAACATAATAAATTGTAGAATGGATTGAAAATAAAAGACTATTAGTAACATTAATCAGGCTTTTTTATGCAACTTCCACGCATCACTTATTCAAAATTGTAAAAACTTTGGAATTCAATGTAATTTTCAAGCTCGATGTTTCATTAAAACTCATCAAAATTTGGTTAATCTTTAACGAGTCTTATATATTTTCTTAAAAACCTTTTTTCCCCTTCAAACTATTGCTTAGTACGTGTGAAAGAGGGCATTTCAGTATAATGGTTATATATATATATATATATATACATGTGTGTAATATATATATATATATATATATATATATATATATATATATATATATATATATATATATATATATATATATATATATATATATATACATACATATATATATATATATATATATATATATATATACATACATATATAATATAGTAATAATGATATGATAAATAATGAAATAAAATTCCTAGATCTTAAATTAATTCTTTGTGATACTCATTAAATACTTTTTCACATGTATGATAAACAAATAGATTTCCCATTTAATGTTAATTTATTCACGAATTATAACTCATGTCTTCATAAATCTGTTTATGTCAACATTTTACTTAATTTTGCTCACAGAATTAATAATCTTTGTTCTAATAAATTTAAATTAATAAATTTAAAAAATGTTGAACAACAAGCAATAAAAAATTCCTTTCCATCATTTCTTGTTAAATCCATCTTACATATATAATTAAACATTAAAGATAGATCTATGTTATTTTTCAATTTTCGTTTTTCTTTTATACAATTAGCATTTAATTTTATGTGCGTCTGCGGCAAACACTGAATGCTATGTCATTTTTTTTCTCTTATTATATTCTTCCTGTTTTTGACTATAAGTGTTATAATATTACTCTTACATACTAGTAATTTAGGGTGGATAAGTTTCCATTAATTATTGTGTGCTTGCTGCAATAAGGGGTTTTTTTAGGACTTTCTATCTTACTGTATTTATTTTTATTTATTTTTTTTACTATATAATATTGGATTTATATGTTATATATAAGAATATTATTTTTTTTTTCATTAATGTTTTGACATTTGGGTATTTCACCGTACATGTAGTTGGGAGGATATTGTTTTTAAAGTTTTTTACACTGAGGATGTGAGTCCTAGTACTCACGAAACGTATACGTCTGATCAAATCAACTTATTTTATTGTGTGTTTAAACGTTGTTTTCAAATAATTTATATTTCCACACAAGTTCTGTACTTACAATTTAATATTAGTTTATTAATTAATTTGTATACATAATTATACGTAATTTTGAATAATTTTTACATTTATAATATATTATTATTATTTTTTTTTTAATTTAGAAATATATGTTTTAACGAGGGTAACTTTTAACTGGTAACTATTATACATTTTCCATATTCTAACGATGTTGATCACCTTAAACCGTATACATATATCTTTGCTGCACGTGTAAAATTTATACTCTTATTATACTCTTTCAATTATTGTCTAGGGGGAAAGTTTAATTTATCTTTACAAGGATTTTCAAATAATTTTGTTAGTTCTTTCAATCTATGTGGTTCTTATTTTATATTGTTTTTATACTTCTTGGTTTACAGTCGATAGGGCAAATAAAGGAATTTATTTTTCAGCTTATAGCTTGATTCTTTAACAGAAATCGACTGTGTGTTGCTTATATTTGTATTTCATGTACCCCTGATGAATTGAAATACACTATAAGCTTCCTTCTACATCCATTCAATTCATCTTTCATTTGTTTTTTCATACGTTCAACTTTATTTAGCTGGATTTTGCATCTTTTGTCTATATCTGGTTATTGCATCAAATTTGGTAAATTTTCATGTGTTTAAATGGTTTAATTGTAAAAAAATTATATATATATATATATACATATATATATACATATACATATACATATATTATTTATTTTATTTTGTATTTACTCAATACTTATCAAGTTTATTCCTATTTTTTCATTCTACATTAACTAAATATTAATCTGAGTCATTTCTTTATTTTTTCAATAAATTTCATTCCTTTTTTGGGTAAATATCGCAGCACTAAACATTATTGTTAATAATCCAGTTCCAATTTACATTTTTTCCTTTCTCACACAAAATGGCAGCAAAGTTATGGGTTTCAGTCAGATACTCAACCGTAGGCCCACATGTTAAAATAGTCCTAACTCTCTTTTTTCATTCAGACATGCTGCAATTTTGCTTCCTAGTATGTAATTTAGGTATTGTGCTCCATTAATTTTTAATATCCTGCGTGAGGTGTATATTTTTTTTTAGATCTCTTGGATTTTTATTATCTATTTTCTGTTATATTTGCATATATATATATATATATATATATATATATACCGGGTGTTGCCGAATTCTACCGACAAATTCTGAGGGGTGATAATACGCATCAAGAGGATGGAAAATTACCATAGAACATGGGGTCGCATACAACTTATTAAGTCACAAATATAGGATGTTTCAGCCTAAATGATCTCGGGTTGACGATAACAATTTTAAGAAAAATAAAAATACTGCAATGAAAAGGTAACGATATGTACCTCATTTGGTATGAATTTTGTGAACATCTCAAAAAGTTCTGGAAAAACAGATGCTCCCGCAATTGATGATACCGTATGAACTGGTAATCGCAGTCCAAAATGTGAAGCGTCAAGTGCATACTACTGGCGCGTATAATGGACACTTCTACAACTTTTTATATGTTAACAAATTTACAACAAAAGTGAGCATGTCTATTAAAAGTCTGATTATAATATACTTCAGTTTTCTGAAAGTTATTACCGGCAACACCAGTTGAGTTATGATAGAACAACCTGTATTTATGATTAAATAGGTGGTTTGCGACACTATATTTCATTTCAATTTTTGTTCCTCTTCATGCACTGTCAAACCTCTGAATTTGTCGGTCGCATTCGGCAACTCCCTGTATATAATACCTTTGAAAATATCAAAAAACAACTAACAAGTTCTCTTAACAAAACCTGACTAAAGCTCTAGTGTTACGATGGCAGAAGTTTGATTTATATATAGAATACTTAATGTGAAGTTAAAAAACTAACATACTTGAACAAGAATGTGACCGAAACTCCAAATTTAGAGATGCAAGTAATAATCCATCGCAGGAAATTACAGAATATTTTGCAATCGAGTCGCATAGGAAAATTACAAAACAACAATTTATATAAATCCACTATTAATTTCTATTATAATATGAATAAAAAACTTATCTATTGATTAACAAATGGAATAGAGATGATGATAGAAATTTAAGAAACCAATACGACATGTGGATGTCTAATCGTCAGTCGGCAGGACACCAAATGTCGCAAAGAAGTGCATTATTTCATATAATAGACTGGCAAATTTACTAAGAATAGTCTATCACTGCTGATATAATACATTGGAATTATAAAACAAACAAAAAGAAAAACAAGAAAACCACAGAAGTATAGAAAATTTGTACTAACATACCAGAAAACCATTTGGAGGCAAACTAAATGCGCAAGGCTATAAGTTTCAAGATTCAAGGAAAGTGATGTAATCAAATTTGCTGTTAGTCCGATAATCTCATAAATATTAAAAATGAAGCGCTCCGTAAAAAAACACCAAAAATAATATGTGTGTGCGTGTGCGTGAGTAAAAACAGTATCAATGCATATTTTTTCAAGGAGGATATAATTGTAATAATTTATCTGAAAATGTGGGAAAATATTGATGTCTTGACACAATTTTATATCTTTCCGAAAAAAGAAATTAATTTTTATCTTGGTGATAATGATTGAATTTGTAATATTTCAATTATTTCATTTTTCATCTTATAAATATTCAGAAATAAATTTTCATTAGAGAATCTATTAAATTAATAACCATGGACGGAAGTCTTCCGTGAGTCCGCATTTTATAATTTTATACATTTTTCTCATATCTTCATTTTCTCCCTCTATTCTGCGTTTACTTCATTTTCGTGTATTTCCTATTTCTTAGCCTTTAGGTTGTTTTTAATCTCTAAATAATTAATATTCGAAGATTGCCCAAAATGCACATTAAACTTACGTTTGGTCTCCTTCAAAATATTTCTGATAAAAATAATAAGTAACACATAATAAAATTTAGAATAAATTTAAAATAAGCGACTATTAGTGGGATTATTATTATGAATTTTTGTAATGTTCATATATCGTTTGATCGAAACCGAAAAAACGTCAGAATTTAATCTTTTTTCCCATAATGAATTAAAAAATGTAATGTTATAACTTTTTGAAAATTGGAACAATTTCAAAGAACTAAAATATAAATTACGTACAGTATCCTAACCCTCCCCCCTCTCCTCTTTTCAAAAAAGAAAAAAAAGGCGATGACTACGACTTCTTATGAAGTTCTTTATAATCCTATGAGTTTATTTTGTCGTAAGATCGCCTACATATTAAAAGTTGGACTAACTTTAATTTTTGAAATAGAAACACCCACTTTTGAGATCAGATTTCAGTTTCTTGGATCAAAGCAGCGCAGGAAAAGTATAGTAGTTTATATACTTTTTTCTTAAATCTTCATAGAGTTATCAAAGAAAATGTGTCAGTGGATTATCCATAAATTTCGAAAAATAAAATTAAGTTGTTTTAATGAAAAGTACCGAGAACATAACGAGCAAAAAGTAACGAGAGAATTTCTATCAGAAAAATTATATAGAAGTTTTAAGTATAAAATAAACTAATTTTTTATATGAAAGAACATGCCATAAAAGTTTTCTTGTTACTTTCTAAGTTTTTCTTTTCTGCGGATGCTTTGACAGCAAAGTTTTAGACTGTCGAAAAGAAAAGAAGTTCTGTATCTCGAAAACTAATAATTGGAATCAGATAAGTTACAAATCCATGTTTTTGACGATTATTCTTTGTTATATGTAAAAATTAATGTAGATCATAATTCATAATTTTTTAATATAAATTTATTAATAATAAGTTTCATAATTAAAAATATGTTTTTGAATAAAAAAAAAAAAAAATAGGTAGTATTTCTTACGAAATCTACCTAAAACTGACTGGAATATGTTTGGGTCCATTACATCCATTAAAAAAAAAAAAAAAAAAAAAAAAAAAAAATCAATCGGATTTTTTGGAAATGTATCAGTTAAAGTTTGTCACGTGGCTTTAACATTAGCATCCTCAAACTTTGACACTTTCTAAATTTACGAAGATTTAATTAAAATTAATAAATTATGCCTTATACCGGGTTGTTTTTATCCAAGGAACTCGAATATGGTGTCAAACGTAGGTTTTATCATCTTAAAAAAATCAAAGTTGGTGCATTTTTTAATATGTAGAAGACCTCTCATGATAAAATAAACAGGATTTCAAAGAACTTGATGTAAACTAAAAGGGTGCTTTTCACTTATTTTTTCCATTAAATAGAACTGGGCTTAGACATTGTTCGTATTTTTTAGGGGAGAAGGGGATTTTCATGTATTTTCCGGAATACCTTTTTTTAATTTATTATCACAAATATAATTGGGTTGCTATGAAATAAATATATATAATTAAAACTGAAGCTCACTACAGCATGTTTCTCATTAAAAATTCTCTCTTTAATACTTACCATTCGTTTACATGGACAAACAAAAATATGCGATAAAGTTTATGACATTACCACAATACGAAAGATTATAGTGATAAAATGTGCTTTACAGCGATAAAATACCATTAAAATAGAATAATAAACAAGATATTATAATATGCTGCCTACACCCAAAATAGTTATATATGAATAAATAATATTAAAGCGACTTTTTTCGATAATTTTCAAACAATTACTAGTCCAAAAACTAATGGAAATTCAGAATTCAATTTTATTTTCATAATTCATTCAAAAGTGGATATGTTACATTGTAACTTTCGACTATTGACACAATTTCAATCAATGGGGATTAAATTAAAGTCTTTCATAACAAGCTTTTTTTTTTTTTTTTTTATAAATCAATAAAATAATTTCTTGTATGTGTATGAGAAACGTATATTTTATCAGGGTGAAATTATAATGGAAACTGTAATTCCTATAAGAATATATAGATTTCTGGACTCTGTTTGTTTGGTTACCTATTTATTGCGCCACTCTTCAAGGAGGGGAAGGGGGGGGGGGGTCCAGAAAGTGTGACATCATATTTAAAAGTAAACGATTTGATAGACATCATTTGTATTCTGCTTGTTTGGGAAACTATCAATTGATTACGTCACGCTTCGAGGGGAAAGGAGGAGCTCTACAAAGTGTGACACAATGGTAGGGGAGGAAGGAGTTGGTTAACATGCTATGATGTCACATCTAAAATATAAAAACAATTAGATAGGCATCATCTGCAAGCCGCATAAAAAAGTTCATTCGAGAAATATGTATTTTTATTCAGGAAGAATTAGGTGTATTTATAATATTTTTATCAGTAGGTAAAAAGTAGTGCAATACTTAACTTTTTTTATCATAAAATATAAATTTTTTTCCATAAAATTAGCTCTAAAGTAATTAATAAATTAGCTCTAAAAAAGTCACAATAGTTAAGGGAACGTAACTCGAGTGTGACAACTTGTGACATAGGGAGAGGGAGGGGTTAAAAAAAAAACACGAAACTTCCGTGACGTAATTAATAGATGACTAAATATTTGAAAATATATAAACATAATTTTCATAATGGTTATACTGATTTAGCTTGTAATGTTTTATCAATATAATATCTTACCAATAAAATCTTTTATCTTATCATATTTATCACAAACTTAGCCGAAAAGTTTTGTGTCTTCTTCTTCTGTAGACGAACAATAAATGCTACACTCCCAAATTTCTATACAGAACATGCTGTAGTATACCTAAATAATATGTATGAATTTAGACTTGATTTAAAATGCATGTATATTTACGAAAATTAGAGCGTGGAGGGGCAGATAGGTAGACGAATTAAGGCTGCATGCAAAAGGAAAAAATTCTCCTTCTCCTGCGAAAGCAATAAAAGTGTCAACTGGCCTTTCGTTTCCAACTGTTCTGCGGCTATCAACAAAAGAAAGGGGAGTCTCAACAAAGGAAAGAGAGGGAGATGGATTCGTCGGAAAGATTTTTGACCGATTCGAATCCTACAAAAGTAATAAAACATGAAAAGTAAGGATCCACCGAAACAGGTTTTTAACACCGAAACCGAATTTCGGTGATCTTCCTATTTTTGGCCAAAAACGAAAACGAAAATGTCCAAAAAATTGTTTTAATTAAATTGTATACATAAATATACATAATTATTAATTAATTCTACGTGTGGCCCAAATTGGCTCTCTGTGCCTTAGTCCCGACACTTTTTTATTTTCATATGAATTAAAACGCAATTAATTCATCAACGACACAGAAAGATTTTCTAATTATAGGAATTTCCTTTAATTAAAGAATATTGTTTTATGTATGTACATTATTTTATGTACTCGATTTATCTTTTACAATGATTTCTGTAAATGATCATCTGTTACACTAGAACTTTCTTAAAGAGTATTCGAAAGATTTCGGCGGTTTCAAACTGAAAAATTTCTATTACTGTTATGTCTGCAGCTCTTAATGAGCACGTGAAAAAGTTTAGTTATATTTTGCTTTATATTATTTATATTATATATTATTATTTGCTTATTTAGTTATATATAGCTTTATAATTTGTATTCACGTCTTGAGTTAGTCATGACTTATAATTATAAATAACAAAGTTCGTAGCAATAAATAGTCTCGTTTGAGCCAATAAAGCTTAAATCGGTGAGTAATGTTCAAAATTTCCGAAGGAAGAAGCGAGATTTTTGGAATACTGATAGTTCCGGTCGATTTTCAGTCGCATTTTAGCCGAAAACGAATTTTCGGCGAAACTCAGATTTTGGGCCTGAAACGAATTTTCGGTCTATCTCTAATGAAAAGCACCGTCTAACAGCAACAAAGACAACGCCATTTGTAGGATACGTCTATTTGGACATTAAACTCACGAACACTTTTAAACTATATTGGACAATGTTAAAATAGAAAAAAAAAAAACAACAACAACAAGAATGTTCACTTCACGGTTTTAAGTGAAAAGCAGAATCGCATACGGGAATATGACATAATGAAAACGGAAATGTGCATTTTTATACTAGTAAATATAGAGCCTAAACTAACACAAAATGCTACGGCTACATTTCTAAAAAAATTTCATTTGAGGAAAAAATAATAATAAAAAGATGGAATTTAAGCACCATGATCAAAAAGAGATGTGTGGTAAGTATCTATGTAAATCTGAAGTATATGTATGATAATGCTAAATTATTTTGGCTATTTCAATATGCTTTTAATTGGTTTTTACAGTTTCTCAGTATTTACCTTTATATTCTTTGTCACATACTCGCAGAAATATTTATCTAAACAACGATATAATGAAAACGGAAATGCTACTTTTCTAAATTTATTTCATTTGATGGAAAAAAAAAAATACTAAGATGAATACAAAATCTAAGCACCATGATCAAAAAGGGATGTATATTAAGCACCTGGGTAAATCTAAAATATATGTGAGACTTCTTACTCTTTTTCGAGGAGCCTGAGGCCAAATACCCCACATCCCCGACCATAATAGAATGGAATCACTAACAAAAAGCGAAACATATGTATGATAATGTTAAATTATTTTGGCTATTTCTAAATGTTTTTGATTGGTTCTTATAATTTCTCAGTATTTACCTTTATTCTTTGTCACATACTCGAAGAAATATTTATCTAAACAGATCGTTCAGATAATATACCGACAAACTCAGGCGGTTGTTAGTGGACATCAAGAGTAACATTTTTTGTATAGGAAATCAGGGTTGCAATCCACCCAATTAGCCACAAATATAGGGTGTATAATCCCAAGTCAAACTCTGGTTTCTTTCATAACTTTAAGAACAAGGACGATATTTTCACAAAATTTTCAACAGACTAATTTTATTTTGCGTGAAATGAGATGAAATCACAGGAAATGCTAGAAGTTCCCATGATTCAGTCAGTGACAGTGTATGTAATATGAACTACATTAGGAAACATGACAGGTCTAGTTCAGCGCTGTTTAGATGCGTATGGTGTAGTTCCACAAGATCTCGTAATAGCATTGCATTTTACACACAAAAAAAGGTAAGTCTGTTGAAAAAAAAATCTTCATTGTCGTTAAAGTTCTCAAAGAAAATCTGGCTTTGGCTTGGAATGAAACACACTGTATTTTTGGTTGAGTGGGTGAATTGCGAAGCTGATTTCCTATACAAAAATTGTTACTCTGTATGTCCACTAACAACCCTCTGAGTTTGTCGGTATATTATCTGAATACCCTGTAAAAAATTATTGTATTTCTTTAATAGAAGTAAGTATACGAATACTTAAATTAAATTACATCGCTTAATTTTGAAAAATACGTTATACATATTGTAGTTTAAAAAATACACGCACACACAAAAAAGGCAGAGATGCATATTGTAATATTCCAACAACGAAAAAATATTAAAAAATAAACACAGAAATTTTAGTTACATATATTTTAAAGCTATTATAACAGCACAAGTAAACAAATCGTAAAAAAATATTTCATTACGTTACAATCAACAAAATCAACAATCTCTTTTCATTAACAATAGAATGGAGGGGAAAAAATTGTTAGAAAAGAATGGGTGTTTACAGCAAAGAATTTTCAAAAGACTCTTAATTATTGTTTAACTAACACAAAAGATTTATGTCATGACGCAGACAGGCAGGATCGATACGTCAAACCGGCGAAAGCTCAATAAATCGTTCTTCAGATTTACAGTCACATCAATCAAATTTCTAACTTTTCTTCCAAGTTAAACTTGGAAAGTTGTTTTCCAGATGAGAGATTACGCCTTTTGCGGAAAACTTCCTGTTTTATTTTCGGTAATCTGACTCAAAGAATCAAATGTGATCCAGTCTGTGGCAGAGAGAATGTGCGCAACTCCCTTTAGAAAAATAAAATTTGGAATAATAAAATTGTAGCATTATTAAAAATCGATTTTTTTTTTTTTTTAATTTAGTACATGCTTACTTAAGTTGGATTACATAGCTTAACTTTAAGGAACATTTTATACTGTAATCTATTATTTTTAAGGATCGACAGAAACAGGTTTTTAAGACCGAAACGAATTTTGATAATCTTCCTATTTTCGGCTGAAAACGAAAACGAAAATGTGAAAAGAAATTTTTTTAGGTTATTAATCAGGGCTCCGGAGTCGAGCCCATTTTTGAGCGAAAGAGTCAAAGTCGGATCTGTTAAAATTCCCGGAATCGGAGTCGTCCATTTTACAAGCAGGTCTGCATTGTCGGAGTCGGCCCATTTTTGAGCGAAAAAGTCGGAGTTGGATCTGTTAAAATTCCCGGAGTCGGAGTCGTCCATTTTTCCCACTGACTTCGCAGCCCTGTTATTAATACACACATAAATATAAAAAATTATTAATTAATTATACGTGCATAGACACATTTCTAACTGACAAACATACATACATACATATGTACGTGTGTGTTTCAAACAAAAAAACACATAAATAGAAAATACAACTTTTTTTATTTTATTACTTTATGACATACAATAATCGGCATTTATCAATAATTAATTAACAATGTAAGTTAATTAATGGAGAACAAATTCAGTAATGAATATTTAAATTTTAAATATACACAACTTTTCAGTTATTTAATATGTTGCATTTAAATTAATTGAAATAAACTACTTAAAAGTTTGTTTTTTGGAAATTAACACTGAATATGTTTTAATAAAAAAGGTAACTATTTTATAATTTATAATTATTATTAGTTTAGTAGAGATTTAAACATAGATAAGATATATATTTAATTAAATATTTGCTTACTCCCACCCAAAAAAATTTGCTCCCCCCCCCCCCCCCCCCCCCCCCCGTCCACCAAGAAAGTTTCGAAAAAGCGCCCCTGTTTGATAATTTTATCTCCGTAGAAAAAAATAAGATTTGTGGAATACAGATAGTTTCGGTCCGGCCGAATTTTCGGAAACATTATCGCCAAAAACGAAATTTCGGCGACACTCAGATTTTGGTCCGAAAACGAATTTTCGGTAGATCTCTAAATTTTTTAACGTTAAAATGCTGTGATACGTGCTATATGGTATTTAAAAATGATAACATTTTATAGCCAGAAAAAAAAAAGTCTTTCGGCGATATTTATTACCAGTAAAATTAAACAAATTAAAGAGGTTTAACATCACCATTTTATTTTAATCAACAAAGTGTATAATCTGTTTTAATTAATTAACAAATTGGAAACTGAACGTCAAACGTGGCAAATGATCGTAACGTAGCAACTATTCGTACTATAACTAGTTTTATAAATATTTTTTGCACCGTATATGGTACTGAATGTTTATTTTAGTGCACTTCATAAGTGCATATCAATTTCATTCTGTTCGAAAGGCTGTAACATCATTAAAATGCACTTGAAATAATTTTTTCCCATTGGCCGTAATGTAACGGAAAACTTTTGACTGTCCCTGTAATTAAACTGTACATCCGATTTTCATAAAAGTTTAAATGACTCGACAAACTTTAGCAACAATTATATATTTAAATTTTTGGACCATATGGTTGGATAGTTTTTGCTCAGTTATATGCGGACGGACAAACAAACAGACGAACGGACCGAACGACGACTATAAGCGCTATGTATTTATATAATTACGAACGCACCTAAAAATAGAATTTTAAAAATCTGTAAGACACGAACGGATATTTAAAATCAGGACTTCTCGAACATTCTTTATTATTGTTTAACTAAAACAAAAGATTTATGCCATTACATAGACAGATAGGATCGATACGTCAAACCGACAAAGGAACAGTAAAGTAGTCTCCAGATTATAGTCTTATCAATTAAATGTTTAACTTTTCTTCCAAGTTGGACTACCAACTTTCAAAGTTGTTTTCCATGTGAGACCCTTTTGCGTAAAACTTCCTGTTTTACTTCGGGTAATTCGACACAAAGAATCAATTGTGATCCAGTCTGTGGCAGAAAGAATGTGTGCAACTTCCCTTCATGAAAATACAGTACATGCTTACTTAAGTTGAATTTATATAGTAATGCTTTAACATGACATGCTGAGATATGTCAAATGATACGATAATAAACAATACCATTTAGAACGGTCATAGTACTGTATCGTCTGAAAAAGTCTTTAGGCTATATTTAACCCAGTAGAATTAAACAAACTAAAGAGGTATAACAACGCCATTTTAATTTAATCAACAAAGTGTATAATCCGTTTTAAATAAAAACAGAATTAAAAAAAAAATCTGTAAGGAAAGAATGGATAGTTAAAATTAGGACTTCTCAAACATTCTTAATTATTGTTTAACACAAAATATTTATGGCATGACATAGACAGATAGGATCGATACATCAAAACGACAAGGGCTCAATAGCGTGTTCTTCAGACTATAGCTTAAATTTTTAACTTTTCTTCGAAGTTAAACTTGCAAGGATGTTTTCCATATGAGGCATAATGCCTTTACCGGAAAACTTCCTGTTTTATTTTCATTAATTCGAATCGAAGAATCAAGTATAATCCAATCTGGTGGCAGAAAGAATGTATACAACTTCTTCATAACTTCTTCAACTTCATTCATAAAAATACAAATTGGAATAACAAAATAAACGAATTAAATTTAAAAAAATCAAAAAACCCGACTGCGTAAAAAGTGAACTAATTAATTATTAAAGGTATATATAAATATTATACAGACATACATACAATAAATACAATAAACCAAACTGGAGTGAAAAATTAGCCAGAGCCAGGAATCGAACCCGGGACCACAGTATACAAGACTGCTGCTCTAACCACCGAGCTACTCCGGCCGATGCCTGAGTCTGCAATTTCTCGCTAATAAACCATGTTGGGGAAGTCACCAGCTATCTATACGACAGCCTTGGATGACCGGACAACGATGAATAGATTTTACTATTACATCGATCTACGATAATTATAATAAAATACTCATACTATAATATATATTAAAACACACATACACACATAAATAACGCCTGCATTCAACAGTTAAAGGTATATATAACTATTATACAGACATACATACAATAAATACAATAAACCCAACTGGAGTGAAAAATTAGCCAGAGCCAGGAATCGAACCCGGGACCACAGTATACAAGACTGCTGCTCTAACCACCGAGCTACTCCGGCAGATGCCTGAGTCTGCAATTTCTCACTAATAAACCATGTTGGGGAAGTCACCAGCTATCTATACGACAGCCTTGGATGACCGGACTTATAGGATTATTAAAAAAATATTTTTTAGGATTATTAAATATAGATTTTTTTCATGTACTTATACTTAATTTACTTAAGTTACTTAAAGGTTACTTAAGTAAGTTAAGTAAGTAACTAGGGTTACTTAAGTTAAATTACATCGTTTAACTTTATGAACTTTATATCGTAATCTGTTGTTTTAACATTAAAAAGCTAAGCTACATGCTGTGATACTAAAAACCAGTCATAATGTTTTACAGTAAAAAAAAAAAAAAAAAAAAAAAAAAAAAAAAGAGTCCTTCAGCGATATTTATGCTGGCAGAAGTAAACGAACTAAAGAGTTTTAAATTCATCATTTTATTTTAATCAACAAAGTTCCTAACCTGTTTCAATTAAAATCAGAATTTAAAAAAATCTGTAAGAAAAGAATGGATGTTTAAAATCAGGACCTCGAACACGCTTAATCATTGTTTAACTAAAGCAAAAAAAAAAAAAAAAAAAAAAAAAAAATAGCATGACGTAGATAGATAGGATCGGTACATCAAAGCGGGATGAGCTCAATAAAATGTTCGTCTGACCATATCAATTAGGGGAAAGTAGGGGAATGGCGCTCACTTAAAGAAAAACACGAATAGCTAGTCAAATTTTGACAAAAAAAAGAAAATCAATATTTTATTAATGAAGTATAACTTCAAAGCATAAGGAACAGTTTGCAATCAACTAACTTTTATAAAAGTTTCAGGAATTTTTTTTTATCGTTTTATTTAAATGACCATCGATTGAGCGGTAAGGCCCGAAATGGTAGGGTAATTGCGCTCAGAGTTTGAATACAACGCGTTTAAGTAAGACAAAAGTCACATATGTAGTTGTGTGGGCTGTTCACACCACTGAAGACTTTTTGCAACCACTTTACACATATTGTGTTAGACATATAGTGGGCTACTTTTTTACCCGACTGCCAAGAAGGGTTGTGTTTCACGCGTATCTGGGTATGTGGATTTCTTTATACCTTCGAAACATTCCAACGGCTGGATGGATTTTAATGAATGAGGTCTCTGTCGATTCGTCTTAACCATCCGATGGTTATGAGCTAGGTTTTCTTTTTATAAATTCAAAATGGAGGCCGTAAAATACAAAACGGCGATAGAGACGAAAACAAAAATACGCACCATATTGAGTGGCATATCACAGGATAGATCTTTCAAAATGAAGACTATGTTTCAATGACTATTTTACAGTCAAAAGCTCCGTTTAAATATTACACAACCTGGAACTTGTGTAGGTAGGATATCTAGCTTTACTGCAACTCTAACCATCAAAGACATCTATAGGCCTCATCAAAACAGTGTTTATAGATAGGAACTAACAATTAAACACAACTTAAAAGTCATCAATACAAGTAAATAAAAAAATAGGTAAATACTATAAAAAATAGTTTCACATTGATGAGAAATAATTAGTTCACTTTTTACGCAGTCGAGTTTTTTAATTTTTTAAATTTAATTTTAACATGTTATATTTAGGTTTTTTGATTTTCACCACTTTTTTGAAATCGTAAAATTCTCCTTGTTTAATGACACATTAATAAGGCGAAAACAGGGAAATTTTACCATTTCAAAAAAGTGGTGTCAATCAACAAATTTAAATTTAAAAAAAGTTGTCCACTGGCAACACTTCTTCTGGAATTCCACGCGAGCGGCATTACCCGTCATCGCCATGTTGGGTTTTATTGCATTTTAATTGGCGTACCAACACACTACAAAAATAAATAAAAGCATGAAAGTACAGCTAAATATATATATTTTGTAGACATAATGAGTAAATTAATGTTTGAAAATAAGAGTGTACGCTTACCTTCAAGTTAGATGTTGTAGAATCTTATAATAAAACAACTTCAAACTAATAACTTGAGGACACAAAAATACTTTCCTCCCGACGGGCACTAAATCCTTACTGGGAACTTAGGATGAAGTTCGCTAGGTGCCGGTACCAATCGAACATTTTCAAATCTATTCTGTTTAGAGATATTTGGTGAGCGGGATTACCCTTCTGAGCGTCATTACCCTACTTTCCCCTAAATTTCTAACTTTTTTTTTTTTTTTTTTTCGAAGTTAAACTTGCAAGGTTGTTTTCCAGATGAGAGCTACGTCTTTTGCAGAAAGCTTCCTGTTTTACTTCCGGTAATTCGAATCAAAAAATCGAATGTGATCCAATCTGGTCCGGAGAATGAATGTATGCAACTTTATTCATGAAAAGACAATTTGGATAAATAAAATTATAGCATTATTAAAAATAAATTTCGAATGATAATAGATTCACGTATTTTAAAGAAAAAAGATTAAAAAAAAGCTACAAAAGGCATGTAAAGTAAAAGAAAGCATGGGTGGGGATGCGCACAAGAGCATGTTCATTTGACTTTATCGATTTTTATTGCATTCTTAGTAAAAAGGACAAGTCGGAAATCGCACGTCAAACGTGGCAAATGGGGTACGTTCGTACTATAACTAGTTGTATAAATATTTTTTGTACCGCATATTGTACCGAATGTATATTTTAGTGCACTTCATAAGTGCATACCAATTTCATTCAGTTCGAAAGGCTGTAACATCATTAAAATGCATTTGAAATAATTTTTTCCGATTGGCCGTAAATGGAACGGAAAACTTTTAACTGTCCCTGTAATTTAACTATACACCCGATTTTCATAAAATTTGAAATGACTCGACAAAAGTTTGCAACACTTATATATTTAAAATTTCAGACCACTCGACTGGGTAGTTTTTGCTCTGTTATATGCAGACGGGCAGACACACAGACAGACGGACCGAACGACGACTATAGGTGTTACGTATTTATATAATTACGAACGCACCTAAAAAACACTTCATTTCGATTACCCTAACTCTTAAAATTATGGACAGGTGGGGATAGACACAAAATCACTGCATGTCTACTTGATTTTAACGATTTCATTGTTACAATGAATCATTTTATTTCGATTTCATTAAGTCTTATCAATTTTTAAAAATATTATTACCCACGTAATATCATGAAAAATGAAATAAAGTTCACTTTAAACCTACATTTTAATAAATAAATATTGAAAGGCGTTTTATCTTTTCTCCACATAAACTCAGATTGTTTGTATGACTTTTCAAGGTTCGGTGATATATATCAATGGATATATATCGTTGTACGTATTAATGGATATATATCATGATATATATAAATAGATATATATATATAGTGGTAAATATCATGATATATAACTGCTATTTATTTTCAGAATATCGTGATGCTTGATATTTTCGACATTTTAAAAATATCACTGAGTATGAAATATTTAACACCGTCGTTCCGCAGACAAAGAACTTTTGCCTCTGATAATAACTTTTTTAGTCAAAAAAGAAAATAAATATATATATTTATTTTTTCAAAGCTTTAAGTTTGAAGTTCAATTTTAAAAAGTAGAACAAATAATTATATAGGACAATATTAACTTAGAACAGCCACTGAAAGGTAAACTATGTAATTCAGATAATCAGTTATTTGCAACTTCGTTAGAAAAAAAGAAATCTCTTCTGGTTTTGGTTTAGTTCAATTTAAACTGAAAGAATGAAAAAGGTTAAAAAATGTTAATGAAAAAAAAAAGTTTTTCTAAAAAATTTACTTTCAGGTTAAGGGAGTATTCTATTTTAGACTTTAAAAAAAAAAATCTTTTTTTTTTTAATATTCTAAAAGTTTAGACTTTTAAGAATACATCCTCGAGAGAAAATTTTAAAATTCCAATAATTTAGGGAGTTATAGGCATTTTAGGGAAGCAGCAACTAAGACGGGGCAAATCGGACAATAGACGGTGGACAATACGACCATTTTTGATATTACAACGACTTGACTCGTCGCCAGTGGAACCATGCATGTGTATAGCATTTAGATCAGCACTATGTGTGACATCTGCACATTTATTTTTCTCAAGACACTGCGAGTACATTACTGCGCTTTTGTCAAAACTACTTTTTTCAACATGGTTGACATGATATCTCAAGTTCTATTTAACCGATTTATTTCAAATTTAGTACCAACCTTCAATGTATAACTTTCTATCGCCCCTACTATTTTTGTATCAAAGTTATTTTTTTATTATTTTAAAAATTAAAAATTATTAAAAAAAGAGAGTCAAGAAATGCTTTTTAATAACATTTTTAATAACTGCCGTCATTTTGCGGGGGAAAAAAAAATCCGTTTTCTCTAGGTAGGAGCTAATACGACATTCTTTCTAATTAAGACTCTTTTTTCAGATAACCAGAAGGGTTGTAATCGTGTCAACCAGCATATCCTTCCCTTTTTTACCCCCAACTTTACAAGCTTATAACTTATTTAATCTTCACCAGTCTAAACCTGTCGAATTCGACGAATGAAAATGTTTAAAGAAACTTATTAAATTTATAAAAAAAAAAAAAAAAAAAAAAAAAGTCACAAAAATAATTATAATAAATAAACTATCTTACATTGGCTGGAATAATTCTTAAAACAAATATTATTTATAACTAAAGTTTAATTTGAATTTTTCAAATTATTGAAAAATTAAACTTTATTCCTATACGTAATCAGTAACATGCAATTAAGATAAGAAATTATGAAGTTATTAATTGACGCTTTGATCTTTGGTATTACGTAATGAAAAATAAACGAAAATTGCGTCGCTATGACACAATTAGGATTTTTGTTTTCAACGAAATCTAAAAATAACGTCGTTTTCACCATCGCAAAATTTACATGCATACATTTCATATTCACTATTTTAATAATATTTTAACATGCCATAGATTATTCATAAATACATTCCAAAGTTTGATGTCACGTTTGCCAGTTACAATTTTGCAAGTAAACTTTCGAACTCTTGACTTCAGGTTCTAATCTGAGTGCCGACGAAATCCAGAAATTTACTTTTAGACACATTCATAGTAAAATATTAAGTTTTATCAAAGAAAATACTCATTTCATTTTTAATATGACGTCATTTTCATTCACTGAAGCACTCTGAGATTAGCATCTCAATTTCAATATCAGCGGAATTAAAAAAAAAAAAAAAAAAAAAAAAAAAAAAAAAAAAAAAAAAAATTATATGTAACAGCTTTATGTGTAAAAATGCGTATTTTTAAATCGTAACATCAATTTCTGTTCAAAGATTTTTAAAAAGTTATTTTTAATTGAAATATGAAAATGGCATCCGTAATGATATGATAATTACAATTTTTTCTTTGCCCTCTTCCACAATGGAAATAACCCGATTGCCATCAATGTGAAGAAATTTCATAAAGAACATTTAAAATTAAAATATAAAAATGGGATTATTTTTTAAAAATAGCGATTGCGGACACATCTACAAATAAAGTGCTTTCATTTAAAAAATAATTATCAAAATCTGTTCAGTAGACAGCTCAGGCAAAATGACTAAAAAAACAGCCTGGTCTTTTTAACCCTTTGCACTCGAAATTTTTTTTTCATTCGTATTACCAGCAACTCGAAGCGATTTTAATTATATCTTATTATTTTTTTAATTCTTTATGAATACAAATGTTATGACATATAAAAAACCCCAAAAAATTATAAAATTATTACATTTTGTAATCGTCCAAAGTGCGATACCTCTCGAAGCAATTGCCAATATGTAATCTTGGCTTTTCTAGACAAGTATCACAAAATTATTTGCATCGTCTCCGTAGCGGAGCCCTCGAGTGCAAAGGGTTAAATATATAGATAAAAAAATTGTATATTTTCAAAATATCAGTAAATATGTTGTAAAAATATGAATGGTATTTTTTTTTTTTTTTTTTTTTTTTTTTTTTTTTTTTTTTTTTTTTTATCGAACTCAACAAAATGCCCAAAATTTATGCCTCTAGACCTAGACCAGAATGAAAAAGAGGAATGAAAAAGAAGACAAGATTTCATTTGTGTTAAAAAATTTTAATAAAAAATATTTTGCATAAATCATAAAATTTCTCGATATTGGATACTGAACCCTACAACTTATTTTTTGATGAGTGGGGAAAAAAAGCAAATTGTTTATCTTTTCAGAAAATTGTTTCTGTTTTCAATTAGTTGATCTTCAGTTTTATTGTAAGTGGAAAAACAACAACAACAACAACAACAACAAAACAAAACAAAAAAAAAAAAAAAAAAAAAAAAAAAAGGAAAGAAAGAAAAAGACGTTTAGAATGTTGATTTATTAAGTTTCCATGTGAAGTGCAATGTGCTTCGATTTCAAATTTATATTAAGCCTGATTTAAAATATTGGATATAGGGTGACCCAGCCAGATCAGACAAGGTCGGCGCTACGGGGATTTTATTATATTTCCTTCCTTTTAAGTTTTAGAAGTAAACTAACATGATTGCTAGAACCCTTAATGAATGTCCTACAATGGGCAAAAATGAAATCTGCTGAAATTAAATAGCAACAAAATTATAAGTAAATAGTTTATTTAATTGCCATTTTCCCAGTAGTTGATCAGTCCAAGAAATCAGAGGAAAATTCAAAAATTAATCTTTAAAATATCGTGCTTGAGCTGTGATGAACAATAATTCATATAAAACTATTATTTGAAATAAGCGAAATGGAAGTGGATTCTTTTAACTTACCGTAATTATCTACAACTAATCAAAAACTAAATTTTTCCGTTTTCTAATTAAAAAATTTTCATAAAATGGCTTCTCTTACAGCAGGCAGTTGACAACAATGTGTTAACAGGTGCTCCAACATGCAAACAAACAAAGATATTATGTCTAGTGTCACGTGTAAAACTCATTTCCGCCAGAAATGGTGCAGTATTTCAAAAATTTGATCAACTACTGGAAGGGTATCAACTACTGGCGGGGTCACCTTATATGAAAAATATCAGATAGGGTGAAACCTCTCAGTAACTGACACCTTAAGGATTCTTGTTCAAATCAGTATTGCAAAGTTTTAAATCTATTTTATACTTACCTTTGTTTCTAAAAGTATGTCAAAGATACATTTAAAATTATTGCTGACAAAATTCTCAAAAAATTATTCTTTTAGGGTTCCGTACTTCAAAAGTAAATACGGAACCATTATAAGATCACTCCTGTGTCTGTCTGTCTGTCACAGCCATTTTACTCGTAAACTATGGAACGTGGAAAGTTCAAATTCGGGAAAGTAATAAAGACCATTGACCCACTTATTTTCAGATTAACCCCTTAATTCTCGCTCCCGTCAATTTCTCGGGCTGAGGTGTCGTTCGTTATTTCTCGTGCCCGTCATATTCTCGGGCTGGAGATTTAATTGCTGGAAAAAACTTCTGAAACCAGAAAAATTGAACTGGAATTTCCATTTGAAGTCTTTGAATATTAGCACTCTGGTTTGATTTGTACAATCTAAAATTTGCCATAGATTTGTCATAGATTTGTAATATTTTTGTCACTTTGATATGGATTCTGATGAATTAAGCCTTTCTGATGATAACTGGAATATTAGCCCCTTCACGGTCGCTTAATAGTTGAAAAAACCATCAAAAGTGTACCTATTTTTTTTATTACAGAAATTGAATAATTATAAGGTTTCTAAATAAAATATGCAATTAGTTTATTTTTAAGGCGAAAAAACAATATTTTATAGCCATATTCATATTTGTATAAAAGCCATCATGCGAGGATTATGTGTCTTAACCTCTTAAGCTCCGCCCCCGATAAATGTAGGCTACTATCTTTTAATTCAGATTGTGTTGGCGCCGAAATTCGTCTGACAAATAAATTTTCAAAATCCAAGTGAGATGGGAGAGCAATTAGAATAAATAGTTTATTAAATAAAACTGAAATAGTATGTAAATTCTATTCATCATTAGAAGTTAATAATTGTTCCATAATAGTAATTCTCCGTATTTAACAGAGCCAATACAAAAAAAAATGTGTTCTCTGCTTGGTTGCAGAGTCAGGACTTCCACTATACACTCTGTATTAAACAGAGCCATGATTTAACAATTGGCATCTCTGATTACAGAGTCAGGACATGTTACATGTTCTCTGCTTGGTTACAGAGTCAAGACTGACCATTTTAAAAATGATACATATTATATAAAATAAACATCAAAATAAAAATTACAATATGCAGTTATAAATCTTCTAAATAGCTATAATATTCATTTAAATGACATCCAAGTAATTATAAAACTAATAAATCACCATCAATTCAAAATTATTATAAAGTAAATAAATCTATATTACATGACCTTGAAATCATAATGTTACTCATAAATATTGATTCAGGGTTATAAACAATTTAGATAAACAGATTAGATTTTTTCTGTCAAAAGAAATCACTTTTATAATTATGCTTTACAACATGAAAGATAAACAGAGTTAAATTATAAACAAATAAATTTGAGGTTATTTACGCCGTAACATCCTCCGCCTCCATGAACGGAGTTCATCGAACAATTATAACTTACCAAATTTCCACTATCACATACTAAATAATCAAATATTAAATACAAATTTAAAATATTACCTTAAATGTTAAGTATAACTAAAATGAAATGCAATTAAATCCTACTACTTCTATAAAAAACAGTTTCTGGAACAACTAAAAATAGAAAAAGACAGTAATATACAAAATAGTTCAGAAAGTTACAAAAATTAGACATAGAAAAATAATAATAATAATAATAAAGTTAGTTAAAATAAAGTAAAATTCTATTATATTAAATGTCCATTGGTAGAGGAGACAATTTTGTGATAGGGCGTTTCAGTTCACCAGTAGAAGTCTTTAATTTGACAACACGAACAATATTATCATCACCAGGAAATAGTTCAATTATTCTGCCCAATTTCCACCTTAATGGGGGGCTGGTTTTCTTCCTTTATCAACACCAAGTCATTGATTTTTAAGTTCGGGTTGCTTCTAAACCACTTTGTACGTTGCTGCAATTGTGAGAGATAGTCTGACGACCACCTTTTCCAAAAACTTTGGAAAATCTTTTGTAGCAATTTCCAACGTTCCAAAGGAGTTACATAGGTAGAGGAGATATCAGGCTCAGGTAAGGAGGTCAAGGGTGCTCCTATAATAAAATGTCCTGGCGTCAGAGCCGTAAAGTCATTTGGATCAGAAGACTCCGCGACAAGCGGTCTTGAATTTAAGCATGACTCAATTTGTGCAATTAAGGTCAAAAATTCTTCATAAGTTAAAATCTGATCACCAATTGTTCTCTTCAAATGATTTTTCATTTGTTTTATTCCCGCTTCCCAAAGGCCTCCAAAGTGAGGGGCGGAAGGTGGGCTGAATTTCCATACTATCATTTCGTCAGTAAGATACTTGTGCAATTTTTCATCAGAAGCAATTAGAGACATCATTCTCTTTATTTCGCGGTCTGCCCCTACAAAATTTGTACCTCTGTCGGAAAATATTTCTAGAGGTTTTCCACGTCGAGCCACGAATCTTTTCAATGAGGCTAGAAAGGTTTCAGTTGTAAGATCAGTGACTAACTCAAGATGGATAGCTTTTGTTACGAAACAAACATACAGACAAACATAATGTTTAAAGGGTTTCACACCACGTCCCTTACGAGGTTTGATCAAAAAGGGGCCGGCTAAGTCGACTCCTACTCTTGAAAATACTCGAGCTTGTGTCACGCGTGCTGATGGCAGATTTCCCATCAACTGAGATGAAAGGTGTGATGAATTTCGGAAACATTTCATACATTTCCTTATTTCTCTTTTCACAGCTTCTTTAGCATTAATTATCCAAAATTTTTGTCGAATTGCTGAAATTGTCAATTGAGTCCCGCTATGAAGATGTTTCTCATGAAAATACTTTATTATCAAGTCTGTAACATGATGCCTTTTAGGGAGAATGATTTGATGTTTTTGATATTCAGACAAGTTTGCATTCTTTAGCCTACCTCCAACACGAAGAATATCATTTTCGTCAAGAAATGGATGTAAAGGAAGGAGTTTGCTTTTAGAATTTAGGATCTTTCTGGATTTTAGAATTTTCAGTTCGTCTCCGAATTCATGGTTTTGAATTAATTTCACAATAGCATTTGTTGCCCTTTCAAGTTCTGGAACAGTCAAAAAACCATAGACTCGTTCAGATGGGCATGTACTATTTTTGATGAATCTGAGGCACCAAGCCGTAATTCGTTTTAATTTAGACCAGGATGAAAATTTAAATAAAAGCTCAAATTCTGGAATATTTTGGGATATGGAGCAAACAAGCGTTTTACGTTGTTCTTGCAAGACCTCTTCATCAGGTAGATTAGGTTGAGTTTCAGGGGGAAATACTGGTAACGATTCTTCCTTCAGCCAGCTAGGACCATGTAACCATACCTCGTTATTAATCAATTCAGATGCAGAGCAACCACGAGAGAGAACATCTGCAGGATTTTCCTTTCCTTTACAAAATTTCCATTGTACAGGAGCAACAAGTTCCTGAATTTCGCGTACGCGGTTTGCCACAAAGGGCTTCCAGTTGTTAGCACTTCCTTTAATCCAGTGCAAGGTAATTTGGGAGTCACTTAGACAAAATATATTTTCATTCACAATTTTAAATATTTCCTTTAAATAATTCGCTAATCTTGCAGCCATAAGTGCTCCAAGAAGTTCGATGCGCGGCAATGTAATTTTCTTGAGAGGCGCTACTCTCGACTTTGCTATTACAAATGAAGTTTCACAAGAAGAAGAATCACGTAAATAAGCCACTGACCCATACCCCTTTAAACCAGCATCAGAAAATATGAAAAGTTGAGCGGTTTCAGGATTTAATTTTGGGATAGTTACAAAATATTTTCTAAGAATTTCAAAATTTACCAAGTCTTTTATTTCATTATGCCATTTTCTGAATTTTCCACTTAAAGAATCTGGTAATGTAGAATCCCAGTCAATTCCATGTTCCCAGAGTTCTTGCATTAAAAATTTAATTCTTATCACGAAAGGGGAAATGAGTCCAATAGGATCATAAATTTTTGCCACAGTTTGTAAAACAATACGTTTGGTAATAATTTTATGGTCAAATTCTACTAAAAGTGGTTGTATGTCTATTTTCAAGGTGTCACTTTCTGTTATCCATATAATTCCTAATACCTTCGAAAGATTTTGTTCAAGAGTGTCTTCCTCAAAGTTTATTCCATGTTCCTTCCATAAAAATTTTAAATCGGAAGAATTGGTTTTAAATTTTCTGAGTTTCATATTGGCCTCACTCAATATCTTCTCTGCACCGTTTGATAAAACAAAAGCTTCATTTACTGAATCAGCTCCATGAAACAGGTCATCAACGTATAAGGAAGTATCCAGCATATTAACTATTTTTCCAAACAAATCTTTATACCCCTCAATGTGATGTTTGATGGTTGCAGAAAGGAAAAAGGGTGAAGTTGTTACACCAAAAGTTACACGGGTCATGCGAAAAACCTTCAAAATGGGATTGTTACTAGTGATATTGTCAAACCACAGGAACCTCAAAAAATTTCTATCTTCTTGTTGTATCTGGATTTGCAAGAATGCCTTTTCTATATCGGCCAAGAAAGCAATTTTGTGGAGACGGAATTTTAAAATAATGTCCAATATGTTAGGATTTAGATTGGGCCCAGGAAATAAGCACTCGTTTAACGATTTTGCCCCCTTATCTTTGGATGACGCATCAAAAACAATTCTTACTTTAGTTGTCGATTTATCTTCCCTTATTACTGGTCTGTGAGGCATGTAATACGTGTTTATTTCATCTTTATTAAACTCACATTCTTCAATTATACCCAAACCACATTGTTCATTTAATATTTTCTCATATTCCTTAAGTAACCATTCATTTTTGCACAATTTTGATTTTAATCCCCAAAGTCTATGTTTAGCTACATCAAAATTGGATTCCAATTCATTTTTATTTACTTTCCACAAAAGTTTAGTTTCATATCTTCCATTTACAAAATTTAAATTATCATTAAATAAATCAAGAGCATCTAAATCCTTTTGTGAAAATAATTCATTTTTACTATCACAAATACCCAAAGACTCTAGTTTCCAAAACTTTTGCAAATCAAAATTTTCTATTTCATTAACAGATACAAGATGAGCATTAACTGTTTCGTTACCTTTAGAGTTTATTTTTCCCACTATTGTGTACCCAAAAAGTGTATTAGCTACATATAAATGGTCATTAATTTCTTCAATGACACCTCTCTGAACATTCCAGAAATAATCAGCTCCAAGTAAAATTTGTACTTCGGATTCCTCGGGCGTAGGGTCGGCTAACCTCCATCTTTTACTTTCAATGTATTTTATAACTAGAGGGTCAGAATTGGGAACCTTCAATGTTGTTGCACTTATCAAATCGGTAGCTAGCACCTCAACATCTATAAAACGATGATAATTCATTTTACTTCGCAATTTAATTTTAAAAACATCATATTCTTCTTCGCGACCTTGATCCATGCCAAAAGCGAATACAGTTAAATGTTCTTTTCTTAAAACAGGCAAATTTAATTCACGAGCTAATGCTTTTGTTATGAAGCTTTTTTCGCTTGCAGAATCAAGTAATAATCGAACTACCTTTGATTTAGAATTACCTTGAGCAGTTACACAACATGTTTGCAATAAAACAGCATGCTTAGAATTTCTAAAATTACAATGAGAATTAGATACAACTGTTTGATTTTGATTTTCATTAATTTCCGGTTTCAAACTTTTCTTAAAGCAAAATAATTTGTTATGTTCAGTGCTTTTACAATTTAGACATGGCTTTAATTTTATGCGGCATTGCGAAGATAAATGCGATTTCAAAAAGCATTTGTAACATCTACCCTCCTTACGTAACATTAATCTTTTCTTATCATCAGCTAAATTTTTACACTCGGAAGATAAATGATCATTACCTTTGCAAAATACACAAAAAACTTTAATAGTGGCATTTAAGGTATTAGCATGTTGATATTTATTTGATGTTTTCTTTTCACGAAATTCAGTTTTATTTTTATGTACAAAAGAAGAGGATGCATCATTTTTAGAACTTGTCATTGACAAAGCCTTTTCTCTACATTCTATTTCACATTTCAGAAAGGCAATTAGATCGGTTACATCTGACTCTTTGCTAGTATCACGTTTTCTATGATATTCAATCACTAATTCATGGGGCAATAGCTTTAGCAAAATAGGATTTAGCAATTGTCCATAAGAACTGGATGTTACCCCCAAATTTCTTAAACTTCTAATATTAACTTCGCACATGTCATGCAATCTTCTTAATGCATTTAAATTTGAACAATTTTTAACTGGTTCCATATTTAATAAATTAGTCATGTGTTTATTAATAATAACATCAACCTTACCAAAACGGTCCTTTAATAAATCAATACAAGTATCATAATTTTGTTCTGTCAAAGGAAACCCTTCTACCACATTATAGGCCCGATTACATAACAAGGATTTTAGATAAGCGAATTTTTCTATCTTAGATAGTGATTTATTCTGGTGTATCGATGTTTCAAAACAGTTAAAAAATTCGACCCATTCTTCGATTTCACCAGAAAATTTTGGAACATTTAATTTAGGCAATTTCATGGCAGAACTCGTTTCTGTTCCACTAGCAGAACCATTCAATGAATTTACACGACTAGTTGCTATCATAGAAACATTATCCTTTTTACATTTTCTTAATCTATTTTTAATTTTAAATTTAGCACTGATCAATTGGTCAGTGTACTTTTCACTATTAGCAATGTCCTTTTCATATTCTTTTAAGTCGGATATTTGAGCTTCAATATCACGATTCAAACTTTGGAAAGCCGTTTCTTTTAAGAGAAATATTTCTTGAAGCTCTAATAATTCATCGGTTTTCGTATTATCAATGTCATCATTTAATAATGTTTCTAATTTTGTAATTAATTTCGTGAAACTCGTTCGTTCAACAGAACGTTTTGCTTTCAGCTTTTCAAGATTTTCCATTTTAAATAAAGAATAATTCTTATTTTAAAACATTAACCATTCATAGAAAATGAAAAAAATATTTTCTTACCTGTTAATTCCAGGTAATGTAGATGGCATGTCGTAATCCAAATGGCACAATAATAATTCCACACTAATCGCAGGTTGAAAGATAAATCACACTTGTTAATCACAAATCACTTTGACAAACTGCTCACTATTCTTTCAAAAAAATGTTTCGCGGGTTGCGAGGCACCAAAAATAAATGTTGGCGCCGAAATTCGTCTGACAAATAAATTTTCAAAATCCAAGTGAGATGGGAGAGCAATTAGAATAAATAGTTTATTAAATAAAACTGAAATAGTATGTAAATTCTATTCATCATTAGAAGTTAATAATTGTTCCATAATAGTAATTCTCCGTATTTAACAGAGCCAATACAAAAAAAAATGTGTTCTCTGCTTGGTTGCAGAGTCAGGACTTCCACTATACACTCTGTATTAAACAGAGCCATGATTTAACAATTGGCATCTCTGATTACAGAGTCAGGACATGTTACATGTTCTCTGCTTGGTTACAGAGTCAAGACTGACCATTTTAAAAATGATACATATTATATAAAATAAACATCAAAATAAAAATTACAATATGCAGTTATAAATCTTCTAAATAGCTATAATATTCATTTAAATGACATCCAAGTAATTATAAAACTAATAAATCACCATCAATTCAAAATTATTATAAAGTAAATAAATCTATATTACATGACCTTGAAATCATAATGTTACTCATAAATATTGATTCAGGGTTATAAACAATTTAGATAAACAGATTAGATTTTTTCTGTCAAAAGAAATCACTTTTATAATTATGCTTTACAACATGAAAGATAAACAGAGTTAAATTATAAACAAATAAATTTGAGGTTATTTACGCCGTAACAGATTGTTTGGCTCCCACCAGTTTTTTTTTTTTAAATAGTGTAAATGGCTTTATTTTCGTATAATTTTATCTGCCGTAAACTACGGTGGTGGGAATCAAACAATCTGAATAATAAAAAAAAGTAACCTACTTTTATCGGAGGCGGAGCTTAAGAGGTTAAGACACATAATTCTCGCATGATGGCTTTTATACAAATATGAATATGGCTATAAAATATTGTTTTTTCGGCTTAAAAATAAACTAATTGCATATTTTATTTAGAAACCTTATAATTATTCAATTTCTGTAATAAAAAAAATAGGTACACTTTTGATGGTTTTTTCAAATATTAAGCGACCGTGAAGGGGTTAATAAACATTCATAAATATATTTAGTAAAAAAGTAGAGGGGCTAATTATGCTACTTGAAAAAAAAAATCTTTTCTTTGTATATCCTGTGAAAGCTTTTGTAACGCTGAACTCAAAAATACATTCCTTTTAATTTTAGGTATTATATTTTCAAAGATATTGTTGAAAATGTAGCGCAAAAATATGCCCCCCCCCCCCATCTAATTCCTAATCTACTGAAACTAAAATTATGAAAAAATTAGAGGTAGTAAACGTTAATATAAACCTTGCCGGAAAATTATAACGATTACCCTAGGTCACATAGTTTTTGAGTAATTAGCATTTTTCTGTTATACACAAATTTCGATTTACGGGCATTCAGAAAAATTGTTGAGCATCGCTGAATATACCTATCGATGCAGAAGAATAAAAGCATTGTTGATAATGATTTTAGAAAAAAATTATCGGTAATTAGCCGAGATATTAACCCTTAAAGGTACGGTCAGTTTGGACAAACACAAGGACAGGGGCGGCGTACTCTATTCTATGCCTAGTTAACAACTTTTAATGATATATATCTGTAATGTAATGTCCAGTAACAGTATAAGAGCAATAAACGTCAAATTGTTAAAACATACTAATTTAAGGGGTCTCGGGACTCTAAAAAGTGGAAAAAATGAAAAAAAGACCATTTTCAACGTTTAATGTCTTAAAATGTAAGGTGACTGCTCCAGTAGTTGATACCCCACCAGTAGTTGATCAAATTTTTGAAATATTGCACCATTTCAGGCGGAAATGATTTTTACAGCTTGCAGTAGACATAATATTCTTGTCTGAATGTTGGAGCACCTGTTGTCACATTTTTGTCAATTGCCTGCTGTAAGAGAAGCCATTTTATGATTTTTTTTATTAGAAAATGTAAAAATTTAGTTTTTGATTAGTAGGAGACAATTACGCTAAGTTAAAATAATCCACTTCCATCTTGCTTATTTCAAATAATAGTTTTATATGAATTATTGTTAATCACAGCTCAAGCACGATATTTTAAAGATTATTTTTTGAATTTTTGACTGATTTCTTCGATTGATCAACTACTGGGTAAATGGCGATTAAAGAAACTATTTACTTATAATTTTGTTGTTATTTAATTTCAGCAGATTTCATTTTTGACCATTATAGGACATTCATTAAGGGTTGTAGCAATCATGTTAGTTTACTCCTAAAATTTAAAAAGAAAGGAAATATTATAAAAACCCCGCAGCACCGATCTTATTTGATCAACTACTGGCTCCGTCACCCTATATGATTTTAAAACACAATTTTAATTGGGATGAAAGATATAAGTATGTTCTTTCGTTTCATGTATTTAAAAAATTGCAAGATACAGAATTAGTATTTAGGGGGGGCTCGAAACTGTTAGACATTTGTCGAACAAAAAATTAGCATAACAGTTTACGCGCAGGATTACGAAATAAATATTGCAACTAGAATGAAAATTTCGGTGCTTATATTTCAGATTGTAATAATTTCCCTGAACTTAAATAAATTTGTATTTAAAGCATTTTTATATTTTTAATGCAATGTTGCATTTAGCCAGTACAAATTTTGAAAATTTCAACAGTAAAATCACCTAAAAAAATATTTTTTTGAACAATAAAAAGGAAATTTTAGGTTCAGTTTATACAGACTAACATGAAATATATGTTTTGAAAATTTCATGAAAAAATATTCAGAAGTTTTTGAGGTATCCTGCGCGTTATGCCCAAAAACGCCATTTGGAAAATAATGACTTTAAAGTTTCGGAAACGCCGCTTCAGCTATTGAGCGGGTATAATTCTAAAAGCCAAAACTTCTGTTCTAATGGGAATTTCAAGGAAACAATTATATCAAAATATTCAGAAAAGATAGGAGTTTAACATCTAAAAAAATAAAAATTTCTTAATTTTGAAGCTTTAAGAGTCCTGCGACCACTTAATCCTTTCCGGCACGGAGTAATTATTCTATTTATAAACTTATGAAATAATGAACTGACACCAGAATTTATAAACGAATTTATTAGAAAATGCGAACTTGCCTATTTTCACGTACATGATAAAAGGAAAATTTAAATTAAATATTCTTGGTGCCGTTTATCTGTTTTGGAATTAAAATTAGGTGTCCGTTTTTTAAGGGCATCTCCCCTCGAAAGATTTAATTAGAATGAATCGGATAAATACTGTGGGATTTGATAGTTTGCATTGATTTTATCTCTCAATACGCCTCGAGTGACTTTAAAAGTTAATTAAACACCTATCTGGAAAAACGCGGCACTGACCAAGGCGGCGTTGCAACTTTGAGACCTTAATTCGAAGCGCGCTTAGTACAATGCCAAATTTAAACTTTGAACAAAGGTTTTGTTTTAGCTACACTGTAGAAATACAGGTTATTACTACGCTGAATTTAGTTTCATGAAATGCCAAATGAAGTTTAACTAAGCACTGCCTTTATAGTCTGTACCGAATTATGTTCATCATAAACAGATTAGGATAATATTAAAAAAAGAGTTATACGAATAGCTATATTTGATATTATTTAGGTTCAATATCTCTTTGAACTTTCATGGTATACCCATTTACACTTTTTTAATATATACAGTTATACCCAACCCTACGTTGTATAGTTTTTTACAAAGTCTTAGTATTAGTCTTAGTATTAGTACAAAGTCTTAGTTAATATTCTTTTAGCAACTTTTTTTTTTTTTTTAATAATACAATTACAAATTCATATATTTATTCTACGGAATCCTCTGTGCGCGAGTAATGCTCGCACTGGGCAAGTGCTTTATTTATAAGTAATGTTATAAGTATTGTAAGCGTTTATTTATAAGTAAAAATTATTTTTTTTTTCATAAATAGGGTCAATAACTCTAAGTAACTGACATACGATCACACATCCCTATTTTGAAAAAACAATAACTTCCACGTAAGTTATAGCAGTTAAGACAAATAAGTTACAGATGGTAGCATAACTTTGCAGAATTTTACAAGAAAATGTTTGGTTTTTCTTGTTAGATTTTTGCTGAAGTGTCAGTTACTGGATAGGCGTCAATAGCTTCCACTCTTTAAAACAATATATCGAAACTGACATATCGTCGCCTCAGAGCAACAGTAGGACATCTAATAATAATAAAAAATGAGATGTCTGTCTTACTGCTATGAATAATTGTGTTTGTATCTAGTGGAATAAATTCTGAAACAGAAAGTTATGTCTAATACTACATCTAAGATGCGTTTTATAAAAATTCCCTACTGTTCCACTAGATGCAGACACGGTTTTTCACAGCAGTAAGTCAGACATCTCATTTTCGATTATTACTAGATGTCCTACTGTTGCTTTGAGGCGACGATATGTGAGTGAGAGATGTCACGCTGGTTATCACCCTTGTAGCTCAAATGGTAGGGCATTGGAGCGTTGTTCCAAGGATCCGGGTTCGATTCCCGTACTTGGAGATTTTTCACTCTGTTGGTTTGACGCTTAGTTAGCAATATAATTCACGTATTTAATATTCAATAATTTCAGGCGTAATTTCACTGCTTAAAATTATACATATACTTTTGATATTTTCCAGAAAATCGTGATATTCATGAACACTGTGGCCTTTTAAGTTTGACAACCTTCCTTTAGTTCAATAGCTATTGTTAAGAGAAAAAAAAAATCATTCAAATATTATCCTGTTTAGTTCCCAGTCTATAGTTCCAGCCATACCCCTGAAAATGGATTCAGTTCATAAATCTCCATATTTTTTTTCTCGCTCTCTATTTTTTCTTCCTTCAATCATCTGCTACTCGTCCAGGTATCTTATTCAAATGCACTGTTACAAAAACAATAACTCTCATCTAGGTTTCATAAGTTCTGAAAGTTCTTTGACTAATGACGCTTGAACACGTTAACTTTTCAAGGTGAGACGCGCGCGGCATAAAATTTCGTTTTATTATTCCAAATTGTCCTTTTATGAATGGAAGTTGCACACATTCTGGCGGCCAGACTGGATCGGATCGCATTTGATTCTTTGATTCGAATTACCGGAAGTAAAACAGGAAGTTTTCCGCAAAAGGCGTGATCTCTCATCTGGAAAACAACCTTGCAAGTTTAACTTCGAAGAAAAGTTAGAAAATTTTAATTGATATAACAGTCGAACCAGATGCGTCGCGATGGGAAGTTATGGAGGGAACCCCCCCCCCCCCCCCCAATATATGTGAATTATGGGAAATTTGATCTTAGAGTTGGGAAATTATAGATTTTTGAAACACTTTTTTTTTTTTTTTTTTTTTTTTTTTTTTTTTATTAAAAAAATATATATACATTGTTTTGTTGACTACCTTTCTGAGTTCTGTAATACAGTCGAACCTCTATTTTGTGAATTTCTCTATTTTACGAACTTTTCCTTGGGACCAAAAACATTTCGCGAAATTCTTCATAAAATAACCTCCAAATAGCGAAGTGCATTCTCTATTTAACGAACTTTTTCTTGGAATCTAAAATTTTTTTCCTCCCTATTTGTCAAAATATTACTGGACATTTCAAACCTATTCTTTCTTTTAACACATTTTATGATGATCAATGACCATGAATAGGTCTTACCAGCACCTAACTCACCGAGATCAGTAAAATCGCTGTGATTATTTGCTTTTCATCCAAGAAGTGTCTGCCTCGTGTCCTTTAACTAGAGTCTGTCGTTTTCTAGATCATTCAGTCGTGCTGGTAAGTTCGGTTCTTTTAGCTCGAAAATGTCAAAGAGAAAGTGCTTGGCGTAAAAGAAAAAAATCTTGATGTAGTGGATAAAAGCGTGAAGAAAAAGAATATTGCTTTAAAATTTGGTATTCCTCGAAACAGCTTATCGACCATAATAAACAAGTTGGAAATTGCTCGTCAAACGTGGCAAGTGAGGTGCGTTCGTACTATAACAAGTTTTATAATTATTTTTTGTACCCCATATTGTACTGAATGTATAATTTTTTGCACTTCATACAGTGCATAGTCGTTAACATTATTAAAATGCACTCCCAATAATTTTTTTCCCATTCCCCGAGCACTTGTGACTGTCCCTGTAATTAAACTATACATCCGATTTTCCTAAAATTTGAAATGGCTCGACAAAATTTTGCAACAATTATATCTTTAAAATTTCAGACCATTCGGAAGGCTGTAACATCATTAAAATGCACTTGCAATAATTTTTCCCATTGGCCGTAATGTAAAGAAAAACTTTTGACTGTCCCTGTCATTAAACTATACATCCGATTTTCCTAAAATTTGAAATGGCTCGACAAAATTTTGCAACAATTATATCTTTAAAATTTCAGACCATTCGGAAGGCTGTAACATCATTAAAATGCACTTGCAATAATTTTTCCCATTGGCCGTAATGTAAAGAAAAACTTTTGACTGTCCCTGTAATTAAACTATACATCCGATTTTCATAAAATTTGAAATGGCTCGACAAAATTTTGCAACAATCTTATATTTCAAATTTCAGACCATTCGGTTGGGTAGTTTTTGCTCTGTTATATGCGGACAGACAGACGGACGGACTGAACGACGACTATAGGTGCTACGTATTTATATAATTACGAACGCACCTAAAAATCTTGATTGTAATGTAAAATTAGATTTTTAACTGAAAATACAATGTATTTTCAGACAATGTTTTGTTTCATTCTTATTTATCCCTTGCAAGTTTCTTTTTGAAGGGTAAAATATATAAAACAAATAGATATAATATATACAAAAAGTGTGATTAATTACTTTTTAAAAATTATATTTAGTGTTTATGGGTTTAAAATATGTTTTATGTAGTTTAAAGTATTTTAAAAGGTGACTCTCTATTTAACGAATTTTCCATATAACGAACTTTTTTTCGGGATTTAGCGACTTCGTTAAATAGAGGTCCGACTGTAGTAAAATAGTTAAACTTTCAAAATAAATACAAAAAAAGCAGCCAGACTCAATTTCTCATTATGTTTCTCCGTGCTACAAAAATATCATACATGTACTAGCCCTGAATTTGTCTACTGTTGTCCATCAACCGTGTCTCTAATCTATTTCCTCCAAAACTTTGTTCCTTTCTCAAAAATCTAAAAATATGAGGCTATTTTCATATGAAGTACGATTATGCACACCTGCCAACCTTTGAGAATGAGAAATCGTAGCACACAAAATTTAAATTAATTTGGAGGTTGGTTGGTTGGTTTTACATGTTTCACAGCCCTTTTTTGACATTTGTAAAAGGAATAAGGTTTCAGTCTTTCAACTCCATATAGTAATTTTTTTCCCCTGAAAATTTTTATATGGTTTTCAGAGTTTCTTCTCGTTTCTCAGCTTTTTTTTTACAGTTGTAAAAGGAACCTTGTTCCAATTTTTTAGCCCATTGGAATAAATTTTGACAAAAATTCGCGACTTTTTTCCCACCATAATTTCAAGATAATCATAATTCTCACGTTTCCGCGACCATTTGACGAAGTTTGCAATATTTTCCTCACGATAGTTTATCGAAATTCATGATTTTTTGCGCAATCTTTTGACGAAATATGCAATTTCTTTCCGAACTCTTGACGAAATTAGGGATTTTATTCAGCAACCAATTGAAGATAATCACTATTTGTTTCTGAGATCTTTCACGAAATACCCGCTATTTTTACACGATCATTTGAAAAAATTCTCAATTTTTTCTGCGATCGATTCTTGAATCAATTTGGGGAAATTCTATAAAAGAAAAAAAAAATTGCAGAATTCCAAGAAATTTCAAAATATACTCGCAGAAGAATCATTTCGTAGCATCGTAGTTTAAAGGCCCAAATCGTAGCAACTACGATTTTTTCGTAGCAGTTGGCAGGTCTGGATTATGACTCGTGCACAATTGAAGACAAAAACTTTCATCAAATTAACCAATAATTATAATTTTTATGTTTTTAGTTTCAGCATTTTTCTTTGGAAAGATTTTTTTTTTTTTTTGCGTGTAAGTATCTTTATTATTAAACATACATTGAACATATCATTTTAGTTGGTGAATAAAACAATTTGTTTCACTTTAGGAAATTTTTTAATTATAAGTTGGGAAAATTTTGAACTCCCCCCCCCCTCCCCACACACACACACACACCCCGAAATTTTTTTGTTGCTACGCCCCTGAGTCGAATTTCGTTATGCCGGCACTCTAATGACCAGAAAAAAAGTGTCGTCATAAGCAGAGTGTCATGGTAACCGGAGTTGGAGAAAAATACGTTTATAAAAAGCTGTATTTTTAATTAGTTTAAGACAATTTTAAATTCATAACTGTTCTTGAAGTTTTAAGCAATAAAACATTATTATTAAACAAAATAAACACAAAATCAAAATTGAAAAGAATAAAAATCAGATTTAAGATTACTTGTTTTTTTATTGTTACATGAAATATTGATAAATAAAGCTTTGCTTATCCCTAGATGTGCTTTCTATAATTCTTTTTTTCAATATTATACAATGAATTGTAATCAATATTCGTTATTTCAAAAATGGATGTTAGATAATTTTTTATCATTTCAATGCAATGTAATGCTTCGGCTTTAGTCAGATGAAAAACGCCGTGTAACCACAAGAAAGCGCCACCTGACCAGAACAAAAAGACCACGAGTAGAATGATATGTCTATCTGGAGCTTAAGTGGGTTATTTATAGTGTGTGAGTTTATTTATTCAGATAAAGGATTGAAGTAAAATTTCTCATTTATCTCAATGGGTATTTTAGATACTTTTGTGAAAATTTTGGAAGACATTTCTTACCGCTTAATTTCCGTGCTTATAAGATGGATTATGAAAAATGGACAATTTTCCTTAACCGTCGGGATATATGGAGTTGAAAATTAATCAACGGCGTAAAATCCGGAGTGTATTTACATTAAAATCATATACAAAAAATCGGGACTTTGAAAAACTGACGTGATAAGCAGAGTGACGTGAAAACCGGGTGTCGGGATAACAAGGACCGACTGTATAACCGTAAATCTGAATGCCGCAAAAAATTTTATTTATATATAACCGTAAATCTGACTGCCGCTTCATTGAACAATCGCCAGTTTAACGTATCGATATCGATACGTCTGTCTACGTCACAGCACAAATCTTTTGCATTGATTAAATAATAATTAAAAGTGCTTAACGATTTTTTAGGTTTATTACAGAATGTTCGGTTTTTAAAATGTAATGGGTAGTAGTTGTAGTTCATTTGCAAAAAACACGCAAAAGATTCCCATTACATTATGATGTGGCGAGAAAAAATCATTTATTGATGTTACGATACTTCAAACATAATGAGATTGATAAACATCACTGAAGTGGGCTACAACATACTTTCTCAGGAGTACAGAATAAGTAGCATTCATAGCTTGTTTACAGGGATGCGCAAAAGAATTCCATTACATTATGATCGACGAGTAAAAATTGTTTGCTTTGCTTTTTAGGTGCGTTCGTAATTATATAAATACGTAGCACCTATACTCTGTCCGTCCGCATATAACTGGGCAAAAACTACCCAACCGAATGGTCTGAAATTTTAAATGTATAATTGTTGTATAATTTTGTCGAATCATTTCAAATTTTATGAAAATCGGATGTATAGTTTAATTACAGGGACAGTCAAAAGTTTTTCATTGCATTACGGAAAATGGGAAAAAATGATTTCAAGTGCATTTGAATGGTGTTACAGTCCTTCGAACAGAATGAAATGGATATGCACTTCTGAAGTGCACTAAAGTATACATTCAGTACAATAGGCGGTGCAAAAAATATTTATAAAACGAGTTACAATACGAACGCACATCATTTGCCACGTTTGACATGCAATTTTCAACTTGTTTATGATGTTGTGATATACTTCAAACATAATGAAATGTTAAAGGATAAATAAAGTGCATTACATTCATTGAATAAAGTTGTATATTAATCTTTTTAATTTGCTTACTTATGCTAAAATATATATCGACAATTACATTTTTAAAACTAAAATGCGATCTTTATTTAACCTTGGAATGGTAAAATGATACACTTTTTGTTAAACTTTAGTGGATACAGTTTTTGCTAAACTTGTATTAAACTTTTATAAAATTGTCGTAATCACATATAGTGTGCAATACTACAATGCGCTTTATATTAGATTGTATTGTTGTATACGGTATATTCTTTGCAACAGGTAAATGCAGGGAGTAATTTCGGAGGTAGATATTTCCATTATTTCTTATGCTAAAATCAGGATAAATTTTTCCCATTGAAGCGAACTTTTTGAAAGAATCATCGAACAAAAAAAAAGGGGGGGGGGCGGAAGAGAGGAAAAGAAAAAACAACACAAATATAAAGTACAAAAGTAAAAAAAAAAAAAAAAACTATAAAAACTGGTTACAAAAAACATGTTTCCAGATTTGAAAAATAAATTTATTTATAAAAATATTTTATTTAGTTTATTTTGATTCTTCTTCTTATCAAAATCATTTCAATAAATTCAATTACATACCCAGAAAACAATTTTTTTAGGAGGAAGAAGGAGATTATAAAAAACAGTAAAATGTTTCCTTACTCAAACAAATGCAGAATGTTCGTCCATTTCTCATTAATATTTCATAAAACAAGATCCATTATGAACTACACTTACCAAGAAAAGAAAAAAATAAATTTTATTCCAAAAATTTAATTTACAGCATAAAAGTACAAACTTTCTAAATTAGTATCAAACAGCAGACATAAATTAAATGAAGTTATATTTTAGAAATCTATGTACAGGAAATGCAGGCTTTATTTTAGATCTAATATTTTATTGTTAAATTGGGAGAGATTTGCTCAATAGACAAAAATTTTTTAGAACTACATTTATGGAGAACAAGAAGTTGGAAATAAAAACGTGTATTGCAAATATTAACCAAAAAAAAAAACAGAATTTATGTGATATTGGTTGTAAAGCTAGAAAAAAGAATTCTCTCATAAGTTTTAATTACCAGTAGACTCGTGGAAGGATATTTCTCAAAGCAATCTTTGAGGTTATTTGCTGATAATTTTTTTTTTCCCCATAACACTAGCCAAGAGTGAAAATGCTTCTTACACGAAAATAGTTTTTTCTACATAATTCGGGCGTGTGAAAAATGAATATGACATTTAAAATGCTGAGTTAGCTAAATGTTATGAAATATGTTGAAATTTCAAAAAAAAAACTATGGATTTTTATTTTATAATAATTATGTATTATAAGATAATATATATTATAATTATATAACTTAATTATAATTAACTTGTACATTTACTGGATTAAAAGTAGTGCTAATTCTGACTATATCTTATATTCATACTGCATAAGCTTTTTACTACATTAGTTCGTATACCAATAGTACTATATCTTACAAAATTAAAGATCTAAGGTCATATTCCCTTTTATCGATCCAAAATTGGTAAAGACTGACTTAGACAGGAAAAACTGATTTACAGATACACCGCACAAGTTTATACTATATAAGTTCGTATAGCAGTAGTAATGTATCTTAAACATCAGAGTTAATAACAAAAAAATTGAGGTCATATTCGTTTTTCTCGACCCCAAATTAGTAAATATTGACTATTCTCATAAGAAGCAAACAAAAAGTTTGTTTGTTGTTGGATAGTGTAATTTTTCATTGGCTGCATTTTTAAATCAGATAATGTATTCTAACGAAGTATTAGTGTTCTATGTAACAAGGCTGTTCAATAATCTTTCGTATGATATTTCATTGATATAAAATTACATGTAAATTTGCAGTGTTCAGTGACCTGGTTGGCAGATATTACAGTGAAACCTGTCTGAAAGTAATCGCTATAGAATGGGAAAAAAATTACGACAGATGTCCGTCTTAAGAGGCTACTTCAGTCACGCGAAAAGACCCGCTCACTAATGCTAATTCTATGGAAGAAATATATAAAGCTATCTCGTTTACATTTCAATATTTTTAAATGATTTCATTCGCATCTGTACAAAGGCCGTTTTTTATTTTTTCAATTTTTATTGCAGATTTTTTTTTTTTTTTTTTTTTTTTTTTTAATTTAATGAGGATGCTTTCATTTTCAAACCCGGTTCCGAAAATGAAAGTGTCCTCATTGAAAATGCTTGTAAACAAAATCGAAAAAGTAAAAAACGGCCTTTGTACAGATCGACCTATCTAATGCAAAAAAAAAATAATAATAATTTAAAAATATTGAAATGAAAATGAGATATCTTTATAAATTTCTTCCATAAGATTAACATTAGGGAGCGGGTCTTTTCGCTCGACTGAAGTAGCCTCTTAACAGATATAATTCTACAGGAGACCGGGGCTAGTAGGCGCAGTTTTTAGTTATTGATTTTTATTAATTTTTTGTTTAAGTTTTTTAACAAAATTTCACCGCACTTTTAAAGGACAGACATTTGGCTATAAATACTCGGAGGTCTATATTTGTAGCTTCTATAGTTTATGTTTAGAGGAAGCCTAGAGAAAAAATGTGTACCAACCTACCCCGCCACAGGACAAGCTGCCTATACCTACGGGGTAAGTTGGCTCACTCTTCATAGAAAGTTAATTTAAGCTCAAATTAGACACGTAGTTAAGAGAAATTAATTTTATTATTACCAGCAAGTATAAGCAAAGGAATTATCCCTGTACAATGTAGATTCTAAATAATACAGACATAAAAATAATGAATAAAACATTAACATTGAGTAGCTTCTATCGATATCATCATCAGAGTTATGGTTATCACAAACGTTTAATCGAGTGTCTCCGTTTGTGCAGGCCACATGTGCTTAAACACTACATAGCACACACTTTTATCGGTTTTTGCTGTTTCTAAAGTACCATCACACACCAGATATTAACCTTCCTCGTCATCTGAGATATTATCTAGATTCGTGCTTTTCTCAATAACAAGTTCCCTTTTATTATAGGTGGAAACAAAGTTTTTCTTATTATCTGTTTACCTTTGGCCAACTTTTTCTGTTGCCTTTATTTTCTTATTTTTTGTATTTCATCTTTTTTCCTCTCTAAAGCTTACTTTTCCTCTTTCAATGCCTTCAGATTTCGTGAATCTGTCAATATTCATGTGGCTGCATTTTACCTACTCCTATTTTTATCTATTTTCTTTTTTATTGGTCTAAACATCCTCAGAATATAATTATCTAACATTCTAAGCCGAAATCAGAAGAGCTCCAGTGACTGCTGGAGATAAAACCAAAAAGGTGATACTGAATCCTTTGAACATCCAGCTTACAACCTGTCATGGCTGAGTTATGAACATCATCACTCATTTAAACTTCATTCTTCATAATTTTTAAATATAGAGCCAGACTTCTCCAAGGAATATTAAAAGCTTTAACAGTTTGTGTAATAAAGCGTCCGTTAATTATTACGACTTCCACATCATTTCTTATAATATTCTTCGGTATGTTAACCTGTTCAGTTTTTCTTTGGTAATTACGCAAGTTTTTTGTAAAAAAAAATATAATAATAACAATAATTTATTAAACGGGATAAAATAGCAGAAAATATTACGAAACAGTGTAACGGGGTTAGTTTCGGCACTGAGCCAACTTGCCCCGTGTTCAATACGCCTACTAACCCCATAACAAATTTCTTCACAAAACTGGAGATGTAACCCTCAAAACATAAAAAATCCAAATAAATCACATATGGAATAGGTAGAGCTAACCATACAGTATGAAAAACTACAAAAGTTAAATCGCAATTATTAAGATAAGTATCAAAAATTGGAAAAAGAATGAAGCAACAAACAATTACTTAAGAATGCAAAAAGAAGAAAAATCATAATAAATGTCTACTGCACGTGGGTAACGCTACAAAACTACAATGGGGATTGTAGAAAGCAAGAAGAAAGGTACTCTGTGACTGGGTGCGTCGTCTATCCATAAACATACAAATTATGAGGACTACGCCTACTTACCCCTGTAGCCAACTAGCCCCGGTCTCCCCTATAGTGTTCCTTCCGTCAAGACCATAACTCTTTTCCGTTTAAAACGAGAATCTCGTATAGAAAGGTTGCGTTTAAACAGGTTTTACTGTATTATCTGGAAAATACACGTTAAAAACAGAAAAGAAAAGGCAAAAGCTACTGTATGATTCAAAGTATTTTTAAATGAAAATTAGTATATATATTTATTTTCAAACCTCGTTTTAGAACGAGTCATGATTTGTAGATGGAAAAACATATAACACAGACGGAAAACATATAATATAGAATAACTGGATTTCGACTTCAGATCGAAACCGTAGCAGATCACCATTACAATTATAGCATTATCGATTAGACATCGATTCTGTATTCATAAAATAAAAAAATAAAAAGTAAGGGAAAAAAAAAACTTGTTTTCCAAAGATTTAAAATGTGCAAAAGTTGTTACAAATTCACTTCTAAGGCTTAACAATTTTCTGCTCACGTACCATTTTAGATACATCGTAAAGAACTGAAATCTTGACATGCTTGACCTAAAGAGCAAAACCTGAAATTAAAAGGAAAAAAAAAAACATTCCCCCCTTTTTCTTCTTTTAAAAAGCGGTAAATCTTATTTAAAATCAGATGCAAATCGACCTCTCAGTTTTTGCTTTTTAGCAGAAGGAAGTTTTTTTTCTCTCTGTCTCTAAGAAAATAATTGTTCCACTTTTAGAATTCAAGTGTTTGACATTTTTATTAGGGATGTACCGGATGTGGGTTTTTGACGGATACCGAATATCCGGCACAAAATTTTACCGAATATTTGGTATCGGCCGAGTAGTTGCTCGAATTTAATTTCAATAGTAATATTTCAATTTTATGCTTGCTTAAAGAAGAAAAACTTTAAATTACTATAATTTTATTCAAATATTAATAATAGATTTAAATTCATTTATGAAGTTAAAGTTACCCAAAAACAAATGCTTTGAAGTAATTAATATTGAAATATATACATATTTGGGGTGTACATATATAATATTATCATTTTAGGCGGGAGGGGGTCTGATATGTGATATCGTAAGATATCTCTGGGGGAGGGGGTTTTGTCTTTTGATATCGTTATCATTTCTGTTCCAATCAAAAATTTCTCTTTTTATTTGTAACTTGTTCTTTACAATAAAATAGTCTATTATATTTTTCTAGTCCGTTATCTATTTTTATGAAAATACAAAGTAATTATTAAAATCATTAAATTATTATTAAATTATTTAATTCCAAAACGTGGAATACCCCAAACGTTCGGTATTTCTATTCTTCTGTCATATGTGTTTGCATATATAATCAGCTGGGAATCGAGAAACTGGGTCTGAAGTACATTTGAAATTATACTTGTTGTGTTTACTAGTAAAGAAAAGAGAAAGAACGTTGTCCACTTGTTTTGTTGATAAAAAGTTCTGCACCCCCCCCCCCCACCCCATCTCCCTTCCCCGTGCGGAGGGAGATGGGGTGGGGTTACAGTAACAGTAACAAGAAGACATTGTTACTGTTGAGTGTAACATGTAACAAAAAGCCATTATTAAGTATTTTTTAAAAAGTAGCTATTTCTTTTAAGTGTTATTTTATATTGAGTTATTTCATATATAATTGATATTTCATTGACTTCTTTTTATTTAAATCAATAAATTATGCGAATAATAAATGTATAACTAGCTGTTTAACCCGTTCTACACACGGGAGTCGTTCAATAACTATTCAATTTAGAAAAATATTTTTCTACGACTGTGCATTTTTTTAAACGAAATTTAATTTATCATGTTGCTATGGCAGCAGACGATAAAAAGATATCTTTGGAATAAGAGAATAAATAGAATAAAAAGTTTTGTTGATGTTTGAGTTTTCTTTATTTTTTAAAAAAGGTAATAATTAAGCGCAATTAAATAATCTCTAATTATTTGCATGCGAGGTAAAAGAATTATCGTGGTACCCGCTACAGCTTCTTATTATTGCAGCATGGCGTATGTAATATGTACGTGTATATCTCACATTGTAGTAAACATTTAGAACTGGTTAGAATTCGCCCGATTACGGGTTGAACATAAAAAAGGCAAAAATGCGTCAAAAACATAAAATAAAAAAATGTATTTAAAATTTTCGATTTTTTGCCCCAATCGTTCATGGGCTCCCTACCAGCAACCCGAGTGCCAAATTTCGTAACCCTGCGCCCTATATGGTTCCCGAGTTTTTGAGGTTACATAGGCACGCGCACAGATTTTAATAGGGTAGATATATCTGTTTTCACTGCAAAGAAAAGAAAAGAAATTCAAAAATCAAAAATAATTTTTAGACATTGATAACGATATCATAAGGGAGAGGGAGGGGTGTTCGTGGGATGATAAGGTATGATATCGTAAGGAGGGGAGGGGATCAAAAATGACAAAAAGTTGATGACGTTATATATGTCTGTCCACGGCCAAACTCGATGAGTGCTTCCTTCCGTTCCTTATACGGCCTTCACAATTCTCCTTAGTTTCGGAATCGTTAATGTTCTGCTCTCACCGGCAGATGGCGTGAATGCCAACTGTAAATAAGAGTTTCTCTATTGTAAATAATACTTATTAAATGTTACTTTTACACATAAAAATACGAAAAACCTCGCTCTATATGTGTTATAAAAGATACATATTATACGTATATTTTCCCTCGGCGTTCTTTATACTATAAACAGGAAAAACTAAAAGATTTAGAGATAAATAAATCCAATGCTTTAAGCAATTAAAAATATTTTAATTAACACTCTACTATAACATCAAAAACAAAAATTATAAGTAAATTTTTACTTTTATTTACATTTAAATTCTTGATTATTTGAAACATTGATAATTCTGACCGTAAAATTACACAGTAAAAAATTTTTTAATATTTATTAGTTTCAAAATGGAAAATTAACCAAAACTTTTTCAAAAAACCAAACTCTACTCATCTGTAGATTGCGAACGATTTTCAGTAAATTGTGGGTGGTGATCATGAAATACCAGGAAACAAAATAAATAAATAAATAATTTATACAGGTTTCATTATTTTAGAGAATCGATAAGTCGTTTTTTTCCTTTTGATATTATGTACTCCATTCATCCCAGAATAGATTTTGCAGAAGGTTTAGAACACTGGTTAGAAATTACAGAATATTTTTTTCAGAATTTTAGAATATTAATTCGTAAATCTATTTACTATACTCATATAAATAAATGTATCTGTAGATATATGCACGTTTAATATCTTGGTTATATTTCAAACATTGAGAATTTTTACAATAAAATATACAATAAAAATATAAAATTAAAATTAAGTAAACTTTAAAAATTTTTTTGATAAAGAATTCTTATATGAAGATGAATTGGCTTCATTTGTAAAGTTCCTTGCCATATTTTTTTAAATAATGGGCAAAAATTTTGCACATATTGATATTAACGAGCTTATATAATATTTATTATATGCTCATTTAAGTCACATTCCCTCAAAGGGTTTTTTATTAGTCTCGGATATATCAATTCATAACTATATGGAACACAGCGATGAACCATTTTTTAATAAATAAAGAAATCAAAAATCGCACTTTCATTCAAGTTATACCTAAAAAAAAACACAAGAGTAGAGTCGAGAGAGTAGAGAAAGATAAGGAAATTCTCCATTAGACACAGTGGTTAAAAGCGCCCCCTACAATTCTCCGGAGCGAAAGTATGATTCCCCGAAAACAAAGGGGTTTCGACTGTTTGTTACAGCCGTATAAGGGATCGAGTTTGGCCGTGGTCTGTCATATGCCAGTTCCATTGCAATTAATAATCAGTTTACAAAATTAAAAATTGAAATAAAAATTTTAAATGTTTGACAACCACAAATCTTATTTTTTTTAAAAAGAAAAAAAGTCTTAAGACGAAATAACAAGTTGATGTTAATTAAGAAAATGTTACATTGAAATGAAACCCGTGCTTGTAATGACATTAATAATTTAATGTAAGCATAAAAACATTCAGTGTATACACATTTTATTATGGGGGGGGGGGGGGGCATCAATAAGAAGTAGAAAAATATAATGATAAAAACTTCCTTTTAATTAAAATATTAAATGCAAAATAACCAACAAATAATAAAGAAATTTACGGAAATCCATAAAATGCATATTATGAAATTTTGTTATATCCAAGTTGCATAAAGGTTGTAAAATATTAGTTGACAAATGCTTCAGGATCAGAAGCAAGTTGTTTGTCTTTAAAATTTAACAATTTATAAGCCATTACCAATTTTGAAGCAATTTGTACTCCAAGTCTATTTCTAAGTTATGTACAGACCCTTTTGTTTTGTTTTTTGTCTATTCTAATATACACAATGTTTTTTGTTTCTTTTATTCAGGGTCACTGTACATGAAAAGATAAATCTTTAAGTAAATTTTCTGTTTTTCTTAGAACTGGTGGTCTCCCATCCACAGGCAAAATAGTGACAAAAGATTCAATAAAATCGTTTTTAATTTAGAAATGTTTAAAACCGGTGTTGTAGTCGGAAAAAAATATTTGTGGGAACTCATCTTTTCATAGAGTAGACGTTGATGCTACCGGATTTTGGTTAAGTACTAGTACTTAACTTTGGTACTAGTAACAATTCTTTAATGTACATTTCCGTTACTTTTAAGAAAAACAGGGAATGAAAATGTTTATTTGAAAAGCCCTTGATAGTTTTTTGTTTGTTCAATGTCAATTTTGCTGCAGCATTTTTTTTTTTTTTTGTAGCAGTATTATGCTACTGCATAGCTACCAATTTCTAAAATTTTTTTCTTACCACTAAAACTTACTAGTAAATTTTGCCTAATTCAATCGCCGAAATCTAACAATTGTCAACGATTAAATAAGGGAAAATTTTGTATTAAATTTTAAAGGTAACAAAACCGTAAAATTGGCAGCTATGGGATTCTATTAGTGACATGAAAATTGCAGATGTAGCCTCTTCTTTCTGCTCAAAGTATTAAATAGTTTTTTTGAATCGAACTTATACCTTTGGAATGGATCATTTTCTTCTGATGGACTGATGGCTTCTATTATTATGCAACAGCCATTATAAATGAAGTGTTAGGTGAAGATGAAAGAGCAGCCGTAAAAAGTTAGAACTCTGATTTTCTGGTCAGAATGGGGGAAAAAAAGTCTTTTTTTTTTTTTAATTATGACTATTTTTTCCCCCATTCTGACCAGAAAATCACAGTTCTAACTTTTTACGACTGTTCTTTCATCTTCACCTAACACTTCATTTATAATGGCTGTTGCATAATAATAACGGTATAATAATAATAATAACTTCACCTAACACTTCATTTATAATGGCTGTTTCATAATAATAGAAGCCATCAATCGATCGCAAGAAAATAATTCGGTTAAAGCGGCTTATGAATATAAGTGAAACGGATCGTCTTAAAACTGGCATAAATTACCATTTCGTAAAAAGAAAAAAAAGAAAGAAAGAAAGAAAGAAAGAAAAAAGAAATGTGCTTGTTCGCGATATTTTTTTTTTTCCGGTAACAAACCAAATATTTCTTGGAACGGCGTTCCCACCCAACTACAGAACTGTTTAAAACACAAGAAAAAAGAGACCACTAAATCAGTAAGCGCTTATTCTCTCAGAAGCAGGAAATATTAGTTATCAAAAACAGATTACAGCCTGAAAATGGTGAGACCTCACCTAATGATCCAACATCATAACTTGTCTTTAATAAAATGTAATTATAAATTATTAGTTTTAATATTTTAAATATTATATTTTCTTTCATATATAAACCCTATAATTCCATTTTTATGATGACAATATGAGGGTGTTTCTTTTTATTAACACAGCTTTTAATGGTATAATGTTGGGACGGAGCAAATTAATTATGCAGTAACTTTTTATGATGATTTAAAAAATGAGTCACTATTCGGCAAGAGGATATTAAAGTATTCGGTCAGATCAAACATTCGGTTTGAGTATCGATTAAACAAGATATTAGGTGCATCCGTAAATTTTATTATAATTTATTTGTATGGAGAAGATTTTTTATTAGGCATTAAAAAAAAATAATGCAATCATACTGTTTTATACAAAGAATAATGCAATTTATACTCAAAATACCCCGCTATACCCAAATAATCACGACCGACCCCAACTTACGTTGTGGTTATATAATAAAATATTATATTGTTCATATTATATTCTTATACCATATGTAACCATATGGTGGAATTTTCTTTGAATACATACATTTTAGTTTATATGATGTAGAAAAATGCTATACTTAATACAATTCAGGCATTAATTTTTTACAGTTACTCAAAGAAAGCTAAGTATAAAGCTAAAAAAAAAATGTTCATAAAAATCGATTTGAAATACATAATGCTTTAAAAAATTTGATAGAATCTGACAAAATACCCGTACGTTTTTTGCCAGGCAAAAGACTCAAGAAAAGTATAGAAGACTTGTGACGATCCTTAAAAAAATAATGCACATACATACATGACTTTACCAATTTTTGATACTGCATAGTTGCCAGAAATAAACCATACTATTATCGGCCTCATTAAAGCTAATTAATTGAAAAATGATTCTTATTAAAACTATCTTAAAAGGCAGAAAAAAAAAAGTAACGAGGTAATTTTAATTTCGCTTTCAGAATTAAGTACCCAAATAGTTTTGCATCCTATCATATAGAAGGAATTAGACGAAACGTACCTAAAGCTGAAATCGGAAAATTTGTTTGAAGATAGAATAATTAGCATACTAACAATTAATGTTAAAAAAAAATAAACTAAGGTATGATTTAAAATATTTTTAAAGAAAAATTATTTATTTTTAAATCTCAAAATTTTTATAACGAATCATGATTTTAAGTGGAAAATATTTGCTAAATATTAAACCGTTACAGATATTATAATTAAGGGACGAACATCTGGAATCCATTTCAACAAAAATAAAGTGTATAAAATATTCATTCTACCATTGAACCCACTAAAACTTTTTTTTAGGGACGTTCGTAAATTATATAAATACATAGCACTTATAGTCGTCGACTGGTTCACCCGGCTGTCTGTCTGTCTGTCCGCATATAACAGCGCAAAAAACTACCCAACGAAATGGTTTGGAATTTAATATGTATAATCGTTGCAGAATTTTGTAGAGTCATTTCAAATTTTATGAAAATCGATCCAAAACTTAAAAAGATATTAATACATTTTTTCCATTCTTTCCATTCTATTAAGGCTGTTTGTTCTCAACTGCTTTCGTCAACTAGCGCAAAACGTTTTTACACATTCATTAACTCATTTATAAATGTAAAGGTACAAAATTGGTAGTGCTGACTAGGGAAACGATTTGGAATCGAACTGTTTTTTTCCATTTTTTGATCAATAGATTACCTATCGAGTTATAAGCGAAATGGGTCACGTGAGCGAGGCGTTTTTTCTCCCTTCCTGACTTTTTTCTTCTCTCGTCTAGAAATTCTGTTCAAAACGTCAAGTTTGACAGTGTTTTCTAAAAGATCTATTACGTTTACAATAAAACGGAAAGAACAGTTCGATGACACAGTTTCTGAATAACAAGACCTGCCAGTTTTATGCGTTTCCGAACAAAAATCAGTGTAAACTTATGTCAGAAAGTTGCCCCTTTGGATTTGAGAACAGCCTTAAATCCTATCATATGCAATTAATTCAATGATATCCCATGATAGGTAAGGTTGCCATGGTGATTACGTCCTACTTCAGATGGAGTCATATTACTGAATTTAATATATATAATCGTAATAAATTTTGTATTCAAGCATTTTTGCATAACAGTGCAACAGCTATTGCACCAAGATATGAATATTTATAAAACTAGTTATAGTGCGAACGCACCTCATTTTCCACGTTTGAAGTAGTACAATTTCCCACTTGTTATCTTTATCATTTTATCATGAGAAAATATTAGAGACTACCATAACTAATCAAAATCTCATTTGTCCCTAGTATTGTTTAGAGATTTTAAACAGCAAGAGAGTGAATAAACATAGTGATTAGCCTATTATGCATATAATATAGCTTTGTTATGTGCTATTTTCAATTAAGGTGAGGAAAAATTCAAAGTCGTGGATATCTTACTAGATTCGTTCCCCTGGCTCTGGCTAATATTTTGTGCGTGTATTGGGGGGGGGGGGGGGGAACCTTAAAAAAAATAATAATCTATGTTCACTTACTTTTATATAAAAAAAAATATTCACCACTGGAATTATATACGGTCGGTCGGGGTAATTTTGAGTATAAAGTTACTTTTTTTTTACATAAAACCTAACTTTTTTTTAGAATTATTCAGTATATACGATATGTTTGTATCATATGTTTATACCCTAAGGTACAATCTGAATAATAATAAAAAAATGATGTTAGGTTTTATACAAAGAATAATGCAGTTTTTTTACTCAAATTACCCCGTTATACCCAAAATATGCCGAGCGACTCCAACTTATTTGCTGGCTATATAATAAAATATAATATTGTTCATATTACATTCTTATCGACCATATGGCGGAATTTTCGCTCAATACATAAATTTTAGTTTATAAGTTGTAGAAAAATGCTACACTTAACATAATTCAGGAACGAACTTCGAACAGTTAATAATATTCATAATAATTGCAGTAATAATAAAAGAAATTTCCGTTATTCTTGTTCATTATGATTTTACGGGATTTTAATGTACTTTTTTTAAAGTCAAAGAAACCTAGTCAGATGTGTCAATCCCAAAACTTTCTTCTATGCATGTTAATATTTCAAAATTAGCTACGACAGTGCAAAAAATAAATGACAATCCCCATTATGAGGATTCTAAAAGTACAGGTTCTTTGAATTGCGTTTATTTAAAAAGGAGATATAAGCATCGCATTTTTCAAACAAGTCATTGAATTTCGGCACCTACCCTCTTAGATGTCTGCAACCAAAATCCCTATACCCAAGCCTAATAAGAATCTATTTATGTAAAAGTGCAACAGAGGTTTGATTAAATTCCGCGCACTAGCTCTTGAGATACGACTATCGCTAAAATCGTATAAATCCTGAAAAATGCAGCATAGCACCGCCACCTGTTGGGCGATTTACACCCAAATCTAATCAGCAACAAATTGTGTCAATATCTAACAGAAACTGAAGCTTGATCCGTGCATTAGTTCTGAGATAGAGCTATTACGAAAATCGTGAAAAACTCTGCATAGCAGCGCCACCTGTAGGGCAATTTATACCAAAACCTAATCAGAATCAATTTATATGAGGGACTAACTGAATCTGAAGTTTGATGAAAATCCGTGCATTAGTTCTTGAGATAGAGCTATTGCGGAAATTGTGAAAAATGAAGCATATCAGCGCCACCTGTTGGAAGATTTACACCAAAATCTAATCAGCAGCAACTTATGTCACCATCTAACTGAATCTAAAGTTTGATGAAAATCCGCAAATTAGTTCTTGACATGAACTACAGCAAAAATCGTGAAAAATACAGCATAACAGCGTCATATGTTGGACTATTTACACCAAAAACTAATCGGCACCAATTTATATCAAGGTCTAACTGAATCTAAAGTTTTATTAAATTTCGTGCATTAGTTCTTAAACCCTTGGGGACGAGCGACCGGTATAAGTGCCGTCTTAAGGTGCTCAGAATCCATAATTATTCCACCAATAAATTTTTATTGTAAATTTTGCCTTATTTAATCCGAACATTTTCCCGATTCAATTAGGCAAAAATTTGTGCTTATGAAAAACCGGTGATAAATGATTAAAAATTCTGTAAAAGACGCTCGTCCTGAAGGGGTTAAGATAGATCGCCCACAAAATTTTTGTCACATGCAGACAGACATTTTCTAAAAAAGTCAAATCGTGTGCCGCGTAAGGTGCTCAGAATCCGTAATTATTCTCGCCATTAAATTTTTATTGTAAATTTTGCCTTATTTAATCCAAGCATTTTGCCGATTCCATTAGGCAAAAATTTGTGCTTATGAAAAACCGGTGATAAATGATTAAAAATTCTGTAAAAGACGCTCGTCCCGAAGGGGTTAAGATAGATCGCCCACAAAATTTTTTGTCACATGCAGACAGACATTTTCTAAAAAAGTCAAATCGTGTGCCGCGTAAGGTGCTCAGAATCCGTAATTATTCTCGCCATTAAATTTTTATTGTAAATTTTGCCTTATTTAATCCAAGCATTTTACCGATTCCATTAGGCAAAAATTTGTGCTTATGAAAAACCGGTGATAAATGATTAAAAATTCTGTAAAAGACGCTCGTCCAGAAGGGGTTAAGATAGATCGCCCACAAAATTTTTGTCACATGCAGACAGACATTTTCTAAAAAAAGTCAAATCGTGTGCCGCGTAAGGTGCTCAGAATCCGTGATTATTCTCACCAGTAAATTTTTATTGTAAATTTTGCCTTATTTAATCCAAGCATTTTACCGATTCCATTAGGCAAAAATTTGTGCTTATGAAAAACCGGTGATAAATGATTAAAAATTCTGTAAAAGACGCTCCTCCCGAAGGGGTTAAGATAGATCGCCCACAAAATTTTTTGTCACATGCAGACAGACATTTTCTAAAAAAGTCAAATCGTGTGCCGCGTAAGGTGCTCAGAATCCGTAATTATTCTCGCCATTAAATTTTATTGTAAATTTTGCCTTATTTAATCCAAGCATTTTACCGATTCCATTAGGCAAAAATTTGTGCTTATGAAAAACCGGTGATAAATGATTAAAAATTCTGTAAAAGACGCTCGTCCAGAAGGGGTTAAGATAGATCGCCCACAAAATTTTTGTCACATGCAGACAGACATTTTCTAAAAAAAGTCAAATCGTGTGCCGCGTAAGGTGCTCAGAATCCGTGATTATTCTCACCTGTAAATTTTTATTGTAAATTTTGCCTTATTTAATCCAAGCATTTTACCGATTCCATTAGGCAAAAATTTGTGCTTATGAAAAACCGGTGATAAATGATTAAAAATTCTGTAAAAGACGCTCGTCCCGAAGGGGTTAAGGTAGATCGCCCACAAAATTTTTGTCACATGCAGACAGACATTTTCTAAAAAAAGTCAAATCGTGTGCCGCGTAAGGTGCTCAGAATCCGTGATTATTCTCGCCATTAAATTTTTATTGTAAATTTTGCCTTATTTAATCCAAGCATTTTACCGATTCCATTAGGCAAAAATTTGTGCTTATGAAAAACCGGTGATAAATGATTAAAAATTCTGTAAAAGACGCTCGTCCCGAAGGGGTTAAGATAGATCGCCCACAAAATTTTTGTCACATGCAGACAGACATTTTCTAAAAAAAGTCAAATCGTGTGCCGCGTAAGGTGCTCAGAATCCGTGATTATTCTCACCAGTAAATTTTTATTGTAAATTTTGCCTTATTTAATCCAAGCATTTTACCGATTCCATTAGGCAAAAATTTGTGCTTTGAAAAACTGGTGATAAATGATTAAAAATTCTGTAAAAGACGCTCGTCCCGAAGGGGTTAAGATAGATCGCCCACAAAATTTTTGTCGCATACAGACAGACAAACATTTTCTAAAAACAGTCAAATCGTGTTCAGGACCTTCTAAAACGTACAAATCCGTCGAAAATTTTCACGAATCCAACACTTTTTTCTTGTAAAGATAGAATAAAGTAAAAATGAAATAATGATCCACATTCTGCTAACGCAATCCCGTGGACCTTGTCCACCAAGTGAAGATGATATCGTTCAAAGTGGTTTTCCGAATTCACCTTGTCGTTTAGCAAGAGCGCTGCCTCCCACCACCCCGCTCCTATAGTAAGCACTAAATGGAAATTCATATAAAGAAATCGATGAAATTTTTTCTTTACCATTAGTACTAAATAAGAATGCAAAATTTAAAATAAATCAGTTCAGTGGAACTGAGTAAAAAATCAGACACAAGATTTGAATAAAAAGAAAATCCAAGCTAAATAAAAGCATAAAAAAGAACACTTAAAAAAAAAAAAGAATTCAGAAAAAGAAAATCTCCCATTTTCTTTCGCACTGAAACTTTTACAGATTCTCGGAGAAAAAGAGAGAAAAAGATAATTTTTGTCACATACAGACAGACAAGCATTTTCTAAAAACAGTCAAATGGTGTTCAGGACCTTAAAAAACGTATGAATCCATCGAAAATTTTCACGAATCCAATACTTTCTTCTTGTAAAGATAGAAGAAAGTGAAAATGTAAATAATGATCCACATTTTTTTTTTTTTTTTTCTGCTAACACAATCCCATGGACCTGTGCCCTTCTTGTCCACCAAGTGAAGATGATATCGTTCAAAGTGGTTTTCCGAATTCACCATGTCGTTTAGTCTCCCACCACCCCGCTCCTAGAGTAAGCACTAAATGGAAATTCATATAGAGAAATCGATGAAATTTTCTTTAGAATTAGCACTAAGTAAATATGCAAAATTTAAAATAAATCAGTTCAATGGAACTGAGTAAAAAATCAGACACGAGATTTGAATAAAAAGAAAATCCAAGCTAAATAAAAGCATAAGAAAAACACTTTTAGAAAAAAAAGCTCAGAAAAAGAAAATCTCCTATTTTCTTTCGCACTGAAACTTTTACAGATTCACGGCGAAAAAGAGAGAAAAAGATTAATTTAAACATGCGGAGATTTAGAAGGATTTAAAACTTTCCGAATTGTTCCCTGAAGAAATATTGCCACATTCAATTAAAAGAAAAATTTCCTCTCCTTCGTCTCGAATCTTTCAAAAGAAGCAACAGAAAAGGCTTTATTTTTGGAATTATTCTGCTCAACATAAACCGGTACTATCATAGCTGTAACAATGAATAATTCAGAATATACTACCTTATAGTTGAGGTTTATGTAGTCCATTATGACAGTATTGGTTTACTAAGTTATATATGTGACATTTTTTGTCAATTTATATGGCTTGTTATTTAGTCACAGAAACAAAAATTCAGTAATCTATATCTCAAAATTTTACAAGTAGTATCGCTCTATTCATGGGAAATTCTTCTTTTTTCTCATGCACAAAGGTATCATGAAAAATTTAATTTTGTTGTATCGTAAGTCGCTACATAATAAACACAAAAATAAGGAAAATACCGAACAGGAAACAAATCCGTAAGGCTTTATTTTTATTTATTTATTTATTTTCGAATCAACCGGTTCAATTCATTAACAGTTTTAGGTAGATTTCGTATGAAATACTACCTATTGGCGGCGTTCCTATGTTGGAATTTCTGAAAAATTTTTGCAGATCTACATCGATCATGACCCCTAGAGCCCAAAACCACCCTCAGTAAAAAACTTTATATATCTATCTATCTATCTATGTATCTATCTATCTATACATATCACTTTCTTCTGGACACGATAACTTTCTTAATTCTGCACCAATCTCTTCCAAACTAATACATAAAATCAAGGGGCATAAAATCTCGGTCGAGTTCGTTAATGGGCAAAATCGGACCAAGGGGATGGAAATAGGGAGGGGTTTTGTGAAAACCGAAAAAACCCTATAACTTCTTAAATTTTGTACATATCGAATCAGTTTAAAGTTTTTATTACTTCTAAAAATAGGGCCAAAAATTTATGTATCACAGATTTTTGATAAAGTTAAAAATGGGCTCAAAGAGCGCAAAAAATAGGGTTTTTGGGAGAAAAAAATTCATAACTTCGTCAATTCTCAAGATGTCAAATCCAATTAATTTTGTTATAAATCGCCTTAATATTATCTATAACGTTTATATTCACAAGTTTTTGATAGGACCAATTCGTACCGGAAAAAAAAAAAAAAAAAAAAAAAAAAAAAAAAAAAAAAAAACGGAAAAAGAAAAAAAAAAAGGGGGAGGGTGGGTTTGAAGAAAAAAAAAAATCCATAACTCCGTCAATTCAAAAGATATAAAATCTCCATGAATTTATCATATATCTTCTTAATATTGTCTACAACATCTATTTAGACAAGTTTTGGATAGGACCAATTCTTACAGCAAAAACAAATTAAGAATACATAGCGGTTGAAGCAAAAAATCATCTTAGTAAGGGTGTATTCAAATCCAAACTGCTTATTTTTTTACTCATTTTACAATTCATTTTTACTCTCAAAGGCTTCCAATTGGTACTTTTTGTTACTCAGAAACTATATAATGTACCGTAATGGTCAATTTTTTGATAGAGGCAGAATATATTTTAAAACATGCTGTCAAAGTGGGCCTTTTGAACCGAATTTCTCGAAGCGGATTGTGTTGGAAAAATCATCGTATTGATGGAGTATTCAAATCCAAACTGCTTATTTTCTGACTCATTTTTAAATTCATTTTTGCTCTCAAACGCATCCAATTGGTAGATTCGCTTATTCAGAAACTATATAATGTACCGTAATGATCGATTTTTTGACAGAGGCAGAATATATTTCAAAAAATGATGTCAAAGTGGGCATTTTGAACGGAATTTCCCGAAGCGATAGTGTTAGAAACGAAAAATATTGTCTTACAGAGAAAATAATTGTTTATGTATCAAGTTTTAATTAATTGAACGAAAATTAAAAACACAGGTCGCTTATAAATTTCTTCAAAAATCACGTCAACAAGTTTCATGTTTTCCTATTAAAAATGAATCTGGAGTTATGCCAGAAAATTTCGAGTTGTTGAGCATGGAAAAGTATTTTTTTTGAATACCGCCCTAACATGATTCTGATAAAACCAGTTATTATATAAAAATGAAATAAAAACTCGTTAAAAGCGGCCAGATAAAATTGTTAAAGTGGGTTTATCTCTAATCATGATTTGGTTTTTGTTTGTGAAATTAGTGTACTTAACTTCGAAATCTACCTCCGCCTGTAGGCCGGGCCGGCAGGGATTTTTACAATATGAGTTTTATGTACTGCCAAGCTAATGCACTGACATAGTAAGTATAGTCATAAACAAGAAAGAGAAATCATGCGTCAAGCATAGATTATGAAACACTTTGCAACACTTCCAGAATTCTGTACCGAAACTTCGCTTTTTAATAAGGTAAAAAAAAAAAAGAGTAAGTAAATCTTTTAGAAAACTCATAACACATTTGAAAACCCGATTTCAGCAATTGCCGTCCATAGCCGGAAAAGTAGTCCAATTATTTTGTGCAGCCCTGTATCTAATGTATAATTTGTACATATTCTACATGCTAAAATTTAGTTTAGTAAGAAAATGCATAATAAGAGTAAAATTGACTTTCACTAAATTCTATCAATATACGAATACATAAATCAATATACGAATTCTTTTGTACAGCCTTGTATACCATCAACATATATTTATATGCGCCACATATTAAGCTAAATTTTAATTCAGACTAAAACATGTTTAAAATTACTCAAATCTCACTTCCAGACATTATTATCCTTATGAGGTTATGCATCCAGTTCTTTGCGTGGCCGTGTATATGATTTCATTAATATTATACGAACATCTCTTAGTATACCAAATATAGTTCAACTTGAAAGTGCATATTTCAGTTAAAAGCCGCCTTTAAATCATAATTCGCAATGCTTACCAATTCTTTTGTGAAACCCTGTTCTGTATATGATCTACAGCATTTATACACGTCACATAGTATGCAAAAATTTAGTTAAACTTAAACACGCATACCTTAAATTAAATCGCATTTCTAACACTAATTTTTAAAAAGTCGAAACATTGCAAAAATCTATACTATAAAATCGACAAAAAAAAAAAAAAAAAAAAAAAAAGAATCATAAAAATTTACTCTTTTTTTTTTGGCTTATACTATGCATTCTTACAGCTAAAGATGCTAAATATTATGTATTTAAAAGACTTATAATTTTATTTTATGTGTGGAAATTTCTTTGAACCCTCCCCCCTCCCCCGCCCCCACCCTCAAAAGACCCTTCAACTGTTTAGCCATAAGAATCTCCAGTATAAGCCAAAAAAGAATAAATTATTATGAAAAAAAAGTTTTACATCTACTTGCATAGTACCAGATTTTCACTATTTTTCGTCTTTTTAGCAATTTTGAAATTTAAGATTTGCAAAAACTCCCGACGTTAGTAAAAAAATGCAGGCCATTTTCGGATTCAGCGTTAAAACATACATAAGAATCAATTATCAAAAATTAAAAAACACAAGCATCGCAGGCTTGTGTTATTAATGCTTATTTCATTTGCCTAAAAAGTAAATAATCTGATAACTTAAATATTTACTTCATTTATAAGTAAAGGAGGATCTATTACGAATTTGGTGAATGAAAACTGAAGCTAATTTTAGTGATTTTACAATGAATAAAATATAATCTAGTACTAATTCTAATTATGAAAATGCTTTAAAAGCGTAAACGATTCTACAATATTCGGAGAACATTATGTTCAACTTACGATTTATTCCAGACAGCCGAGCAGCAATAACATCGGATAATGTTCTCGAAATTATCTAAAAATAGTATGCTTCATAAATCTTTCACATTCGTATCATCGTTCATATTCTACTTAACTAACGTTTCCCAGAAATGCACTAAAAATCAATTTAAATAAACAATTTACAATTTTAAAATCCAATACACGCACATAACTTTGTGCTAAACACTTTTAGTTCAGTTACACTTTTATTACAGTTTAGCACAGAAGTTCTAAAACACTGTATAAAATATTTTTTTTTTTACTTCATGACTTTCCGCATTTAACTGAATTAATTTGAAACTAAAATTAATACCAAAATGTCAATCAGCTGGCTTTATCCTGTTATCCTTAACAGGATCCTGTTATCCTTAAATGTATGTCGAGAAAAAACGGAACTTTTGTAGAAATTGAGCCGGGCCTGTTTTCACTGATTTTTGTACGGGGTGGGCCGAACTTTTAATTTTTACGCCGGGTCGGGCCAAGATAGCTTTCGTTTGGGCCAGGTCGGCACCGGGCCTAGAAATTCTGGACCGTGCAGACTTCTACTTCGGACAATATTATCTACGTTCATAATCCTTAACGAAAATTGATTGCAGGCGACTCTGGGGATCTACCGGATCCCGTTTAATTGGAAGCGCACGGCGTGCACACTAGGACATCCAATCCCACAACTCGCGTCACATCATCATTTTTTTATTATTTTTTTTTAAATTAAAGTTCTTTAAATGATAATAAATAACATGCAAAAAACGCCGAAATTAAAATATTCTTTCCTGTTCCAGTAAAAAAAAAAAAAAAAAAAAAAAAAAAAATTCTAAAACACATCTTTTTTTTATATGGCAAATTCCCCCTTAAACTGAAAATATTGCAAATAAAAAATGCAAATTTCGTTAGTAATGTATTAAAAATTTAACTATTTATTTATTTTAATCACAACTTTTTAGTTGAATTGGAAATACGCGTTACAGTTAGATATTTTCCAAAAATATTTAAAATAAATAAATAAATAAATAAGTACATGTAAGATTTAGTGTAACTGCTCTTTTTTACACATTTAAAAGGAAGCTGATAAATTTGACATTTTTATCATTCGGCACGTACAAATACTTTTTACAAATACGAACTCTCTTTTTTGTTTCAAGAGGATGGAAAAATTTTAAAATGACGTTGTCACTGACAACCTCAAATTTATTTTCTAAGAAATGTTTTAATCTTGAATGTTTAATAAAATGAATTTAAGAAGGAAAATGATATACTTCAGCTGACAAGTAAAAAATTCTTTTTTTTTTTTGTCTTTTTAATCAATAACCATAGTGAGTGTTTTTAAAATTTCTAAAATTACAATAAATGTTTTCGAATTGACTTTTATTTTTTCTTTTAGAAGGTCAGGATATGATTTTTTTTTAATATTATCAATGGATTCTGTTATATATTGAATAAAAATTTTGCTAAAAGCGAAATGTAAAAAAAGGAGGGTTCTAGATACTATATCAGAAAAAAAAATCTCTCATCATTAAAATAAAATAATACATATGCTAAAAGTGATTACAATAAAGACTTAAAAACCTTTTACTTAACAAACCAGACTAGTTTCGTACACAATAACAGTGACATTCTCAAGGTCTGTATCTGTAATGATAAACATACTAATTTCGCATAAAACTTAAACTATGTACTTGATAAAACTTTATCAAGTGCATAGGACATCAAGTACATTATAGAAAAAATTTATACAAAAATAGCTTACTTATTATTGTCTTACGATAAATATAAAAACCTTTCAATAATCAAACAGACTAGTTTCGTACTCTTTGACGGTGACATTCTAAAGGTCTGTAATGATAAGCAAACTATTTTCGCATAAAATTTGAATTATGTACTTGATAAAACATTGTCAAAAGTATATACAGTGAAACCTTTCTGTGCGACCACCTTCATTAAGCGACCGCCTTCCTGAACGACCATTTTTTCATGGAACGAAATTTATTCCCATAGGCTAAATACTAATTTTACCTCCATTCAGAAACGATTCCAGTTGAACTCCCTCCATGAGCGACCAATTTCTTTGAAGAAAATGAAACAAATTCCGTTTTTTCCTGGTCGCTTGAAGAAGGTTTTATTAGAAAACTAATTCCGGAGAGGAATAATTCATCAAACTTCTAAACTAAGTTTAGAATTTTTTAATTCCGGTAACTTTTAAGCGTTTAAACCCCTTTGTACCTTTTTACGGATTTAACTCTGATGACAAATTAATAATGACGGTCAATAATCTCCCCAGCCCTATTCTGTCAGGAAACTCTCAAAGAAATAGATAAATTAATGAAAGCGTCATTATTTGTTCCATTCCGAAAAAAAATTGCATTTATTTACTGAACTTCGAAAGGACTTGGAAATAAAAGTTATAAAAGATAAAACTGTAAAATCAAAGCAAACGTCAATGTATTCATTTTTTAAACTCTATAGTAATTAACTTATGTAATTAACTTTTGTTTTGATACTTAAATTTTCATATTTTTTCCTAATGTGAAAAATAAATTTTAGTAACATTAAGTGTTACCTTTTTATCAACAATTGAAATCTAGATTTAAACATGACCTCCATTAAGAGACCACCTCTCGGACCGACCCGTTTTTAATGGAACGGAACGTGGTCGCTTTAGGAGGTTTTACTGTAGTTTTATACCAAAATAGTGTATTTATCAGTACAGATCTTGGTAATGTCATCGTTACTGAGTGTACGAAACTATTCGTTTTTTTAATTAAAAGTTTCTATTAAGGCTTAATATTTATTGTAACCACTTTCAGCATTATACAGTCGAACTCGGTTAATACGAGAACCAAATGAATTATAAAAGCCCTCGTATTAACCGTTACTCGTAATACCTGGAAAGATAATAAAAATCTTACAAACACACACATAATTAAATTAATAACTATTATTAATTGCTCTTATTATTTAAATACTAAAATTAATTTAATATCATAAAGCTCCGTGCTAATTAAAACATATTAAACAAATTTTTAAATTCTACCGGCGAAGCGCTACAGTTGGCGGTCTCTGATTGGTTGCTTGCGAGTCGAGCTTCCCAGCTACTCACTTATAGTAAGATGAAAGAAAAGCACTAGTGCAATCATAAAGCAAAATCGTAAGTGTAGAAGGTGCCCAGATAGCATGAACATTAGCAGCAAGTTTGATTTCTTCTGACATTATCTTGCCGTGACAAATTTGAATTGAGAAATTCACAGCAAATTTCCCGCAAGGTAAACCATCTCCCACTTGCATGAGTAGTTTGTTGTGAAACTGATGGCAAGACTGTCTTTAATTGACGAAAGTGACGAAAGCAAAAAATCCCTCTGTTCAGCGAATAGACAATCAGCACATACGCAGAAATTGCAGAGATTTTATTCTGTTGGCACCTCTTTTTCTATACGCTATAATTATCAAATACCAAAAAAGGCTCGTATTGAAAAGTACAAATATTATCGTAACTTGTTTATGGTGATGAAAATGATGCATGCACCTTCTGACACTGTGTTCGCATCAATAGACCTGATTAGGTCTATGGACCCCTCCGAAGGGGTTAAACTTATAGCGTAACAGTTGTAAACAGGTAGTGGGGCGTGGAAAGATTACTACTTTTCAGTAAGTTCACCGTATTTTTGAACTTGTTTGCCGTTAATTTGCAATAAATTTGAAACCATGAATTTAACTTGCGCGACAAGTTAGCTGCAAGTTCAAAGTGTAGTGACTTCGGCGTTTGCGTTATCTCGCTGCAGTCTTGTTATGAACTTTCAGTCTTGTCAGGCTGAGCTTGCTACAACTTTGCAGGTTTTCAAAGCAAGACTGCTGCAAATTTTCTACAAATTAAAAATGCTATCTGGGTGGATGCCATTGTCAGAAAAGAATAAAATGACGTCAACATGTTGTTGCAAATTACAGTATTTTTCAGCGGTGATTGCTTTTTCGGAGGAACTTTCTGTTTTTATTCTTGAGATAAAAAAAGCAATGAAGATAGAACCGTGAAACAGAAATACAATGAACAGTGTTGCGCGCTGGAGGACTTTACAATCAGGTGTCGGGAATCCTTTATTAATTTTACTTTGCTTTTCGCCGAAATTCAAACTGAAGTGGACGATTTTTTGCTCGATTTAGACGTGATCCTGCTTTTGTACCTTATAACAAGCGGAAAAATCTTACGGTAGTTTAAATGACGAACCTTTCGTAATGAGCAAATTGCTCGTTTTAACCGTGTCCTCGTATTAGCGGGGCTCGTATTAACCGAGCTCGACTGTACATGCATTTTATTTTTAAGGGAAAGTTCTTCAGTTTTTAAGATGAATTTCGCGTTTACTTGTCTACAGATTTACTTTTCAATGCATCAAAAGGAACAACTTGAGAAGCGGAGCAAAAAACATTAACAGTTTCAAATCATTTATTATAATTTTTTGTACTCTAAAATCATACTTTATAATAAAAAAAAAAAAAAAAGAAAAGAAAAATACATTCTAACCTTTGAATTAAATAAACAATAAAAAAGCTACAAATTAATTCGTATTAAGACCAGGGGCGCCATTTCAGAAATTTCTTTGGAAAGGGGAGGGGGAGGGGGGGGAGGAGCTAGTTTCTCCCCTCCGCTCCAAACGAGAGCTGATGCAAAATTCCATTTCAAGCAGGTTTTCATCTTAGCAGGTATAATTTCGAGATCGTAACTCGGAAAGTTTTCCGTTTAAGACGGGATTTCGTGGGTCTTGTACCTTTTAAACGCGTCGAAAATTAACGAAAAACTTCAAAGTTGGAATTAGTCTACCTTCAAAACCTTCTTATGTATAAACATGAAATTTTGGATATTGATTAAATAGATTGTGCTTTGTAATATACTACCAACGGAAATTTATTAACCCTTTACAGAATTTGTGTTTTGTTGAAATCAAAATAGCTTTTTTTTTTACATCATAAGTCATTGCGCGCATGCTATCTTGAGAAAGTATGTATGGATTTTCATTAAATTTGGTAAATATACTAAACAAATATGTGTGTTTAAAATGATCTACTTTAAGTATTTACAATGGTAATATTTTTAGTTATGACTATTTTTATTCATTAAAAATACAAAATTTTTATTTTTTTTTTACGAAAATATTTTTTTTTTATAGTTAATGAAATAATTTTAGTCTAAGAGTAAATCATTTTAAACACACATATATGTTTAGTATCTTTACCGAATTTTATGCCAATCCATACATACTTTCTCAAGATATCATGCGCGCAATGACTTATAGAGTAAAAAAAAAGAGCTATTTTGATTTCAACAATACACAAATTCTGTAAAGGGTTAATAAATTTCTAATGGTAGCATATTACAAAGCATAATCTGTTTAATCAATAACCAAAATTTCATGTTTATACATAAGAAGACTTTAAAGATAGACTAATTCAAACTTTGAAGTTTTTCGTTAATTTTCGACGCGTTTAAAAAGTACAAGACCCCTTAAAGCACCCTTTCTATAGTACACTTACGACGAGCGTAGGTATACTTCATTTATTGTAAAACTTGTGAAAATGAAACCTTTGAAAACAAGAATTCTTTCGCAAACGGGAAAAAAAATCAAGTTCTTATGAAAAAAACATCATATAAATATATTTGCTAAGACGGAGACCTGTCTAAAATGGAGCTTTATCCTGACCGTTCGACTTTTTCTTTGCAAAGGAAACTTTACTGCAGAGGCGGGAGTAGAGGTCTGCACGGGCCGGAATTTCCAGGCCCGGCCCGAAGGAAAGCTATTTTGGCCCGGCCCGGTGTAAAAATTGAAAGTTCGGCCCGAGCCCGGCCTGGCCCGGCCCGTTTACATTTTTACCGTTCTCGGCCCGGCCCGTACAAAAATCAGTGAAAACATGCCCGGCCCGACTAAATTTCTACAAAAAAATCCGTTTTTTCTCGACATACAATTAAGATTCTTTTAATGAATACTGCATGCATATTTATGGGAACATTTTACAGTATATTTTAAATTACTATGTGTTCGCAAAATAGAAAACACACAATAGTAAACGTTAACGATTACTTTCAGTGTTTTAGTCAACGTTTCTACAGATGTTTCAAAATTTAAATAAGGGTTCATTAAAAGATTATTGTAGTTTAGAATAAAGGGTTAAAAAACATCATAACTTTTGAAGCTTATAATAAAAGGTAGATTTGTGAAAATATTTCTGTCATTTTTAAGGCTTTTCTCAAATCCAAAGCAGCTACATTTTGATACATTTATAAATTCATTTCTTTTCGGAAACGCATGAGATTGGCAGGTATTCTTATTCAGAAACCATGTAAATGCCGTTTTTTTCTTAGATAAAAGTAATATATCTTTCAGAAAATATTGCCAAAGTTAGCGTTTTGAATCGAATTTCCGGAAGCGATAGCACAGGAAAGGAGAAAACGTACAGTCACGTGACAAGAGTCTCTGTTATCTCTGTACGTAATTTATGAAAAATGTAAACGCTATTCGATCCCAAATGCCTTCAATACTCAGGCCTGTCAATTTTATGCCTTTATAGTTAAAAATGAGTCAGAAAATGTGTGTGAGAGTTTCGCATTGTTGAGCAGTAAATATGAGAACCACCTTAAGGTACATTTCCAAAGATACTGTTAACAGAAGTTCATTATCGCTATTAATAGTTTTACAAAACATAATGCCTGTCCTACACATCCTGAGAAAGATTAAGATCAGTTCCGTCCCGGCACAAGTCTGCCGAAAAAATTAAACCCTGGATCAGGCATCATGTAACTGTACGATGCCGATCTCTACGATGGACATGTTACATTTCTGTATTGATGTTGTTAAACTCGCATCGGCTCGTAAGGCACATTTATACTTCTCGAAAAAGTCATATTCATTGGAAATGACCTCGTATTTTATCTGCTCCTCTGAAATTCTTATATCGGGCCGACAGGCCCGATTAATTTTTTTTTATCGGCCCGGGCCTGCAGGCCCGTTCAATTTTTTTGCCGACCCGGCCCGGCCCGTTGAAAAAATTGTCCTAATTCTGCCGGCCCGGGCCCGTGCAGACCTCCAGGCGGGAGCCTTTCATAAGATTCTTAGAGAAGGGGGGCAAAGTGAGTGGCAAAGTTTTCTTTGAAGGGAAGGGTTTGAAATAGCATGCGGGGTTTAACCCTCATAACTTCTTTCACAAACATGTGATTCTTCGATTCTTCCAGGAATATTTTTTAATTGTTGGGGAAGACCACGGTATTTTTTTCTTTCTTTGCGAAACTACGTAAAATCAATTCGTCAATCGACCGCGGAAAAAAATCGCGAATTTTGCCAGTTGGAGTTTGGAAAATAGCTAGATAAATTTTCTAATTCTGATTGGTAAATAAATCATATGAGTAGTAATTTTCCAACTGGGCGAAAAAAGTACAAGCTAGGATTAGAACCAGGAATCTCTTGGTTGAAGCTGCCAATGCTTTGCCATCTGAGATATCCCGGACGAATCTGGAGGACCCAATTCACCCAGTTAACCTTATTGATCATAGCATTTGGTCTGATATATGAATCAGTTCATCAGAATTTCCATTATCTGCGATTTATTCGGTTGAGCTGATTCATATATCAGACCAAATGCTATGATCAATAAAGTTAGCTGGGTGAATTTTGCCCTCCACATTCGTCCGAGATAGCTCAGATGGCAGAGCATCGGAAGCTTCAGCCAAGAGATCCCTTGCTCAAATCCCGGCCTGGACTTTATTCGTCCTGTTGGAAAATTACTAGTCATTTGAAAAAATACTTAATTCGGCAAATTAGTCGCGAAAAATGTATAATTTCCTAAAAGAACCGTGGAGAAATACTGCAAATATCATGGATATAAACAGCGGTTACTGTCAATCGGTTGCGTGAAAAAAAAATCGTAGATTTCAACCTTCGGTCGCAGAAAAAAATCAAATTTATCCATCTACCGCGATAAAAAACCGCGAATTCCGAATCGCTATCGCGGAAAAAGACTAGCATTTCGTCAAAAAGTTTTGGATAAAAATCACGACTTTAGTCAAAGAATCGCGCAAAATATTAGAGGATTTCGTTGCGCTAATCGCGCAATTTAATCGCAAATTTTGTTAGTCGGCTCCGCGGGAAAAAAACTTATTTCAACAAACGATCGTAGAAAAGAATTGCGAATTTCGTCAAAATATCTCTGAAACAAACAGAGAATTTCGTCAATCGGTCGCAAAAAAATATCGTGAATTTTGGGAAATTCACTTTGAAAGTTCTAGTTCGGAGGGAGACGAGTTTTCATTTGATTATTTTGTGCACAACTGAGACGCAATTAATAGATTTTTTTCTCACATATCTTTTTAATATTAGTCAAAATACTCATTAATGATAAATTTCTCACCTTGAGAATGTTGGAATAGCAATGTCAGGAAAATATTTGTGAAAATTACTAGTTTCTGTGCCTAAGAATTAATTATTGCATCTGTTTTTATTTTAATAAAATCTGACGAGATATTTTAGCTTCTGTGCAATTTTTGAAATTTTTTTTTTAAACTGACCTGTGATGACAGATAAATTTTCTGAAATATCAAATTTCTTGGAGGGGGAGGCAGCCCCCCTCAAATGGCGCCCCTGATTAAGACTTTAAAATGTTCATTAAAAATATGTTTAAAGTCATTCATTGGGTAGTGAGCACCTTTAATATATAATAGTTAAACTACACAATACAGTCTTAGAAACTTTTTAGGACTATAAAAGAACTACAAGTATATTAAAAAAAATTCAAGTTGTAAACAGAGTAACATTTTACTTTTAAAATATTTATTTATTTATTTTTACTTGCACGGTGCTTCATTTTCAAAAAATTATTTTTAGATAACATATTTAAATCCCACTTATGGCATATAAAATAGACATTTAATTACATAATTCCACTATACCAATAAATGCAATTATATTAAAAGAGGGGAGATATGAGTGGAAAAGAGGTTATAAAAATGTCAATAAACTATTTCCTTACTTGATCAACACAGAAATCCATCTCCAATTCATTTTACTTTAATATTCATAAAAAAGGAAGCAGCACAATCCGCACTTACCTGTGAACGAAACAAAAATAAATTTTAAAATTCAAAAATTACATATTTAAAAAGTTTATATTTCTAAAATAATATAAAATAGTATAAAATAAGAAAGTTATTGCCAGGTCTCTGATGTTAATAAAATGTGTGCCTAATGAAATTTACTGTTAATTAATTTTATTTTCATTATTTAGTTATTTATTCTGTATATCATTACCTATGTACTTGAGTTATAGACACATGTTTATCTACGGGATTAAAATGAGTATCATTGTATTCATATTTGTATTGTATAAAATGAAATACTTATAAGAGAGACTTGTATTGATCTGAATTTGGATAATACAATAGGGAGCTAGATAGTGTGAAGCAAGGATGATGAACAAAAGATAATCTCCCGTGATGATTTGTCAGTGAACGAGTGGATCGAAAGAGACACGTGGGTTGTTCTTGATTTTGCAGGTGAAAACCAGGGAAACTAGTAGAAGTCGAAGTAAGAAAGTATAAGAGTCTTAGGCTGTAGGTGAAACGTGGAGTTTGGGAAAAGTAACTACTGGTACTGTGGGCACGAAGTATTTTTCTAGTGAAGAGTATATATGTACGAGAGTTCGGGTGAGACCTGTGTGGTTATCCCCCTGCATAAGCCTAGGTGAGTACGACCAATAGAGACGAGGAGGAGTGCACCTGTAATAAGATAACCTAGTGCGTCGATAGTATCTTAACTTGTGATTTAATATTGGGCAAGATCTGCTATGTCAGTGCTTATAAAGGAAATTAGTGTGTTTGGTTGTAAATATCTTGTGAATAAATGTTCCACTTAGTACTATCGGAAGTATCTTAGTTACTAATTCCCAAGCTTCTCGCATCGCGTTCGGTATCACATACCTATAATGGTGGTGGCAGCATATTAACTAAGAAGAGTTTGTTAACTTTTTTACGTGTGGTGAATTAAATTTGGAGTGATAGTTATCATCGCATGGACAACGAACGATTACAATTACATTTGAGAAACCTATGTACGAGAACGATAAATAATATTTTTAAATCGGTGTTTCACTACATTTTTTATCTCATGGCACACTCGAACCCGTGGTAAAACTTTCCAGGCACACTAAACTTACGATGATTGAAAACATGTGAAAAGAACATGCGTCTTTTTAATACTTTCCAACAGACAGTGCTTATGAATTCTAAGTGTTTATGAACATAAAGCTAGACCAGAAGAGTCGCGATGGGGGGAGCCTCCCCCTTCAATATACGTGAACTTAGGAAATTTGAGCTTAGAGTTGGGAAATCTAGATTTTTTAAAACATTTTTAACAATAAATAAATAAATAAATAAATAAATAAATAAATAAGAATTTTTTATTGTTTTGCTGGCTACCTTTCTGAGTTCTGTAACAAAACTAGATAAATTTTCAAAATAAATACAAAAAGCAGCCAGACTCGATTTGCAATTGTGTTTTTCTGTGCCGCGGAAATATCATACATCTACCAGACCTGAATTTTCCTACTGTTGTCCATCAACAGTTTCTCTAATCTATTTCCTCCAAAAATTTGTTCATATCTGAAAAATCTGAAAATATCATTAGACTATTTTCATATGAAGTACGATTATGACTTGTACGTAATAGAAGACAAAAACTTTTATTAAATGAGCCAATAATTATAATTTTTATGTTTTTAGTTTCAGTATTTTTCTTTGGAAAGATTTTTTTTTTTTTTTTTTTTTTTTTACGTATAAATATCATTATTATTAAACCCACATTGCACATATCATTTTAGTTGGAAGCAATTTGTTTCAAGTTGGGAAATTTTTTAATTTCCCCCCCCCCCCCTCCTCGAAAAAATATTTGTAGCTACGCCTCTGAGCTAGACTTTTACATGTAAAGCTAGACTAAAAGTTATAGTTTTTAATCTTTATGTTTAACTTTTGAAAGCTGGAAATAAATGATAAAGAGGCCTGCATTTTTAATTTAGTTTCAGTAATTCTTACAGGTTAAGGCAGTGCAGCTCTATCTATTGAATATAACTTGAAATATATATTTTTTAATTACAGCATATAAAATTTTTAATTTTTTTTAAATAAATATATCAGTTATATCATCTTCATATCTGTTATCGTTAAGAAATTACTGAATTTTAAAATTCGAGTGCCTTTTTTTGGACTACCCTGCACATGAAAAGGAACTCAGTGCATTAGAAACAAGTCCTAAATTGTACGTCAAACGGCAAATGAGGTGCGTTCGTACTATAACTACTTTTATAAATATTCAGATCTTGGTGCAATAGTTGTTGCCCTCTAATGCAAAAAGACATGAATACCAAATTTATTACGATTATATATATATTAAATTCAGTACTACGGAAATAATATGACTCCATCTTAAATAGGACGTAATCGCCATGGCAACCTAGAATCATTACCTATCATGGGATATCATTGAATTAATTACGTATGATAGGATTTAATGGGATGAAGAAAACTTTTATAAATATCTTTTGATGTTTTGATTCGATTTTCATAAAATTTGAAATGACCCCACAAAATTCTGCGACCATTATATATATTAAATTTCAAACCATTCGGTTGGGTAGTTGTTGCGCTGTTATATGCGGACAGACGGACAGAATAACGGACGAACCAGACGACGAGTGTAGGTGCTACGTATTCATATAATTCGGAATGTACCTAAAAAATTCTGATATTCGGGCATATTTTACAAAATGTGAAATAAGCTACCTTTCTTCTCCCTTTTCTTTTACTTAATCTCCTGTTATATAATAGATGAAGAAAAAGCAAAACAAAATTTTAATACTGCGTATCCCGCTAATATTTCACACGTCAAGGGAAAATATTCAGTTATTTTTTTTCTTTATAAATTACTCGCTTTCTATTTTTAGAAATATTCAAGGAGAAAACATACGCATGCATAAAAGGGGAAAATAAAAAGGAGAAAAAACAGCTCAGCAGTGAAAACAACAGGAGGCTGGTTTTGCCGATGTTGCCACAAAAGGAGTCTTAAATATGGTTTGTTTCTCCTTCACGCTCTCTTTTGCCGAAGAAGCACATTTGTGTGCAAAACGAAATAATTAATTTTTAAGAGAGAGGTCTCTGATTGCCGGAAATTTGTCTAGCTTAGTACATAATCTCTTCTTTTCGAAATCCGGAAAAACAATGAAAACAGAGAGATAATGGTTAAAAATAAAATGTTCCGAGCAGCCGGAAGATTAAGGAAATTGTATTTTAATTGATTTGTATACCGTAGTAAACCAGAAATCCCTCTATTATATATACAGAAGGAAAAAAAAAAGACATCAAAATTATTAAATGCATGATGAATACATTTGCAAAATAAATAAATCACAGTTTTACTTTAAAATTTTATTCAATAAAGTTAGTGATTGTAAAATCGGCGATAACAATTGTGATTCTCCGTTTTTACTTTTTACCATCACAGATAGCGGCGATGTGTGCATTATACACTGACTAGTGTATAAAGCGCGCATTTTTTGCAACATCTTAGGAATAAAATACGAGATACGTATTATATACGGGATATTTCTGAAAATTATATAAAGCTACATATGCTTTCACTATGTCATTGAATCGCCACGTCTAGAAGGGAGCTTTTGAATTTTTTTTCTTCTCCCTTCCTAAATAATCATATGCAAGACTCTCTACCAACGAATTTTAGAGTTGTAGCCTGTGTTTCCGTTCGCTTTAGCATAATGTAAAAATTGCTGTTTGAAAGCGAGTCGGCAACTTGTCTTCTTTTCCATCGTAATCCCTCACTCTTCGAAAGCAGCTGTGTAACTTGTCTTCTTTTCCATCGTAATCACTCACACTCTTAAAGCGACTGTGTAACTTGTCTTCCTTTCCATCATAAATCGCTCACTCTCCGAAAGCGACTGCGTAACTTGTCTTCTTTTCCATAGTAATCGCTCATTTTCCGAAAGCGACTGTGGAACTTGTCTTCTTTTCCATAGTAATCGCTCACTCTCCGAAAGCGACTGTCGAATTTGTCTTCTTTTCCATAGCAATCATCACTCTGCGAAAGCGACTGAGTAGCTTGTCTTCTTTTCCATCGTAATCGTTCATTCTTTGAAAGCGACTGTGTAACTTGTCTTCTTTTCCATCGTAATCCCTAACTCTCTGAAAACACAATGAACGTAACAAAACCCTGTTCTTCTTGTCTTTGACAATTTCTAGTAATTACTAATATAACACAGTAAAACCACTGAAGAACGGACACCTTGGGAGCAACGAATTTGTCCCCTATTCGGAGGTGTCCGCTTTTCTGAGATAAAAACATACAAATATGTAGGTGTTGGAGTTTGAAAAACTGTCTGCTATTCGGGAGTGTCCTTTATGGAGGTTTTACTATAGTTATATTATTATATTTCTGGTGTTGATAAATATATTTTAAACACATTCCTAATGTGGAAAAAGTATATGCTGCTGAAAAATTAATTTTACGGTATTTTATTGCATGACAAATATGCAAGAGTAAATACGGAAATTCAGGTTCGAATTTCTTTTTTGTGAGTCAGGAGTTTTACAGAATTTTCTTCCAATTTCTGGATTTTCTTCCGTTAAAATACTAGGTTGCACATTACGCACTAGACATAATTTTTTTTCGGTTTTCACAATAAAAATTAAAGGTGGTGCGCATTATACATGAGTAAATACGGTACGTGATTTTTTGTTTAAATAAGTATATACAGGGCGCATCAAAATTATTAATACAAACGCTTAGGGATGATAATAGAAGTTAAGACAAAAAGTTTTGCATATTACAATAAAGTAAAAATCCACTTCAGTCAAAAATGTCGAGAAAAATCAGCTTCGCTCATTCATTTTTCCTTTTTCGCTCATATAACCCTTCCGAAACCGGGTTTTCATTCATAATTTTAGAAATAATTATTTACAACGCACTTGTTTTGATTTCTGTGAAATCAATCTGATAACAACACAAGAAGTACTGGAAATGGCCACCATTCGCATCTAAATAACGTTGAGCTAGACGCATCCTAATTCGGAATGTGACTAACAGTTAGAAACGGTATCACCGATAAAATTGCCATACACTTCCAGCCCTTACAGAAATATGTTTCACATAAAGCAAAGTTAAACTGTTGAAATTTCTCTATAATATATAATAGTCAAATTATTAAAGATTTTTATTAAAATTATGGGCAAAAATACGGGTTCGATTTGGAATGAGAAATTTGTATTTCAGGTGGGTTACGACACTGGTTCCATGTAAAAGAAGTGTTTGTCTTGACATGTATTATCGCCTCTAAATGTTTGTACTGATAATCTTGAAAGACTCTGCATATCAAAAGAAATTTAGGTAAAATAGTACAATTTTACTAAATGTGGACTAAAATAAAACGTTTTCACCCTTTTATTTTCTTTTTCTTATATTTCAATGCTATAACAGGATCCCCAGTATACATAATATTCGAAATCTAATAAAATAAAATCCTGATAAAACTAAGATATACAAACACTTCCCTTTGTTTTATTTTTCCCCACTCCTTTGTCCTTATCGATTAATGATAATTATTTTTTGAAAAATTGTCAGCCCAGCTATTCAAACTATTCACCTTCACCTCTTATCAATACTTGCGATCACGTTCTGTCATTAATAAACAAAAAACTAGAGCGAGAAAAATAATTAGAGGAGGAAATATGTCGGAATTAAATAATGAATGCAAGTTTAAAACTCATGGTATGTAGGACAGTATCGTTATATTCTTAATTACATTTATTAGTACACCTATAATTATTCTAAATACAAAGATAGAAAGACAATGGGAGAGAGCTATATCAAAAAACTTGAATAGAAAGAAACAAAAGTATTATTTTCAACTAAGTTGGGCAGTATCGAAAATACATGTATATTTGAAATACTTTTTTAAAATACAGTTTTATTTTACATTTTAAACTGATAAAGCTAAAGTATTCTGGAAATATATTTTGTATTTTCAAAATACATGTCCCAGATTTAAGACTGTAGGGGTTTAAATCGCAAATCAACTGCATTTACAATTGTAGATGGTTTTAATTTTTATAGCGCATAATTTTTATGCTTATACTAATACCTTTTTTTTTTTTTTTTTTTTTTTTTTAACAACGTTTCTTTCATGACTGCTCTATAGAAAACTTTTTTTCATTAATTTTTCTACCACTCTTTCATATAATAATCGTTGGCGTGCAATTCTTGTAAAAATTTACCATTGAGATTATTGGTTGAAAATAGCGGTAGGAAAATTAATAAAAACATAATCGCTTTTGGCTACCGTAAATAGTATACGTGTACCGTATACTATTACCGTATACTTACCGTACCGTACTATACCGTATACTTACACCGTATATTACGTACCGTAAATAATATACGTGTGTACCGTTGGTAGTCAACGGGTAAATGAAACTGAATTTATATAATCTTTTTCTCATAGACTAATTTATTTTATTTATCATTTTTGATTCTTTACTTTGAAATGTATAACTTCAAAAAATTTAAATAGTTTTAGAAAAGCATTTAGTGGAATCTAATACAAAATTATTATTATTATTTTAATTTTCAAATGTATTTGGTATTTTAAGTGCGTTTTAAAAAAATACGTGTATTTTGCATTTGGAATTTTTTTTATTTGAATATCATTTTGTATTTTGTATTTTAGCCTAAACCAATGTATTTTGCATCGAAAATTGTTTTTGGGTGTATTTTACCCCTCTTATTTTTAAATATACCAGCCAATCCCATCCGGGCTACCCACACCACACCTCGATATGCGGCCGACAAGGTATACGGACGGTTTTAAGCACGCAGAACATAGATTAGAAAATAGTTAAGAAAATCTGCACACTACAAAATTCTTAATGAGAAATTGCTTTAAAATATGAGAAACTGTTTTTACACATCTATGATATACATGTTTCTTGTGTAATAATTATTTTGCAAAATTTACTTCTACTAATTGTAAATTTTGTTAAACTTTTTTTTCATATTGTAATTGTTATCTATAATGATAAATTTGAATTAAAATTCAATTTTTAGGTTAAAATTTATTTCCACTTTTACCTGAATATGAAGAAGTTACGCATCAGATAACCAATTTAGAAATAAGACACAGGAAACTTTTAGTGAGAAAAACGTGTATACAAATTATAAACAGGCGAAATAATAACGCTTAAAATAAAGAAAGCTCTTTGCCGACTGAAGTATCAAAGTAATATTCATACATAATAAAACAAACATTCCGAAACTCTTAACCTTTCTAATTATGCTATTTCAGTTTTAAATGACTGAACTGCAGCAAATGAAAGAAAAACTAAGGAGAAAATTTCAGTTGAAAATTATTGTTTGCAACACAATCACGAACATTTATTTCACGGGATGCATATGCATCACATGCATCTTTTTAAGCACGCGGAACATGGATTAGGAAATAGTTAGAAAATCTGAATTCTTAATGAGAAACTGCTTTTAAACAGAAACACATCTACAACCAACTTTTTGGACACTATGTCTTATACAAAAGTTTAAACGCAAATGATTTTTTTTTTCCTTTTAAGGGGTCTCAGAACTCTTAAAATTGGGAAAAAAAAAAAGACCATTTTCAACATTTAATATCTTAAAATGTAAATGGTTTTAAAACACAATTTTTATTGGGATTAAAAAAATAAGTGTGTTCTTTCGTTTCATGTATTTAAAAAAATGTAAGATGCAGAATTAGTATTTATAGGGGCCTCCAAACTGCCAGATATTTGTCAAGCAGAAAATAGGTATGACAGCTTACGCGCAGGATTACAAAATAAATTTTGGATCTAGAATGAAATTTTTTGTGCTTGATTATACTTCCGATTATAATAATTACTCTGAACCTAAATAAATTTGTATCTAAATCATTTTTATATTTTTAATACAAAGTTGTATTTGGCTAATACAAAATTTTGAAAGTTTCAACAGTATAATCACCTAAAAAATATTTTTTGGAACAATAAAAATGAAATTTTAGGTTCAGTTTATACAGACTAACATGAGACATATGTTTTCAAAATTTCATGAAAAAATATTCACAAGTTTTTTATATATCCTGCCCGTTATGCGTCATTTGGAGAAAAATCACTTCAAAGTTTCGGAAACGCCGCTTCAGCTATTGAGTGAGTAAAATTCTAAAAGCCATAAGATCTGTTCTAATTGGAATTTCAAGGAAACAATTATGTGAAAATTTTCAGAAAAACTAGGAGTTTAATATCTAAAAATATTAAAATTTCGAAAATTTTGAAGCTTTAAGAGTCTTGAGACCCCTTAGAGGAGTCACTTTACTTACGCGAAAACATCCACTTGCTAATGTTAATCTTATGAGATAATTTTTTTTTTTAATATCTCGTTTGCATTTCCCTATTTTTAAATGATCTTTTTTTTTTTAATTAGATGGCTTTGGTCAATCTCTAGAAAGACTTTTTTTTTTTTTTTTTTTGTATGAGAACCGGTTCACATTTGAAACCGGTTCCGAAAGTGAAAGTATTCTAATTAAAATAACCTGTAAACAAAATCGAAAAAGAAAAAAGCGGCTTTTGTAGATATCGACCTCAGCTACCGAATGCAATAAATAAAAAATCAATAAAAAATGTGGAAATGCAAAAGAGATATTTAAAATAATTTCTCCCATAGGATTAACATTAGCGAGTAGGTGTTCTCGCGTGACTGAAGTAAGCACTTAACCTTTCATGGATGAATTATGTTTATATGAATTAAAAACACATTTTTCGGACAATTTGCTCAGGAACAACGGCGAAATATATACGTTTAAAACAACTTAGAACTACCATTCACATGACTCTGTAAATTCAATTTCAATATTTATTTTAATTAACAAGTCTTAAATTTCAGCACGGGTGCAGTGAAAATTGATTGAAAATTACGTCATAATTTTTAATAAAAGTTAGAGCTTTATGAATGAAAGTGGCGTTTCCTTTAGAATAGGAGGTATTTGTGCAATTTCGACTGTTCAAACTAGCGATGACATTACTTTGCTTGTAATTTCCTGCCCTTCATTTTCGAAGGTAAATGTGGCTTTACATTACAGCCGAAGATATTATAGTTTTAAAAGTCAAACGACTAAAAAATTATAGGGTGCCATATGAAATAAACTTTATGATGCAGATAATAAATTCGCAAAACATAAAAAACATGTTTAAAAAATATAATTAAAACACGTTAGAATTGTCTCCTTTCTCATAAATATCACCTTCTTTGTCACGTCATTCAACAGCTTTTGAATATGATTAATTTAATATAAATGATTATCTGAATTATTAATACATAACATAGTAAAACACATGTGTCTGGTGTGGTTATCATTTTGTTGCACTATTTTTAATGACAGTAATTTTATTACTCTTTTTTTATATTGTAATTGTTATCTATAATCAGAGCCGCAGCAAGGGTGGTGTAAATATAGGGCATGTTTTTACATTTTGTCGTCCCAACTGCTTTTATTATTATATTCATGTATAATGAGTGCCTATGTCTTTACATTTAAAATTATCATTCCCTTTATGTTTCAACATTTAGTAGTAGTAGTAGAATACATTTTTTTTAATTTTCCTTTTATAACGTAAGTTTAGAAAAACAAGTTTTTATTTTCTAAGAAATTCGTTTGTAAAATCTAGTCAATCATTTCATCATTTTACGAACAGAATTTTTCTGCCCCTGAAAGGATTAAATTTAACGGAAGCTACTAGTTCGAACCAGGCTTGACTTTCTTGGCCTCCTTTTTTATTAAAAAATTCAGCACTCTTACCGGAAATTCCGCAAGAAGAATTTTTACTTTAAGTAATCAAGAAATGTCTGTCATTGAATAAAGTAAAAATTATTATTTGAAATTTCTTATATGAATGCGGAATTCCTGAATAAAAGAGGAGACCAAAATGGGAACCTTGGTACGGACCCATAATTTATGATAAACTGTAAAGTTATATCTATTTAACCCTGTTAAATTCCAACGACAATTTCCATCTTTCAGTCGACAATTTCCAACAGTCTTTAAACTTAATTTTTGTCATTTGGCTACTTACCTACCCTACATATAAATCTCCCTTATCTGCCTTCGACTAATTCCCCCACTCCCTCAAAATAAATAAATAAATAAATAAAATCGGACCCCCCAAAGGGTTAAAAGGTATTCATGGATGAGTGGTTTAAGCTATTCTCCTTCATGATTTTTTTTTTTTTAATAATAATAAAAGATTAGTGTATCAATGTAGTATCAATAATACAGATTTAGGCATTATATAAACGACTCTCATAATTTGATTATGATCCTCAAACAACTCGAAATCAAATGATTGGAAAAGGAATATCACAGCTTATCAGATTATCTTAGACGACATAAACTTGTTTGTCGATTTGAAACAGTAACAGATACTTTTCATATGTGGGTCAATTAACTACTTATTGCCCCTATTTCAGTCCTTCGTCAGAAAATTAAATAAATCAATTTTAAATCAATAACATTTTTTATTGATAAAATATTTCACAAAAATAACTAATTAATAGTGAATTTTGCGACCATGAATCTGAGAAATACTTTTCATACAAGATGCTAAGGGAGGCTTCAACTGATGCTTCAATTCATAAAAGGGTGTTTCTGATATTTTATTGTAAGACTAGTGTAAATTTCCGTCCTAGGACGGTGGGTAAAAATTGTGTTTTTCACTTAAAATTTGAAAAACTGATAAAAAATAATTGACAATATGGAAGCGTTTAGATGAGCAAAGATCGGCTAGTTTATGTTCTAATAAACACACAATTAGCATTTACAATATTTCTGGGTAAACCAGGTTTTACGGCTAATATACTATAACAAAATTAAGATTTCTTAATCAAACAAAAAGTTAACAAATATGCAATAAAACTGCGTAATTAAAACAGTCTGCTGCAACAATTGAAATAATACTATTTTTTAAAATAACACTTTGAAATTGTATTTCTATCGTTTACCCCCCCCCCCCCCCCCTCCAAATTTTTTTATATGTATATTTTTTAATAAATAGGTATCTCGGGTTGAACCCCATCTGAAAGAACGAAGGGGAAGCATTATTAAAGTGTTCTTCACGCCTATTGGTGTTTTTCTTCTGTTTACCCGCGGCTGACGTCACGCAGCAGGGGTGGGAGAGCTTCAAGTGATGCCATTTATGTCGTCTCCTTTAATCTTCATAGCTCCATGGTTTAAAAAATTTTTCAATGAATCACAAAAGGAATGACTCTCTACCACAGCTTCTAAACGTTCTACGCACGAAGCGCGCTACGTTTCTTTTCTGAAATGGCTGCGTAAATAATTGAAATTTTGTTAGTTTTGAATCTTTTATAGAAAATTATTTTGAACAGAAGGGATTTCAGGTAGAAACGATTTGTATTTAGGCAGATAAGTTTTCTCATATACATTTCAAATCAAAATTAAGCCTAACGTGACTCCATCTTATCGGAGACTGGTAAGATTGATGGGTTCGCCCCGGATGCATTACACTGCCTTTTATTATGTTATTGTAGGATGTTCCAGAAAACTTTAAAAAAAAAATCTGTTATACATTTTGTTTAATTTTAATCACTCATTTATTAAAATCTTATATTCAACTAAAGGCTGTTAGTCAGTCAACTTCAGAATTCACCTCGATAATGTCAAGTGTAAGTGCGTGTGATTGATACATTCGTATATTTAAAATACCTCCTAAGGAAATCAATATTTTTATCCTTTTTTTTTGTTTTCTGTGTGCACTTCTTAAAGGATGTTTGTTTCCTTTTTCTCAGTTTTCAAAATATTTCTAAAATAGATACTTAATTTTATGTGAAGCGTTTAAATTTTACTCACATTTCGTAGGCTTTTAACACCTAAAACATTAATTTAAGCATATATTTTAGAAATATTTTGACAACTAAGAAACAAAATAAACATCTTTTAAGAAGAGTGCGGATAAAAAAGGAGTTAAAAATATTAATTTCCTGAAGGGATATTTTAAATATATGAATACATTCTACGCCCATATACTTAACATTAGAGAAAGAAATTCGGAAATTGACTAACAGCCTTAAGTTGCCATCCGAGAAAAATTAATACAGTAGAACCTCTTTTATCCGAGCTCTTTTAACCAAAACTCTCGGTTAAACGAAATCCATTTTTTTTTTTTTTTTTTTTTTTTTTTACTAATTACATTCTTTGTGTGCAAAATCCATTTTGAAAGCTTTTTTATATAACTATTATATTCCTTCTGTGCAAGTCCTTTCCGAACTACGAGTACATATAAATATTTTTGATACCCTTTCTTAGAATTCCTTCGAATTTAACTTGAGATCCCGTAAGCTGCGGAGTTGAGCAAATAAAACGAACAAATTAGCAATTCTGAAGCTTTTAAATGTTCGGCATGGCTGGAGTAGCAGAAAGACTGTGATATTGCTGAACTAATAATATTAAAAAACTCCGTGATAGAGCTTCAAAGCAAAGGCTATCGAAACTGCCACAAGCAGAGCATTTTTTCAAACTCTCGTGATATATATAAAAGGTACTTAATTTAAAAATTTAAATTTAGAAAATTTATTCTTGTTTCTATTTTGCTATTCTTTTATTTTTATTAAGCACTTGTTACCATAATAAGAAATATTGTATTTATTTCTCCTTAATTTTAAAAGTGAAGCATTCTCGATTATCCGAAAATTCCAATTTCTCTCAATTACGTCGGATAATCGAGGTTCTACTGTAATATAAAAAATAGCGTGTTTTTCGCACCCTACCACATTACTTTTAGAACCGAACAAATGGGGATAAAGGCGTACAAAATAAGCGAATAAATATCATATTTATCTATTTATAAAAAATTACATAAACGGTCTTCGATGTAAAAAATAGTTGATTTAAATGTTATTTGAGTTTTAATATTTGCTAGTCTAATTCATGCTTTTATTTTATTTTTAATAAAGCGTGAGTGATAAATCAATAATACAGTTTTATATATTCGACACTGATAATATGATTATGGCCCTCAAAAAAAATCTAAATCAAATTATCGCAAAAGGAATATCATTGTTAATCCGATTATCGTGTAAGATATAAACTTGTTTACCGAGGTGTAACAATAAAAGATACATTTGATATGTAGAATCGAAGAAACAGAAACAAAAACTGTATTATTCAATCAGATAAATAACTTTTTCAAGGAAAGTCTTAAAGCAACAAAATGTGTAAAAAACGTAAATATCGAATAGTAACTTTTCTCACTGTGGAAACAATATCATTCTTAATCAATACTCGATCAATGGATATACGTATTTCTTTCCCGTTATCCGTATACGAATCCAGAGAAATGAGCGATAACTTAGCCAAATCTAACCATCCTTTCATACGTAGATCTAGTGATGATGAAGATATTGCTCCCAACATCTCTGCGAGATTATTTACTTGTGGAACATAATTTTTTTTGTAGTGGCGCCATCTTCTGTTCATTAGCGCAAACTTTAACAGTTTGTGATAAACCAATGCAGTAAAATATGAAATGCCTACAAAGAGTCGTTACATAATAATGATGTCTAATGATAGATGTCTTTAAATTACGTAATAAATCTCGTTTTAATTCAGTTTTTGCCAGATTGGAGTTTATTTTTTATTTTAAAATATTTCTACCACTTTTTCCGAATTGTAATATTTACTTTTATGTAACCAAGGAAGAATTGTCATGAAATAAAGCGAATATTTCTAAGCTATTCTAAAATTGTGGATAGATAATTTGAGTAAAAAAAATTCCCAACTTGGAAACACTACTTTAACTATATATTTCGAAAAGATAGGATTCCTTTCATCATTTTAAAGAGAGGTAGGGGGATAATATTCCAGTTTAAATTTAAATTAAGGATATTTAAAGGGCATATTTGTAAAAAAAGTTCTGATTTTTTTTTTCTGAAAAAATATATTATGTTAGTGGATTTATAACAGTCAAAATACAAAAATTCTTTTTGCGGTATAAGATCATGATAATCTAGGAAACATCTGTGGAAATAAAAACAAATTCTTGCTCAGGGGCGCCATTTCAAAATTTTCTTTGGAGGAGGGTGGGGACGTTTTCTTTGAAAGGGGCTCTACGTTATATATATATATATATATATATATATATATATATATATATATATATATATATATATATATATATATGATACATATTTTTGTGCAGAGCTGAAAATCAATTGATACTGTTTTATTCTCACATGTATTTTAAAAAATGTGTCTCACTTGGAGAATGTTATAATAGGGCAATTTCAAGGGAATGTTACCTTTTCTAGTATTTTATTTTTTACATCAAATAGGTAATATATATATTTTCTGATAGTATTAAACCTATATATTCTTATATTTGCAGCGCATTTAAAAAATTTTTGAATAGTCGAAATCAATAAAATCTATTGCAATCAGCATAGCTTCTTTGTATGTGTTTATTTGTTTGTCTGTTACACGTTTTATGTTGGTCTGTTACAGGTAAGATTACATATTTCCCATAACTATATTGTGGCAACACTCATATTTTGTGAAAGACGTATGTTCCTGAATTCCCTCTGAAAGAAAATACATTTTTGTTATAATAACTTGTATGTTATTTTATATGTAATATCCATAATCCTTCATGTATCCGAAAAGCATTGTAAATCCTTTTAGTCTGTTACAATACCATTTTTTTAATCATAATTATTTACATTACTAATTTATTCATAATAACTATATTTAATATTATTAATTCCTGTGCTTACAGTGTTCATTTAATTTTGATGTTTCTATGCAAATCAAATTTGACAAATTATTTTAGCTTTTATGTAGTTAAAAGAAAAGTTCCGAAGTCCCCTCTAATGCACTCTGTAATACAAAATTCTTCGAGGGGGGGCAACTGCCCCCTCCCTAGACTTCCATAAATGACACCCCTGTTTCTTGCTTCTAGCAAAGAAACTAAAAATACATATTTTATTGTATTACATATGCAGTTTTAACATAATCTATAAATACAGAAATAATCACATAAAAATTACATTTCCATTTTCAATTCTTCAAAAAAATGTCACTAAAACAAGTTTAACACGGCGAGTGCCAGGTGATTGACATTGAAGCTGAAAAATTTACACTGTTTTAAGTAATTTTTAAGAAAGCATGTAAGTAAAAGGTAAGTAAATTTTAAATAAATTTTCAGTAATTACCTAAAACAATATACATATTTTTAGTTTTATATCATATTTTAGATCGTCAGTCACCGGTGAATGACGCGTTCTAAACGGAAAGTTCAATGTCAGTCACAGGTGGCAGAATGTATTTAAAATTAGTTTTGTAAATAAATATATAATAACGAACATCTTCCAAAATAGGACTATAAGTAATTAAAAATTCTGTTTCTTGTAAGTTGGTTTCTGAAATTAAATGTAAAACAACATTTTAATGAAAAAATAACTTATTTTCATAAAAGAAATAAAGTTTTTTTTATAAACAACTTATTTAAAAAATAAATAAATACACATTGCAAAAAACTTAAAATTGTAGTAGTACTCCAAAAGAAATCATACGCATAGATGAAATAAATGCAAGTGACTTTATTTGTAATTTTCAAATGTGTTTGTATTAAGATTTCTGTTTAATGTCAGTCAAACATGTTTAAAAAACTGATTTTTTTTACAACTAAAGTACAAATGAAATCAGACTGCCCAACAGCTTTAATTTTATATTTTATTAATAACAAATAAGTTAGTTATCTAACGTTATTTTTTTAATCTTTGTTTACAGTCGATTCTCAATTTTCAGCTTCAAAAGAGTCCGTTAGATGGCGCAACAGTATGAAATAAATTTCGTCTGATAATTTGTTCCAAAAAAGAAAACGAAACTTTCTCCACAATTAAATGATGCATTGCTATCAGAAAGTTACAGCTGTACAAATAAAACTGCTGCAGATGAAAATACATTCTTGTGTTATTTGTCAGACATTATATATGTTATGTCAAATGTTTAAAGTGACTTTGAAAATTTTCAAAAATAATTCGAAAGATTCTTTGCAAGACTTTTTGTAAATGCATGTTATTAAATAGTATGAATTACTTACAAGATAAACATTTCAACTTATAAAATTTTTAAACATGTTGAAAACATTATTTAAAATATAACTAAACAGTGTTATTAGAAAAATATCCATTTATATTGATTTTTAAAGAATTAAATAATTGAGAGAGATATGAGGGCCTCACAGCCATTGTAAACCAAATCCATTAAAAAAAAGATAAGTCCATTTAGAAGATGCATAAATTCTGTTTCATTCACTCCCACAGTGAACCAAGTCTGTAAACAGATGCCATACATGAGAAAGTATGTGAAAACAGACTTGGTTCACTGGGAGATAAACGATAAAACAGATTTTATGCACTTTCTAAATGGACTATATCATTTTTCTTTTTTTTCAAAATGGACTTGGTTTGCAATGGTTATGAACCCCTCATATATGCAAGACTTTTTGTAAATGCATGTTATTAATATTATGAATTACAAGATAAACATTTCGACTTTTAAAATTTTCAAACAATTTAAAACAATTTTTTAAAGTCGTTGAAAACATTTAAAATATAACTAGACCGTATTATTATATTAAAAAAAAAATCCATTTACATTGATTTTTAAAGAAATAAATAAGTGAGAGAGATAAGCGGGGCTCATAACCTAGACCAAGTCCATTTTGAAAAAAAAAAAATGATATGGTCCACTTAGAAGGTGCATAAAATCTATTTTATTCACTCCCACACTGAACCAAGTCTGTAAATAGATGCCATACGTGAGAAAGTATGTGAAAACAGACTTGGTTCACTGGGAGATAAAACAGATTTTTTGCACCTTCTAAATGGACTATCGCATTTTTTTTTTTTTTTTTTTTTTTTTTGAAAATGGATTTCGATTACAATGGTTATGAACCCCTCATATATGCAACTGGAAAAAGATCGAAGAAGTAGTCTTTTCTTCATCACAAATGTTAAGCTTTCCATTACAATGTTCATGTTTTTATTATGCAGTTTCTGAAAGCATCATATATAGATAAGACCACTAAACAGGTTTACCTTTTTGGTTTTACAGGTTTGATAAATTCGGGGAATGATACAAGGGGAGGAGGGGGTTTCACTCCTGAACATCAAAATCCTCCACCCCCAAAATATTTGAGATTTTGTTTTTGGTAATGGTCTAAAAGTACAAAATTTGCCCTGGAGCTCCATACTTTCCCCTACCCTCCAGATCTGCCCTTACGGATAAAAATATCTGAATTCAACACTGCGTCTCGCCGATTGGAAAATTCCTTGTTAACTAAGGGTAAAATGTAAATAGGCGATTATTCATTACCTAACACAATTAAGAAAATACGAGTTTCACCATTCTAAACCAGACGTCTGATGTCGTAGTGCATTTTAAAAATATAGCTCGGTAGATTTTAAATATTTTAAAAACTCTACAAAGGGGTTTACATCCCGAAAATTTCGTGTTTTATTTACTCCTATCCCCCGCCCCCACACTTATGTCAAAGTTTGCCACACTTTTATTACCCCCTCCCTCTCTCTGTTGCAACAAGACAGAAAAACATGCGATACGCATAGATTATGATATACACTCCAACACTACCAAAGTATATTTTTACGAAACTTAATTTTTTCATATGATGAAATACGATATTTAACAGAAGAACATTAAAGTTAAAAAATTTTAAAAATGCATAACCACAGACTTCTAATATACATAACATGGTTAAAAATGCACTTTTCCGCAATTACTGCCTATAGTCGGTAAGACATTCGAACTCCTTTGCGATGGCTATGCGCAGACCAGTGTACCATGTAGGGGAAAGGGGGACACATGTGAACAATTTTTACTTTTTTGACTATTTCTCAAAATTGTTATGAGCTATTGAAACAAAAATTGATTTATATGAATATTTACACTTTGTTTGTTCTTTTGGTGAAACTTTTGGATACATTTATCAAGAATTTCTTACTTATATCATCATTCTAAAATTTGTCTAAATTTGTTCACATGTGCCCCAGTGGAGGGGTAGTTGTGAACATACCTGGGGCTTATGTGAACACATGCATTAAATAAGACAAAAATATTTTTTTGTGAATAAAAACTGTGTTAAAACTAATTAAATGCCCTCTTTCTAGTTGTGCGAATAAATCAATAAATGTTTCAACATAGATATAAGAAATTATTCGTAAAATTACACACTAATATACCTACTCTTTTTGAGTCAAGCATAGCAAAACTGAGTTACTTTTAATTAAGTTATTGAATAATTCTGTTATTGTATTTTTACTTTTTTCCAAACGTTATGCAATGTGTATAACAAGATTGTGCATCATGTTTTTAAAAATTGGTAAAAATGTGATATAAAAAATTAGTGATTATCACAGTACTACTTATCACTTTTTTGGCCAACAAAATTTTACTTTCATAAAATTAAATATCTTGCAAATACTTTAATATGGGCTAAAAAAATAAATACGTTTAAAACTGGAAATCTTTAAAGAATAACAAATAAGCATACTGGTTTTTACAGAAAGCCTCCACTTTTAATTGTTTTCAAACTTCCAGTAAATTCAATCCTAAAAACATTGAATTTGTAGCTCAATGTTTGACAAAGGTAATTAAATTTTAAACTAAAAAAAAATGCATTCACAGACATAAAAAATACATTCAAAATCTAAAATTGAAAAATTGGGCACTTATGAACTGTTCACATCTGCCCTCATATATTCTGTTCACAAGCGCCCCATCTACCAACTTAAGACTAACTTATAAATAAGGAAACAAAACTTTTTGTAGACTTGCCTAATTAATGCCACTATAGAATGAAATGCTGATATTCTACTTTTAAAAATGTCATGAATGAATTTCTACTTAAATAACGTTAGAAGAATTTTTTACTTAACACCTTCTAAAACAAACAAAATACAACAACCAGAAATAAAAATGGCTAATTGATCTGAAAACTCAGCTCAAAGGTGGTACCAGTACTACCATCTATTGGTATTTTTATATATTTTTTAATTTCAGATTAACTGAGTGAAATATGTACGCACATGTGCCCCCCACTCCCCTATGCATTTTTATAAATACCAGGCAGTATACTAAAATTTATTTGAGATTTAGAACACATACAAGATGTTCTTAAACTTTTGACAAAATAAAAGGGGTGATAGAACCGATCATGAATGGGAAATTTTGTATAGGAAACCATGTCGCAAATCAAAAATGCTGGGTGGATCACTTTAAGCTGATCACGTATTTTCGTTCCCAATTTTAGCAATACTGAAGATACAGTAAATTCTGTCTAAGGCGGACTCTGTATAAGCAGGAAAACTGTCTACCGCGGAAAACTTTTCCCCGGTAGTCCCGGCGAACGCATAGAAAATTACATTAATTCATGCTGCATAAGCCGGAATCTGTCTAACGCGGAAACGGAAAGGATTTTAAGGTCCCACCAAAACCAAAATTTTGCATAAGGCGGAAAAAAGGATAATTTAAAAATGAAAGGCATTTTGTTTATTAAACTTTAAAACTGATAAGTTAAATATTCAATGTCGATCATGTTAGTTAAATTCCGTAACACTTTGAAAAAGTTAATTCAAAAGAACAGAAACTGATTAAATTTTAAGGAAATTATTCTTGTGTCATTTTATGTAAATTTGCATTTAAAAGTTAATATTTTTAGTAGAATGAACATTTATCAATATATATATTTTCGAAAGTACAATATATTATACTTTAAGGTTGTACTCAAATTCAAAGTTATAGCGTTCTGTCTCATTCTCGAAGTTTATTTTATTTATTTTTTTTTTTTTTTTGTGTGTGTGTGTGTGTGTGTAAACTTTCAATTCGTATGTATTACAGCAGTACTAAGAAATTGAATAGCGTTTCTCATTTATCTATAAAGACAAAAGATCTTTCTGGATTTCAGTTTTCAACCGATTTTCGAGTCAGAAAAATCAATAAAAAATCATCATCAAGGTTGTTTTTTTTTTTGTTTTTTTTTAACCATTTGGAATAATGGTTATTGTTCTCGTCAGGATGGGAAATCAAAAGCATATCTGAAAAGGTTTTTATTGGTTTAATCCGCATTTTATTCGTTTTCTGATTGGTCTATACAGTAATATGTATTTCCTTTTACTTTCAACAAAGATGGATACCTTCTGTTGCCACTATGACAAAAAAGTAATAAAAGCTACAAAAAAAAATTAATAACTCAGAAAACAAATTGAGATACAGCTTTCAAACAAATTGCATTTAAAAGTACATTTTTTTTCTCTATAAACGGTGTAAAAAGTAATATTGTGAGATGTTTAGAAGTTTAAGACTGAAATTTCATTAAAAATTGGTTGTCAGATTTCTTGGAAATCTGACGATGGAAAAGCCTTTTGCCGAACAGCCAATGAAATGCTTAGATAATACATAAGTTTCAGGTGGATAATACGTACGAGTCGCAGGCGATTTCCATCGCTTGCAATTTTTATGTGTAATAACACTATTAATGTTTAATTCATGGCGTGCGTAATGTATGATCATCTCCGTGCTATTTTTTATGTCTTAAATTTTAGTCTTTGAAAAAATCATTTTCCAAATGGTCGCTGTAATTTGTTAAGTTGCATTTTTTTAAATTTATTTTTTTATTTATTTTTTATTTATTTTATTTTTATTTATTTATTTATTTATTTATTTTTTTGGAGGGGGGGGGGGGTTTGCATAAGCCGGAATATTGTCTACCACGGAAAATTTTCTCAGTCCCGATCGATTCCGCCTTAGACAGAGTTTACTGTATTTTGAAGACATTATCAATGGGTCTCCATTGTGTCCATTGAAATATTATGACATCAGGAGAAGTACTGGGAAAGGCCATCATGCATTTCCAAACAACACTGAGCTAGACAACACTGAGCTTTACACCTTAGAATGTAGCTGACAGTATGGCACCAACTGATATGGGCCCGTGAAGCGCGAGCCCACCCAATAATTTGATCTTTCGTCCGACCCAATTTCAATTTATTTATTTATTTATTTATTTATTTAATCCTTGAAATGAAATTTGGTTTAAATGACTTCTCAAAATAATTTTGTTCGAAAAATATTAAGGACATCAAGTTCCCTCGCAGGAGTACCGAAATAAGTCCAGCGGATGTATAATTAAATTTCTCTCAAAAACAAACGCCTTATACAGGACGGTGCCTATATAAACGGTGCCTTATACAGGAACTTCTAAGCGAATGAATGCACAGCTATTCGCCGTATGATATGGTAGTCTCAAGACAATGTTGGAAATTCACAATACACCCCACACACAAAGGAAATTCGCAATAACTTTTAAATTACAATATTTAGAAGTGAAAAGACATTTTTTATGGCTAATCTGGATATCAGAACATTAAAATAAAAAAAAAGTACAAACTGAATAAAAATTAATTTTATATCTTAATACAGCTTAACCTCAAAAATCCGGCATCAAGTTCATCTTCTCTCCCCTCTTTTTTTTTTTACATTTCCAACTCACGAGAGAAAGAAAAATTCTAATTGTTTACGATTAAAAAAGTTCGAAATCGAAAGCGATTAACGGGCACCGAGATCGCTCACGCTGTGTTAAATAGAACTGCCAATAACGCTGGTGACAACCCAGAGGAACAAGTAGTGAAGGGCGATTCTCGAGAATTCGACAATCGAGAAAATCGTCATCGTAAAAAATCACAATCGATACAGCCATCGATTAATTCCTAGAATCTACAATCGAGATGTTTTACAATCGATTATAACGAGAAAAGCTAAAAACAGTTATTGGAAAACTTAGCTATTATTCTGGCCGACAATTTCATAGTAGTGATAGGGCTTAGTGATGGGCGATTCTCGAAAATTTACCAATCGAAAAAAATCGTTATCGTAAAATACACAATCGATACAGTCATCGATTACTTTCGAGAATCTACAAAGGAGATGTTCTAGAGTCGATTATTGAAATCATTGTTTTTACATATATATAAGGCATATTTTATTAAACATAGGGTAACTGAAAACAGATGGAATAAAAAAACAACAAACCAAAGGAAGGCTATAAAGGAGCCATAAGACTGGAAAAGTCTTGTAAGGGTGCCCCCTGGTTGAAAAAAGCTGAAAAAACGCGAGTAGCTATGAAGCGGTAAGGGGAGTTTAAGTATCAAAAATTAGAATTTTTCGGCAATTAGTACCAAAATGGCCAAAGAAATAAGAATCAAAAGCACCCCCTAGTGGCAGAAAACATGAACTAAAGGATGATAAAAGGGATCAAAATTTTTTATTGATTTTTCTACGTCATTTGAGATTGGATCTTTAATTTCCCCATTTTTAGAAATTCTTCGACTGGAATACATTAAACGAACCCCCGCGGGGAGCAAAGTAGGGGGGAAGGGCAAGGAAAGTGCATAATATGAATAAGTGGTCACAGGACTTTCCAACGATATGTCACATGAGGGATGTCGGCTAAATTTAGAAAAGGGCCCCCGCGCGGGGGCAAAGTAAGGGGAGGGGCGCGGGCGATATATAAAATGAAATAGTAGTCACAGAGCTTTTCAATTATATATCACATGAGGGGTGTCAGCAAAAGATAGAAAAAAGTCCCAACTCCCAGGATTCCAATTATCGCCCCCCCCCCCCCCCGAAATATACCCTGCCCATCCTTCTCTTTGAAATTTTCATATATTAAAAATTATTTATCGGAGGGCTCCGTAAAAAAATCCGATCTAAAATGTTTAAAAACGCTACGATTTCAAAAAAGTTCGAAAAGTGCCTCTCTCGGTGCGCCAAACTACGGAGGGAAGAAGAAAGGTTCATAATATGAAAGAGTAACTTTCCGATGATAACCGAAAACTTTCCGATGATATAGCAAATGACTGGTCCAAAAAAAGTTTGAAATCTACCCCTCCCACGTGGGTTCCCTCTTTTATCCCAGAATATACCCGGAAATCACGCAGCCCCACTTTTAGAATTTTATATTTAATAAATAATATTTATCGGAGAGCTCCATTAAAAAACCTCATTTAATGATATTTATTGTAGAAATCTCTACAATTAAAAAAAAAATTCACCCCCGCACCGCTCCCCCCCCCCCCCCCCGCCCCCTTCCGGAATTCAACTCTGGGAGGAGAAAGGTTCATAATATGAAAGAGTGGTGAAAGGACTTTCCGATTATATGTCAAGGAGAGGTTTGGTAAAAGTTTGAAAATTACCTGCCCCCCCTTTGTCCACTCTCGCGCCCCCCAGAATTCCCTCACCTTCCTCTTTGAACTTTTTATATTTAATGAATAGTATTTATCTGAGTCTCCAGGTAAGGGGCAGCTTGGCAGAGCTAAAATAAGAGAAACATTGAAAATTCGGGGCAAAATGACACTAAATTTAACAGTAAAGTTTGAAACTAGGACTAAACAGAACAAGAATACATAAACCACTATGCTTCATAACCCACATCGGTTAATAGCAATAAAAAAATAAGTGCCAGTTAAACTGATGGCATTGAGCTCACAGGTTATTCACACTAATTGTATATTATACTCTTATTTCAAAGAATAATGTCCCTCAAAAAATAAATGAAGGGAAATATCCCCCGTTTGCCCCTTTTATACTTAACCAATGAACTCCAAATCTAATCAGGGAAACTCCTTAACTATAATAAATCAGTATATCAAATTTGAAGCAAATCAGATAATTCTGCATGAAAAAAGAGACATATCGCTAAATTAAGGGTGGTCTAACCCCTTTAACCCTTTTATACTTAACTAATGAACCTCCAAATCTAATCAGGAAAGCTCCTTATCAGAACGAACATAGAAAACAAAAATTAAAGTAAATTGAATAATTCTCCATGAAAATCCATTTAACTAAATTAAGGGGAGGGGACTTGCCCCCTTTTAGCCCTTGTATACTTAACCAATGAACCTCCAAATCTAATGAAGGAAGCGCCATATTGGAATAAATCGGTATATTAAATTTGAAGCAAATCGAATAATTCTGCATGAAAAACCCCTTTATCTAAACTAAGGGGGAGACTAGCCCTCCCCTTTATACTTAACCCATAAACCTCCAAATCTAATCAAGGCAGCTTCTTAACATAATAAACCGCTATCCCAAATTTGGAGCAAATCGAATAATTCTGCATGAAAAACCCATTTATCTAAATTAAGGAGGGAGTTTACCCCCCTTTATACTTAACTAATGAACCTCCAAGTTTAATCAGGGAAGCTCCTTAACATAATAAACGGTATACCAAATATGGAACAAATCGAGTAATTCTGCATGAAAAACCCATTTATCTAAATTAAGTGGGGGACCAGCCCCCCTTCTCCCCCTTTATCCTTAACCAATGAACTTACAAGTTTAATCAGGGAAGCTCCTTAACATAATAAACCGGTATACCAAATTATGAGAAAATCGAATAATTCTGCATGAAAACCCCATTTATCTAAATTAAGAGGAGACCACCCCCCCCCTTCTCCCCCTTTATACTTAACCCGTAAACCTCCAATTCTAATCAAGGCAACTTCTTAACATAATGAACCGGTATACCAAATTTGGAGCAAATCGAATAATTCTGCATGAAAAACCCATTTATCTAAATTAAGGAGGGGGTCTACCCCCCCCTTTCCCCCTTCATACTTAACTAATGAACCTCCAAGTTTAATCAGGGAAGCTCCTTAACATAATGAACCGGTATACAAAATTTGGAGCAAATCGAATAATTCTGCATGAAAAACCTATTTATCTAAATTAAGGAGAGGGGGGGGACCAGCCCCCTTCTCTCCCTTTATCCTTAACCAATGAACCGTCAAAACTAATCAGCGGAACGCCCTATCAGAATGAACATAAAAAAAATTGAAGCAAACCGTAGATTTTAATCAAGAGTTATCGCGTTACGTACATACGTACGTACATGCATACACACAGAACCGACGGGTACATTAGCTCTCAGACTTAGATAGCCTGTGAGCTAAAAAGAGATTCGATAAGCAGATGGACTCCTTTGAGAAATTATGACTTAAACCAGAAATGCGGTAAGTTTGACTCTGAAAGCTTCATTTCCATCTCGCATTTCGGCAAATCTCATCTCGATGATTTTTCCAGCATTTCGACGCTTCCAGACGGGAAGCTGCTCGATGGTTGGTTCTCTCGCGGTTTTAAACCTTTCGGAATGGGAAGTCTCTCGAGAGTTTCGCTCGCCCTTTTCAATCTTTCCCGATGAGAAGCCTCTCGCTGGTTTCTCTCGTCCTTTTCGAAATCTCCCAATGAAAAGCCTTTCGAGGATTTCTCTCGCGCTTTTCAACATTTCGCTATGAGAAGCTTTTCGAGGATTTCTCTCGTCCTCGGCAAAGAAGAAAAGTAAGAAAATTTATCGAGAGTACCAAGGGACGAGACGAGATAGAGAAAAAGGCATAACAATGAGCAGTGAAATGAAGCCCTAATTTTCAAAGTTTCACTTATTTTAGCCCTACCAAGATGTCACATACCTGGAGCCCTCCGATAAAAATTATTTATTAAATATAAAAATTTCAAAGAGGAAGGTGGGTCGGGTGATTTCGAGGGAGGAGGACGTGAGAGTGGACTCATGCGGGGTGCAATTTTAAAAATTTTTACCGAACCCTTCCTGTGGCATATAATCGAAAAGCCCTTTGACCACTCTTTCATACTATGAACCTTTCTTCGCCCAAAGGGGGATGGGGAAGGGGCGAACAAATTTTTAAAACCGTAGCCGATTTCTATAATAAATTTAAATATCACTTTAGATGTGGGTTTTTTATGCAGTCTTCCGGTAAATATTATTTATTGAACATAAAAATTTTAAAGTGGCGGCTGTGTGAATTCCGGGGCGAAAGAGTGGGCCCACGGGGGGAGGGAGGGGGAGCAATTTTCAAACTTTTTTTGGACCAGTCATGTGATATGTCATCGGTAAGCTCTCAGATGACTCTTTCATATTATGAGACTTTCTTCCTCCCCTCCCCAATTTGGCCCCCACTGCGAGGGTATTTTTTTCCGTTTTTATCATTTTAGATCGGATTTTTTTATGGAGTCCTCCGCTAAATATTATTTATAATATATGAAATTTCAGGACACTTTTCCAAATATAGCTAAGACCCCTCATGTGACATATCGTTGGAAAGGTTTGTGACTACTTATTGATGCTATGCACTTCCGGTGGCCGCCCCCCACTTTGCCCCCCCCGGAGGACACTTTTCCAAATTTAGTCAATACCCCTCTTGTGAGATATCGTTGAAAAGGTCTGTGACTACTTATTGATGTTATGCACTTCCGGTGACAGCCCCCCCCCCCCGGGGACACTTTTTCAAATTTAGTCAAGACCCCTCGTGTGAGATATCGTTGGAAAGGTCTGTGACTACTTATTGATGTTATGTACCTACGGTGTCCCCACCACCACTTTGCCCCCCCCCGGGGCACTTTTCCAAATTTAGCCAAGACCCCTCATGTGAGATATGGTTGGAAAGGTCTGTGACTATTTATTGATGTTATGCACCTCCGGTGACAGTCTCCCCCAATTTGCCCCTCCCGGGGGACTATTTTTCTCAAATTTAGCCAAGACCTCTCATGTGAGATATCGTTGGAAAGGTCTGTGACTACTTATTGATGTTATGCTCCTCCGGTGTCCATCCCCCATTTTGCACCCCCCCCCCGGGGACACTTTTCCAAATTTAGCCAAGACCCCACATGTGAGATATCGTTGGAAAGGTCTGTGACTACTTATTGATGTAATGCACCTCCGGTGACCGCCCCCCCCCCTTTTCCCCCACGGGGGTATTTTTCTAATTTTAGCCGAGACCCCTCATGTGACATATTGTTGGAAAGGCTTATGACCACTTACTCATGTTATCCACCTCCCGCATCCCTCCACCCCTTTGCCCCCACGGGGAGGGCATTTTTATAAATTCAGATCCAGACTTCTCATGTGACATATGGTTGGAAAGGCTTAAAGACCTGTGACGACTTAATCATATTATGCAGCTGCTGTGCCCCTCCGCTCGCTTTGACCCCTCCCCCAAGAGATCTGGTCCGAGGTTCATTCGTTTCGATATTATATTTTTTACAAGATTTTGTAGTGCGTGCACACCACACCCGCCTGCTATCATATATCAGTGCCGTATATAGCGGGTAACCTGTTCGTGATTTCATATTACAAGATTACGTATAAATTAGGGTCCCCGATTAAAGGAGGGGCCCGCTAGCGGTCGAAGTCACCTAGTCTTTATTAACATCGACTCATTCCAGCTCACCCGCAGACGATTCTTGATAAATGTATGACGTATATAATACATAATATATGATTTATAAAAGAAATTTGCAAACTGTAGTCATCGAGAAAAAATTTAGACAATCGAAAAATATCGAGATGTCCATACAATCGAGAAAATCGAGAAAAACATCTCGTTATCGCCCATCACTAGGAACAAGGACGAGGAGCCGGCGTGGTGTCAGAAAAGGTGTCATTTGAAAAATGCATACATTTGACAGGAAAATTAAGATTTTCTTTAGAGAAACAAGACTCTATTTCCGAAATCGACATTCTTCATTTGTATAAAATCCAAGAAAATCTTGTTAAAGAATGGTAAAAAAAATTGAAGCAAATAAAATTAAAATCGACGTCTTGGAAATTACACGAGAAGAAATGATTTCACTGTTTATTAGAAATTGTTTTGTAACATAGAAAATATCAATTAAAGAAAGTTTTTTTTTTATATTAGTATTTAATTTTCTCACATAAATAGCACTTGCCATCAATTGAATTATGTATAAAGGCACCATTAAGAATATCGGAAGTACTTTTGATATTTTTTCAGAAATCCAGAATTTCCAAAAATCCGGCTTAGTCTTTGTTCCGACGATGCCTGATTTTCGAGGTATACTGTATTATTAAATTGAAAGGAAACTAAAATTCAGCATGTTTAAATTACCCAGCTATAAAGGATCTACTGTAAATGATTACGGTAAGTGGAATAGATGGATCGAAATCGAAAATGGAGACAGGTAGAGAAGCGCAAATCTCAAGTCATAGAATGATAGCAAACGAAATATTATGCCAATTTTTATATAGTACATAAATTTTCTACATATATTTGAACAGACAAAATGGAATTGCATTCATACTATGATGGGAAAAAGAGAATCTGCTCCAGGAGAATAAAAAATAATAAATTCAATAACCCTAAAAGTAATCGGATATTGAAGTATTTGATCCAATTTGAGCGATAAACAGATAAAGAAAACAACATTGATTCAAATAAGGAAATAAGTAGTAAGGAGAGAAAAGTAAAAAAAAAATAATAATCTTCTGTAACAAGGCGATAATGATCGGTTATCGATATGAAGTTGATTTATCTCTTTTTAACAAAACATTTCGGATGTGGAAAAATATATTGGTATTAAACTGTATAAAAAGCAGCAGAATATCTTCATCTGCTTTTATAATAATAGCTTGACGCTGTCTAAGCCTGATTTAATCCTTCGAAAAATGTAGCATTTATGGTTCTTTTAAACACTTTCCGGGAATGACATTGTGCTTCCGCGATGTTGAATTCACACCAGAATTTTCGAACTATTTTTATTTGAAGATAAGAAGATGCAATTTTACAGTATTTTTTTCACAAAAGTTATAAAAATAAATTTTTATTAAAAAATTCTGGTATAAATAATTGATTAATATTATAAATAATATCCCACCACCCTGTAAGGAATTAAAAAGTGCGCTTCAACAATCATGTTGCCGGCATTTATAATCATTTGTCATATATATTGTTAAAGTCTCACTAAATGCAGTCATAAAATACGTTTATTTATTGATGCATCTGAATTTTTTATTATCTGAATTTTCACTGAAAATCTGTTTATACGAGGGCAAGCGTAACCCTGAGTTCCCGAGGGTTACGGGGCAAGTCAGTAAGTAGGACACAAAAGTCAATAAAACAAAGGGAAACCAAGATACATACTTAAAAGGCATGTTTATTTTGCTATATAATCGTCATTTACTTTGATACATTTGTCCCATCTCTTTATGAGTTTTCTAATACCTGCTGCATAAAAGACTTTGAACTGCACTCTCAGCCACCTGCGTACCTCATATTCAACGTCTGCATCAGTCGGTTGTAGGCTAAACCATGTGAACACCCTGTTGCAGTTGCTAATGCTGTCTACTGTTGTTCGCCTGTCAGCTCTAACCATTTCTTCAACTTTAAGCACTGTTTCTTCTGTCGCAATCTCAACAGGACGACCACTTCGTTCTTCGCCAACAACTTTTGAACGCCCCTGCTCATCTTGTACAAATGTTGTCTCATAAATTCGAAATTGACATCTTACAGTTGGACAGTGCTGCCACCTATTGGCATATTTGGAAACAATTTACTACTAATTTCTGACCTCTCATATCGGTTTGTGACCTACTTGCTGAATTTCCCTCGTAATAGCAATTTGTTATTTATACACAACTACTGGCAGAAATCTGCCAAAAATCACAATTCTTATTCTTTTAAAATATCATTGCACAACTAAGGCAGAAAGACACTAATTCTGTTTCTAGTACAAACAGAAAACGAGGATAGACAATCTCCATGATTTCTTTTTGTTACTAACACTGATAATACAAAAGCTTCAGAATTTTTCAGCTTCCGAATATTTCTCTTTATATCCCATCAATAACAATTCAGTTCCCTTACAAACTGATTTTTAAAGGATTGTAAAATAATTTAACCCTTTGTGACTCAACAATTCCGATTTGAAAAACATTTACTCAAATGTTAGAAAACATCATTTTAAACATGTAAAGAATAATTTAAAATAAAATTAACATAAAAATAAAAAATTATTACCAAAAGGTACTTTTTGTACTACCGTCCAATCAGCTTACTGTCAGTGATTTATAAAATTTTCACCAAAGTTTTAACGACAAGACTTTTATCAGCTCTAGACTTGGCTCAACCTACAAAACAAGCAGGATTCCGAAGTGGATTTAGCACTATGGATCGTATTCTAACAGTAAGGGAACTCATAGAAAAAGATAAGGAATATAATTTACCTCTCTGCCTTGCTTTTATTGATTATGAAAAAGCATTTGATTAGGTTTACGCTTCAACAGTAGTAGAATCTCTGGAGGACATCGGTACAGACAAACCTTACTTCAACATCACAAAGATCTACAACAAAGCGACAGCAACCATCCATTTGGACAAAGGAAAAGCAAAGATCAAGCTTGAAAAATGTATAAGACAAGGAGACACCATTTCGCCTAAGCTTTTTACTGCTGTCTAAGAAAATATTTTCAAGAAGCTGGATTGGAAAAACAAAGGGATTAGAATAAATCGGGAACATTTAATAAGGGGCCGTTCAAATATTACGTAAGCACCTAAGGGGGGGGGAGGGGGTTAGCGATTTGCTTATTTTTGCTGACAAGGGGGGAGGGGGGATTTGAATGATGCTTACGTAAGACATTTTCAAAATCTCTTAACTTGTAAAAAAAATATATATATATATTAAAAGCTTCAAATTGAAAAAAAGAAATAGCAAAAGGATATTAAACTTGAAGTTCTGATGTCAGCTATTTTGACTGCACAAGGAAAATATAAACGATCTCTTATCTAGAGGTGACTGTTCATGTTTGATGCTTGTGGGCTTATTATCTCTGAGAGCTTACTACTATTTCCAATTGTGAGAATAGAATAGAATTGAATTGACCGATGCGATATGTTGTATTGTGACAATATAAGTTTTCCGGGAAAGTTTCCAAAACGTAAGTAAAATTCCCTCTTTTTTGTTCCCACCCCTCTTTTGTCAAGTGGTTGAACCCTATAACCATAGTGATTGACTGCTCTACTGTCTAGTGTCTCGTGAGTTTTGAAAACCTCTGAGTACTGTAGTGTAGTGTAGTGGTGTTTAAAATAAATAAAATCAGAAATATGTCTTCATTTCGAGAAATCTTGTATAAAAAACTGTTTGAAAGTTTAAAAATGTCTGCATCAGATAAACCTTTGAAGGATATCCAATGTAAAACTAATGATGTGTGACAGCAGTACAAAAAGTCTTCTAAAACTGACAAAGAGTTAGAGGTATTGGTGCTAAAAAGAATTGAAGACGAACTGCGTAAGGCAATAAAAAAGAAATCCGTCTTTCTGGATTATTTTATAAAGGTGATTATAATCAATTTATTCTTAAAATTTTAAATATATTTTATCATAACTTTAAGTTTACATAATTACGTGTAAAATTTGGAAAAAAGATAGATAAAATAAAATGACCGTGTAGCCTTGGCGAAACATGGTCAGTATGGGAATAAATAAAGACCAAAGAAATGTCAAAAAATGAGCTATTACTTTTTAAATATGACGTAGCCAAGCTAAATCTTATTTTTTCTCTTCAAATAACTCGAAAATTAATGCATCCATGGGGGAAAAAAATTAAAAAATATGTAAATTTTGTAGCAGATAATCTTCTAACTGTTTTCAAATTTTGTACCTCACTAAAAATGAAATGCAATCCAATTGAATTGAAACCAATGTATCTCATATTCGAAAACAGATAAATAAGGTTTCCAGTGATCTAAGAAAAACAATCCTTAAAAAGGAAACGAAAAAATGCTGAATACCAAAGAAAACATCGAACCACCAAACGAACAAAGCTTGGAGAAATCTGCTATGATAATCCAGACATTAAAAAATAGTAGCTTTGAGGGAAACAGTAGGAAGACCAAGTTTAAATGTAGATCAACCAATATTGCTTAAGGCAATAGCAGACATAGCTATTATTGGAAGCACTGCAGATGCAAAAAGAAGAAGCGAGTCGATACGAAGTGTCAAAACTCTCGATGACTTGACTGCAGAACTGAAAAAGATTGGTTTTGCAATAAGAAGAACATATCTTCGTTTGCGTTCAAAAAGTTCCTCAACCATCGAGGGTCGAAGCCATGTCACCACAGTGCTGATAAAATTTTCTTGGGTTCAGGCTGATATCACCGATCTCACATTGATACCCAATGTGCAGTAACATCCATCCGCTATTTAGAAACTTTAGCTTCAATTCTTGGACCAATTCAAGTGTTTCTTCTTTCATAGGATGACAAAGCGCGTGTACCTTTTTGAATTACAGCAGCCAATAAACAGGCTCTGATACTGATGCATATGGAGTATCGTGTATCCTTACTCGACCACGACTGGGTCATTGCTGAACGCCACAAACTTATCCCATCTGTTTACGCTGGTATTGTGATTGCTCCTGGTATGGCAGGTCAAAGTAAAGCCATAGGTTATTCTGGTCCAACGTTTATAGCTATAAGAAGTGGGAAACACAGTTCTTCCACAGCAAATACTCATGCTCAGGATTTTGAAACTCTATTAATACTCAAAGACTTTGAAAAATTAGTGAAAACAGAAGAGGGTTTCATCAAATCTGTAATCATAGTTACGGTTGATGGAGGTCCAGACGAGAATCCTCGCTACCAATATCGTTTGCTATAACCATTCCAAAAAGCATGATTTGGGTGGAATTTTCATAGCGTGCGGTGCTCCTGGAAAAAGTGCATATAATTGAGAAGAAAGGCGAATGGCACCACTCAGTCGAGAATTGCCTGGTCTTATACACCCTCATGACCATTATGGTTCCCATCTCGATGAGAACAGCCGCACTATTGATGAAGAAATGGAGCAAAATAACTTTGCATATGCTGGTAAAACTCCCACAGATATCTGGAACTCATTAAGCATTGACGGTTATCCTGTTACTGCCTCATATGTTGATTCAGGCGAACCAGACTCTCTTGGTTATGACTTGGATTGGTATTCGAAGCACGTACAAGAAAGTCAATACTTGCTGAAGATTGTAAATAAATCCGAAGAAAAGAATTGTTGCTCTCCTGCACGTAGTGGATTATTTCGTATACTAAAAAGATGATTCATTCCTCCTCCAATTAAAATGATACAATGGTCAAATGACATCATTACAAGTGAGGAGAGGAAATTTATAGATTTAAGTCTCCGTCTGGCCTTAAATCTGAATATGACAGCAAAGGGATTTTTAACGATGCTGTATTATTTGTTTTGCTCTTATCCGCAGTTGTTAAGTTATTAAGTTGCAATTATCCGCAAGAACCTGTGGAAGTTGTGACCAATATCATGCATCTCAGAAGTAAGTAAACAGACACAAAAAAATTCAACACAGTGAAAAAAGCGAGAAGGTCTGCCTTATACGACCATTGAGAATTGCTGCTCGTCGAGCAAATGAACTGAATGTGCTTCGTAAAAATCGCGGAAGATGTTGAGTGGATCAATGAAGATGAAGTTGATCAAGATTGCATCCAGAAAGAAAGTGATGAAGATAATCAAGTAAAACTGGAAACCAATATCATAACAGATATGGAAAAATGGCTTAAGCAGCCGTGGAAAGCACCGGAATAGATATGGGCATGTTCAAATTTAAATTTTTCAAGTGGTTAAGTTCTTCTAAAATTGTGATCTAAGAACTTTTCTTAAATAGAATTGTAAGGAAATAAAACAAGCATTTATTATTATTTTTTTTTTTTTTAGTCGAGTACAATTTTTTTAAAAATTTGTATTGTGTCCTAATTTTTTTAAAAGTGGGGGGGGGGTTGCAATTTGCTTACGTAATTATTCAGGGGGGGGGTTGCGATTTGCTTATTTTTGCTGACAAGGGGAGCGGGGGGGGGGGGGTCAAAAATTGTCAAAAACATGCTTATGTAATATTTGAACAGCCCCTAACATGAATAAGAAGTCAGACGAAAGTTTTTGACATCATCAACAGAATTAAACTGCTAAAATGGAAATGGGCAGGGTACATTGCAAGAAGACAATAGATAGAGTACAAACACGCTAGCGTGGTATTCCAGAGACGTAAAAGCACCAAGAAGACGACCTCAAGTAAGGTGAGTGACGAAATCAGAAAAGTTGCCGGTGTTAATTGGATGACTAAAGCCCTAGACAAGAAACTATGGGAAAATCTGGGGGAGACCTACATCCAGCTAGTGGATAGAAAAGGGTTGTTGTTGATGATGATGAACTTCACGAATGTCTTAGCCTAATTCAATCCTTAGAAGAGTATAACATTTATGGTTCTTCTTGAAAAGTGTGCTTCAAAAATCATGTTTTAAACAAGAGTTTGAATTTTTTTTTTTTTTTTAACTGTGTAATTGTTACTAAATGTTTTACCATGTAGTCTTATTAAATGTTGTCATAAAATACGTTTATTTATTCGCGCGAATTGCTAAAATGAATGCGAATGATAAAAATGCACAAACCGCTCTCCGCATCCCTTTCCCTAAAAAAAAAAAAAATAATAATAATAATAATAATAATAATAATAATGAATGAATAAATAAATAATAAAAAGAAAAGAGTCCAGTTAAACTGATGGCATTGAGCTCACAAGCTATTCACACTAATTGCATATTATACTCTTATTGCAAAGAATAGTGCATCTCAAACAATAAATGAAGGAGGGGGGGGATTACCCCCTCCACTGTTTCCCATCTTTATACTTAACCAATGATCCTCCAAATCTAATCAGGGAAGCGCCTTGTCAGATTAAACCTGTACACCAAATTTGAATCAAATCGGATAGAAAACCATTTATTTAAATTAAGGGGGTATTAGCTTCCCCCTCCTTTATACTTAACCAATGAGCATCCAAATCTAATCAGGGAAGCGCCTTATCAGATTTAACCGGTATACCACATTTGAAGCGAATCTGATAAATCTGCATGAAAAATCTATTTATCTATGTTAAGGAGGGAGGGGATTATCCCCCCTCTTTACACCTAACTAATGAACCTCCAAAACTAACCAGGGAAGCGTCTTATCAGAATGAACCTAGAAAAAAAAAAATTGAAGCAAATCGGATATTTCTGTCAAGAGTACGTACGTACAATACATACATACAGACCCTGCGGGGACATTAGCTCCCAGGCTTTGATAGCCTGTGAGCTAAAAAGGATACAAATAGGATCTTTGAATCTTCATAATAAAAAATGTTATAATAAAATATCCACTATATATACTGTCAAACTGTTAAAAAAGTATCTCGTCTAAAAGACACAGAAAGTATGTTTTACCTAGTTTATAAGAAAGTATATTAGATCTAAAATAAACGATTACTATAAAATGGAGCAAATGGATTGCAATCGGAAATGGAACGGAATAAAAGCAGAAAACTCAAGCCACGGAGCTCTAGCAAACGGAACATTAGGCCAATTGTTTTATATGCGAATTTTCTTTATATATTTGAATAGACAAAACGGAATTCCATTCATAAGATGATGGGATACAAAGAACCTCCTCCAGAAGGATAAAGGGATAACAATAAATCCAATAACGATAAATAAAAAAATAAAAAAAAATCAGAAATATAAGCATTTGATCCAGTTTGAGCGATGAACAGATAGAAGAAAACATCGATTCAAATAAGAAAACGCTAAGGAGAAAAAAAAAATAATAATCCCCAATAGCCAGACGATAATGATCAGTTACTGATATGAATTTGGTTCTTTTCCTTTTAGCAAAACATTTCTAATGTCGAAAATACATTTGCATTAAACTGTAAATATACGAATAATATTACTGCATCACATAACTGACAACAAACCGGGTGTCATAAAATGGACTGTCTGATTTAAAAATTCAATAACTTATAAATGGTGACAGCTATTAAAAAATTCTTGAGGAGGGTTATGTAAGGTGTCAGATGTTGTTTTACTGCGATTCACGATTTTATTTTAAAATAGCAGCGATAGATGGCGCTGCAAGCAACAGGCGCTAAATAGGGGTCTGCGAAAGAAGGGGGTTGAATATATGGAGTGGGCCCCTTATAACAAAATTGCATTGGCGAGTGAACTCCATATATTTAATCTCTTTCTTTCGCATTAATACGGAAGAAGAGATAGGCGAAAAATCGGACCCTGATTTTTAGCAATTTTTGTTTGAAACGCCATCTATCGCTGCTATTGTACACTAAAATCGAGAATCGCAGTAAAAACTCCTGCCATCTTACACAACCCTCCTGCAAGAATTTTTTTAATAGCTGTCGCCATTTGTAAGTTATTGAATTTTAAAATTAGTCAGTCATTTTAGGACAACCGGTACTTTTCCTAAATAAACAGAAAGAAATATCAGAATATCACAATGAAGAAACAAAAGAATTTTATTACATTCTTGTTCGACGGAGAGAAATGAAAAAATTAAATGGAAAAAACTGTTAACTGTTATTTTTGTTTTCCTTCTATATGTGTTACGTAGTGATTGATGAAAATAGCCATATATTATATCGCGCAAAAAAGGAAACAATATCTGTGTTTAAAAAACTGAAAACTGTAAGCGAAATGTTTACAAACATAGGAATTGTACATAACAAAAAAGTAATTAAAAAAAAGAGCGATCAAAGAACACTTTTTTTTAATTTCCTTTCTTTCTTTTCTTTCCGTGCTGACGCTAACAAAACAAATGAAAGTACTAGTGATTAATGAAGAATCTTCGATAATTCCGATTCAACTTCATTTTAAGGCTGTTCTCAAATCCAAAAGGGCAACTTTATGACATAAGTTTCAATTTATTTTTGTTCGGAAATGCATGAAACAAGCAGGTGTTGTTGTTCAGAAACTATGTCATCGAACTGTTTTTTCCCCCTTTTTTTAATGCAAACGCAATAGATCTTTCAGAAAATAGTGTCAAAGTGGGCACTCTGAACCGAATTTCTCAACCAAAGCAGAAAAACCAGCCAGCGAAAGGAGAAAAACGCCTTGTCCCGTGATCAAAAACGCTTATAACTTGATAGGTAATTCATTTATCAAAAAATGGAAAACACAGTTCGATTCCAAATCGCTTCCATAATCAGACATTCCAAATTTATATATTTCCGTTAAAAAATGAATTTGTAAATATGTCCAAACGTTTTGCGCTTGTTGAGCAGAGCAGTTAAGAACAGCCTTAAAAAATGTATTAGGCTGATGTATAGAAGTTAATAGCGTTTAACTTTTATTTAAATAGTCAACAGAAATAAATTAGTAATGGATTCTTCTCCAATTATTAAACCACAATAATCTTGAAGAAAATAATAGAGTAGAATTTATTCTTATCTGAATAACTGATTAATCGAAATAGCCTATTTTGTTATTCAAATTACTGAGAACAAGACAGAAATCATGTTGTTTTGTCATAAATAGTATCAGTCGTTTCATAGCCTCAAAATCGTGATTCATTCACAGGCATTACAATGTAAGAGTAAAATATTTTCACGAGGAAAAGCAAAACACAATGTTTATTATCAATATATATTTCTGTTTTGCTTGTTATATATTATATATATTTGTTTTATTCACCTTAATCTTTTTGATATACTGGTAGACATGTGCGCATGGATTTTTGTAAAATACTGAAATATTAATCGGTATGGTGTTTATTATTTATATTTTATATCCTATAAATATTTAAATACGTTTTATTGATTCTTCCATTTCATATTATTTGTTTCTATTCTGCTTTCATTTTTAATCAATTCACTTGATTTTAATGGTTGTTCGGGCACAGTGGAAAATAATTATTAGCTTTAGCTTATTTTTCCCACAGAAAACAACCATTTTGCTTATATCATTGAATTCTGTGCCCTTGATAACGTAATTCAATGTATAAGCTTTTCAATTTTTGTTGGTGTCCACTTTTTTCTTTTTTCTTCCATAATAATTCTTATAATATTTTTTTTTTTTTTTTTTTTAATACTTACAGCTTTAATTCATAATAATTGACGGTGGTAGGTTATGTTTAATTAATGGTTATATATATATATATATATATATATATATATAACCATTAATTAAACATTACCATCCATCATCAAAAACTGCAATATTGTGAAATGACAATAAAAATGGATACCACAAACATATAATATAGAACAGTATGTATAATGTAAAGTGCCTTATACATAATTACAAGAATTAATATGGAAGAAAAAAAGAAGGATATGGATACCGAAAAAATTGAAAAACTTATATATTGAATTACGTTTTCAAGAGTACAGAATTCAATGATATAAGCAAATTGGTTGTTTTCTGTGAGAAAAAAGCTAAAAGCTGAAATTTTTTTTTCTCCTGTACTCAAACAACCAAATATATATATATATATATATATATATATATATACGGTACTTTATTTTACACATACAGTTCTATATTGTTGGTTTATGGCGTGTAGTCAATCATTCACAATATTGCAGTTTTTGATGATGGTCGGTAATGTTTAATTAATGGTTATATATATATATATATATATATATATATACACCTAATTCAAGTTTTAGAGGATGCGAAAACTGAATTCGGGAAGAACCCCTTTATGATTTCCGGGAGAAAAAAAAATGACGCACCCAACTTTACCGCAGAATTTCGTCAATACACTAGCGGAAAATCCACTTCCGGAAATCGAAAATTTGCAATGATGTTTTTTCTTTTTAAAGTTATCTTATAAAGCACTTCCTGGAAAGTGAAGAGAAAATGACCTATCCAGCCGTCAAATTCGGGAGAGAAAAAATCAAAACTTTCAGAAAAAAAATCAGACATAAAACGTTCCGCTCCGCAATTTTGCAGCCAACCGCAGAGTATTCTTTTATGGCTAAACACCTTACATCCGTGTTTTTTAAGGAGATTTTAGGACACTTAAATCTTCAAAAAATTCAATTTTTGCAAAAAAAAAAAAAAAAAAAAAAAAAAAGGCCTATACAGTTATTATTATTTTTAAATTATATACATTAAAGAATAAATATTTACGATCACTTTAAAACAAAATGACACTCTTAATAGTTGTTAAATATGGAATATTTTCAAAAAGAGAACTTTAAAGTAGAGGTTTGCACAGGCGAGAATTTCTAGGCCCGGCCAGAGCGAAAACCTATCTTGGCCCGACCCAGTCTAAAAACTAAAACTCGGCCCAGTCCGTTTCTATTTCTGCAATTCATGGTCTGGGCCGGGCCGTGCTAAAATTAGTGAAAAAAGACCCGGCCAGTGCAAAAAGAATTTCCACAGAAAAAGTCGATTTTTCTTAGCGCTAAAATTAAGATTTTTTTCTGGAGTTTTGCATACATATTTATGGGGAAATTTAATATTATAGAGTACTATATGGTTTAGATTGCTTCATATTCGCAAGCCATAGAATGCAGAATAACATCACTACCGGTCCGTTATGCAGGATCAGTACGTAGAAAGAAAATGTAAACCTGATCCCGGCCTGGATAAACTCTGCTGTACAATGCCGATCTCGATCTCTACGTTGGACAAGTTATATTTCAGTACTGATGTTGTCAATCTAGTACCGGCTGGTACAGCATATTTATACTCATCTTTGCCTCGGTCACGTCCATTGAAAACTGTTTATAATTTATTTGCTTAGTTTGCTCCTTTTAAATTTTTATATCGTGCCAATTTTTTTATACGCTCGACCAGACACATTTACATAGGACTTTATTTAAAAAATACTCATTTTTTAAATGAAATATTTAATTACTAACAAAATGAATAAGAAAAGGATAAAATATTTTGAAAATTGGAATGCATGACTTTTTAAAAAATAATTACAGTAAAACATCTCAACAGTGGACTCCACGATACCGCGGGATTTGTCCGATATTTGTAGGTGCTCGCTTTTCAGGGGTAAAAACATACAGATATATGTAGGTGTTGCAGATTGGAAAAGGTGTTCGCTATGGAGGTTTCACTGTAAAATCTTTTTATTTTTTATTTTTCAGTAAACTGATTATTATTATGTTATTATCATTAAAATAACTATTGAATTCATCGTACTGAACACTTCTCTGAATATATTCTTGTCGCAATGACATAAATAATAAAATATATTTTTAAAAGTCCACCGCATGCTTAAAAACATACGTGCACGCACACAACCAATCAAGTCATCATGAAACCCTTCATGAGAGATGAGATAAAATGTTTTTCTTGCGTTCACAACACAGATTTGTGATGTTTTACATGTTGCTATACAAATCGATTCCTTTTCCCAAACAACTAAAACATAGAGTGCTACTTATACGCTACTGTCTTTTTACGTAAAAAACATTTTCTTGGAGAATCTTACTGGGGAAGCCTTTAAATGAATAGTTAAATGGCTTCTCTTGATGTCACTGAACTCTTTAATAATATATATATTTTTTATCCTTAAATATATTTCGCAGAGGAAAAACTATTAAAATGTAAAAAAAAAAAAAAAAAAAAAAAAAAAAAAAAAAAAAAAAAAGATGAAAAAAGTTAAACTTCTTATTTCAAACCTTACTATTGTTTTTAACGAAAAGCTGTTTAACCTTTAACTACGGTCTTGTATCGGGTTGGGTAACCGATTTTTTACCCAAACCTGACCGGACCCACTGTTCGGATCGGTTTGCAACTTTTTTTTTTCTTTGTAATTTCGCGTCGGGATTGGGTTGATCCGAATTTTCAAAAGGAAGTCCTGAATATTTTTCAAATGTAAAAAACTATATATTCGAATATTAATATTATAAAGGCCGCAAATGCTGTGAATATTCATGCACGAGTGGCCAGTATTTTTTTTTTATGCAAATATCGTATTTTTTAAACCCTTTCTTAAAATAGCTATAACTTTTGGAGTAATCGCTCTAAATTGGTTATTTTTTTAATGAAAAACCCATTATCAGAATCTATATGGAATTTTCGATATGAGCTTTCCAGATATAATATCACGGTAATGTGTTTTAAACGGTCGATAACATTGCAATGATAAATGAGGCATAAGCAGGGTTCTCGCTGGCTTTTGACCAACATTAGCGATTTGGCGAATAAGAAATAAAAAAAACAGCAGCCAAATGCAAAGAAATGTTAGCAAATTAGATCGGCGTGAAACAAAGAAAATCTATCTTTAACCCTTTATTGTATCCCTCTTTTCATGTATGTTCAAAAACAACCTCATTTTTTGTAATTACTTATATAATAGAAAATTGGCTATCCGCTACAGAAACTATTAAAAATTAAGTTAATTCGAAATGTCTCCTAAATGTGCAAATGTTTCAGACATTCTTTTAGCACTCTATATAAAAATTCGAAATAGCTATCTTTCCTTTACCGTTGTGAAAATATACACAAAAAATTGCTATGATATTTCGACTCTAACCGATAGAAAAAATTGATCAGCCAATCAAATACAACTAATAAATAGTATGGTAAATGGATAATTTCGACACCACAATCCAGCAAAACTTTTCTCTACTTGCACTTGATGCAAGCAATTTTGTTTGTGTTTTTACCAGGGCGACGCCGGCTCATACATAGTAATTAACCGACAATAGAGAAATACCTATAACATAATCCTTCTGTGTCTTTGGCTGTTGCTAAACTGAATTGGTATTAAGTCAATGTCGCTACAAATAGAGCAATGTAAATGGCAAGCTGCGATTAAATATGTAAAGCGACATCAATAGTTCTGAAACGCAGATAAGAATTTCGACTATATTGGCACACACACACAAAACAGCGCAGAAATTGAATACTCGCAATTTGGCGAGTCTCATTGTTCATTTACTCGCCAAATGAAGCATTTTGTCGCGATTCGGCGTAATGGCGAGCGGCAGTGAGAACCTGAGAACCCTGGGCATAAATGCGTCCACGGCTCTTACGACAGTTTTGCAAATGACGCATGCATCTGCGGCCTGTACAGTGTTTATAAAGTGTGTATCTGTTCATTTTTATAGAAAAAAAGATAAAATTGAAATTAGAGATATAATTGTAGGCTTCTTTCCCATAATTATGTTAATATACTCGTATGCATTAATTTTCTTTCACTGCGGGCTCGGTTTTGGATACTTCGAGTTGACGAAATTTTTTTTTGCTGGGTTCGTACAGGGTTCTCGCTGTCGCTCGTCATTGCGCCAAATCGCGACAAATTGCTTCATTTAGCGAGTAAACGAACAATCAGACTCGCCAAAATGCGAGTGTCAATTCCTGTTCTTTTTATGCGCGTGCCAGTGCAGTCCAGATTCTTATCCGCGTTACTGCACGATTGATGTCGCTCTTCATGTTCAATCGCACCGTGCCATTTACATTACTTTGTTTATAGAGATACTGAGTCAACACCAGTTCAAGTTTAGCAACAGCCAAAGACACAGAAAGGATTATGCGATAGATATTTCTCTATTGTCAATTGATCACTATCTATGCGCCGGCTTCGCGCCTGTAAAAAAACAAACAAAATTACTCATTTCAGGCGCCAAATAGAGAAAATTTTGGGGGATGCGGCATTTAGCCATTTATCATACTATTTATTAGTTGTATGCAAAGTATCATTGGCCGGTGAAACTTTTCGATCTATTAGAGTCGAAATCTCATAGCAACTTTTAGTGTATATTTTCACAACGGTAAATCAACGATCGCTGTTTTCAATTTTTATTTAGACTGCTAAAAGAATGTCAGAAAAATTTACACTTTCAGGACACATTTAAAATGTACTTATTTTTAATACTTCATATAGCGGACAGTCGAATTTCTATTTTATAAACAATTACAAAAAAATTAGGTTTTTTAGAACATATTGAAAAAAAAAAGGATACAATAAGGAGTTAAAGATAGATTTTTCAGTATTTCACGACTAATCTATTTTGCTAACATTTTTTTCATTTGGCTACTGTTTTTTATTTTTATTCGCCAAATCGCTAATGTTGGTCAAAAGCCAACAGGAACCCTGCGTTCGTGTCGGTTTTAGGGTTGACTGCAAGCAGAAATTTTGAGTTTGGGTCGTGCACTTCTATCCTTAACAAAACTTGTGGTGTCGTTTAGTACCGGAGTATTTTCCACTCATGTAATTCATTTAGTAATCAGATAAATTCAGATAAAAATAGAAAAGTATATAGGGTATATGCTTGCTGATTTATTCAACTGACAAATACAGGGCTCATTCCTTGAAAACTTGTCATGTCTGTCACGAAGCTGATAATTGCTATGCTTGTTGGCTGCCAGTATTTTAGAACGGAAAATGTGACTTATTTTATCGCAGATATCTCATCAATTGAATAACGCAAAGCAAACTTTTCGAAAAAAACGGCGGCCAACATGCATAGCGATTTTCAGCTGTGTGACAGACATGACAAAATTTCATGGAATTAGCCACAGGCATTTAACAAGAACTATAAACCCCCGCTTACTCCTCAGTATTTCAAATTAAGTCATGCTTCCACTTTGTAAGTAGTGTTGCCAAGTGTCCCGATTCACGCGGAGTGTCCCGATTTTCAGGGGCTCCAACACCTGTCCTGCATAGCCACTGCGCGGGATGCCAAAAGTCTCGATTTTTCATGACACACAAATTCTTTTAAATTTTTTTAGTACTATGCTATTCGTTAGTCTTCATCCAGTGGAACTTAATGCAGTAAAACCTGCGTACGCAGAACCTACCTAAAACGGGATTTTTTTTTTTTTTTTAATAGTCCATTCTAACGGACTACCGTACAAATCTGCCAGCCTAGATGGAAAGCTGTCTAAAACGGAATTTTTTTGCGGCTGTTGAGGAAGTTTTACTGTGTTTTATTCAGAAAATCCTGTGTAAACGGGACCTATTTATAACGAGATTCTGTGTTAAGGGGACACAGTACCTTTTAAACTACTTTTTCAATTTTGAATAATACTGTAAAATACTTAAATATAATGTCACTACAGATATTAGGTACTATAACGCAAATATAATTTCATATAATTTCAAAAAAAAAAAATCTTGTAGAACAGCCTATTTAACTAAAATTTAAATTTAAAAAAAAAAATAAAAAAAAAAAAATTAAATCCCTACTACTTTTTTAAATATGAATATTTTTGCTTCAATTTTTTTTTTTCCATAATCTTAAAAACAAAACATACTACATAAAATTGTGCATGGATTTAACATTCAAGGTTATAGTTATTTTTTTTTTTTAATTTTCAATTATTTTTCGTTGATTTTTTACTATACAAAAGAGAAAAAGATTGATATTAAATGTAATATCCCATACATCTAAAAATCCATGCACAGTTTTGTGTAGTATAATCTAAGGAATATGGAGAAAAAAAATTTGAAGCAAAAATATTCATATTTAAAAAACTAGTAGGGATTTTAAATTTATTTTTTTATTTTTTTTAATTTAAATTTTAGTTAAATAGGCTGTTCTACAAGATTTTTTTTTTTTTTTTTTGAAATTATATGAAATTACATTTGCTTTATAGTACCTAATATCTATAGTGACATTATATTTAAGTATATTACAGTATTATTCAAAATCGAAAAAGTAGTTTAAAAGGTACTGTATCCTCTTAAAAGGATAAAAATATATTGCCCCTACGGTAGGAATAATACAAATAATCAATTACACATGCTAAATTTCGAATTTTGTTTCAGTCCCTAGCGATTCCACTTTCACAGATTTTACTACATAAGAATTTTGTGTTTATCTAGTAATAATAAAATCTGCTAAGTCGGAATCGCAAAGGGAGAGGAGAAAAATTTCGTTTCAAACAGGTTTTCGTCTTAGCAGGTATAATTTTCTGGTATTCCTACCGCAGGGGCAAGGAAAGTTTTACAACAGGATTCCGTTATAGACAGGTTCGGTTTTCGCAGGATTTACTGCAATTTTATGTCCCGATTTAGAAGTCACTGTCCCGCTTTTATAAGACACAGTAGATGGCAACCCTATTTGTAAGCCTTACAGCAGGAACGGCAAACCTATGATACGCGTGCCATAAGTAGCACGCAGCAGATTATTTTTGGCACGGCATAGATTAAGGTTCTACATCAAAATGTAGTAGAATTTCGCAAAATACATTAATTAATCTAGAATTCAATTAGTTCTTTTGGTTGTCATTAATTAATCTAGATGTTGTCTCTGTTTATCTAAATTCGATTAGTTCGGTTGGTCGTCATTGTCATACAGATTGAAGAAACTGAAATGTAACTTAATTTTTCCCAAATTTAGCTCATTATTGGCTCACATAATTTTAAGAATGAGAGAGAATTAGCAGATTATCGTAAAAGAAAGATCAAAAGGCATTATAGAATGCCGGTGGTAAAATTATAACGACCTGGAATTCAATTGAGGACGTGAGTTTCAAAACTCTTCTTATCCAGAAAATCAAATTTTGGGAAATCGCGAAAAAACTCTGACTGCGTCCGTTTGGTGTTCATCGTAAAGCAAAATTTTACAATAGCAGAAATACAGATTAAAACTAGATTTTTTGCAGATTGTTGTATTTTTTCGATGCAGGTTTACAAATAGAGTAGATTGGTAGAGAAAACATGATTTTTTAAATTTGGGATAAGGTGAGTTTTGAAAATCACGCCCTAAATTGCAAACATTAAACGCTGTAGATTCTGGCACTTTTTTTCTTTTCTGCAAGACATTCTTTTCGGAAATAAATAATGTGAAAAATTTAAGTAAAAACATCTTGTCAAATGAGCCCAATTCAAATAGCATTCTTTTAAAAATAACTAAGTACGAAGCTGATATAAATTATTTGTCATCTAAGATGAGAAATCCGAAATAATATTTAAAAAATAAATTTCTAAAGTATATCATCAAATATTACCCATTTGTTTTCTGGCTAAAAACAAAATTTTAAGTAATTTGATTCATTATTATTTGATCCATTAAAATTGTTTATTGTTGGTACGTCGTCATAACCACGTAAAATATATTTCTGGAAAATTTTGGCACGTGGATGTGAAAAGGTTCGCGTCCGTGCCTTATAGCATGCTTGACTGCGAACATGTGTTCGGAAACCACTGGATTTAATAAATTTACCATTTTTAAATTTCCAAACATTAATCGATAAGAAATTGTCTTTCTGTAAAACCAAAAGCACAAAACTATTAACTCCCTTCTCATTCCCAGCATTCGAAATCCAGTCACGCTTGTGCATCGCAAGCCTTACAAACAGAAGCCTTATAAACCTGCGTAAACTGCGGCCACAAGTCACCCATACTAAATGAATTCAATTGTATTAGCAGTGGCAATAGAACCCGAAAACCCCTTCTTGGAAATACAAATATTTGATTGGGCGTGGAGGTAGGTGTATGAATGGTGAATATAAATTAATCACTACATTTTGCATCGCTTTTAGAATCACAATGCAAGGTTAAATGAAGTTTGTAATCAAAATGCTTTTCCTAACTGTGCCTGGCTGCAAATTTATCGGGTCTTTGTGTGTACAACTATGTCCGGCCAAGCGTGTCCACTCCACGCCATGTGGTCAGAGAAAGTGTAACAATAGCAGACGCTCTTGATTCTGTTAAAGTTAGATGCATGCACCTTTTACTTTCTCGACCTTTTAATTGCTATCAGATCCTCATGCACGTGCTTAACATGTCACGCACGATCTAGTGGGATCAGAAGCAGGGATTTAACCAAATAAATAAGATATATTGATAAGACTGGATAAGAATGAGTGACAAAAACAAGGTGTAATTTTGGAGACATTCGCATTTACTTCTTAGGTAAATAATAAAAGATATCACAAATATGGTCATTAAAATTTTTGCGCGGAATTGACAAAATTAATTAACAAGAATTTTAAAAAACTGCTTTATTGAGCAATTTCATTAACCGCTAGAAAAAAAAAATAAATAAATAAACAATTTTCAATAAAGTGTGTACACAAATTAGATGGGCAATTTCGTAACTCAGTAATTTGCGAAATATTACTTAGAAGGTGCTAGTTTGTATTTATGGACAGATTAGTAGTATCGTATTATGCGCTTGCAAATACAGCGAAACGTCCCTGTGCGACCACCTCCCTGAACGACCATTTTTTTATGGAATGAAATTTATTCCCATAAGCTCAATACTAACTTTACCTCCATTCAGAGACCATCACAGTTGAATTCCCACCATGAGCGACCAATTTCTTTATAGAAAATGAAACAAATTCCGTTTTTTCCTGGTCGCTTGAAGGTTTTTTTAGAAAAATAATTCCGGAGAGCGCATCATCAAACTTCTAAACTAAGTTTAGAATTTTTTTTTAATTATTCCGGTAACTTTTAAGTATTTATGCATATACTTATATTATACTTTTTAGACAATGAATCTAACTCTAATGACAAATTAAAAATAACGTTCAAAAAAAAAAATCATTTATTTACTGAACTTCGGAAGCACTTGGAAATAAAAGTTATGAAAGATAAAACCGTAAAATCAAAGCAAACATCAATGTATTCATTTTTTAAACTCTGCAGTAATTAACTCATGTAATTAACTTTTGTTTTGATACTTAAATTTTCATATTTTTTGCTAATGTGAAAAATAAATTTTAGTAACATTGATACCTTTTTTCAACAAATAAAATCTCTATTTAAACATGACTTCCATTAAGGGGCTATCTCTCGAAGCGACCAATTTTTATTGGAACGGACATTTAAACCATTCATTTGTGTTTACTGTGTATTTATACTCGTATTACCTCGTATTTTCAATAGACACCGTACTAACGTATCATCTCAATACTTGCCTACTTATTTCTCTTACTTATGTTTGCATAGATACACCTTTCAGATTTACATCCATTTAATATGCTTAACATTAATCTTACATATATACATCCATCTTGTACAACATATAATATGTAGAATAATTTTCCAAGCGTATAAAATAATGTTTTGGAGACAAGTATTACATTTACTTTTACAGCATTCAAAATCCTTGGTGGTCTGCTGGTCCGAGACCACTAATTTGAATAAGTGGGTAAGTGTGATCACACACAGAGTAAGTGTGTGATCACACTTACTCTGTGATCACAGTAAGTGTGATCACAGAGGGTTTCGTTTAATATTCCTTTCAAAACACTTTATCCTTTTGAAAAATCTGTTAGTTCCACATTTCGCAGCCAGGGGCGCACTCTATTCTAAACAAACCTCTATCCGAACGAAACTCCGTTTTATATACTATCTGTAGGTATATTAGTCGAGGGGATTGGGCCGATAGCACCCGAGATAAGTAAGGCACCCCTGGTGGTAAAAAGTGGAACTAAAATATGTAAGGCTATGGTGCATAATATGAAAGAATGGTCAAAGGGGTGTCGGCAAAAGTTGAAAAAGTGCTCCCCGGTCGAAAAGGGCGGAGGTTAGAAAAATTGCTTAAAATACACAAGTTAGAGTCCGGAGGAGTAAATAATAGGACTTTTTGAAATGTTTATGATTTGAAGTGTGGTCTGAGGTATTCAGCTATTTGCAAAAATTCATGTCTCCAACTTAATTAGGGGCTCTCTTAGAAAGAATTTCTTAAAATACATATGTGGTAGCTCAAAGGGTTAAACGCAAGACTTTTGCAAGATTTTATGATTTGTCGCCTGGCCTCAGGTGTTCTGCTATAAATATGCAAAATTTCAAATTTCCAATTTAATGAGGGTCTCAGTTAGAAAGAATTACTTAAAATACACATGTGGGAGCCCAAAGGGTTAAATGTACGATTTCTTCAAAATTTTATGATTTGTCGTTTGATGTGAGGTGTTCAGCTATAAGTATGCCAAATTTCACGCCTCCAACCTAATTAGGGACTCACTTAGAAAGAATTGTTTAAAATACACATGTGGGAGCCCAAAGGGTTAAATGTACGACTTTTTCAAAATTTTATGATTTTTCGTATGATGTGTGGTGTTCAGCTATAAGTATGCAAAATTTCTCCAACATATCTCCAACATGTATAGTTTCTGAGAACGGGCTCTGTGACAGACGGACAGACAGAGTCGTCCATACAGAGGAGCGAGACGAATAGGGTTTCGTCCGGTGAACGAAACCCTAAAAATTTAGTGGCCTGTAGAACCAGTAACTTTTGTTTCCTCCCCGACAGGATTACTTAAATTTTCTTGACCCTTGAAAAAAAAAAAAAAAAACCGCAACCGAACGAAAATCACAAAATGTTATTCAATAATAATAATAATAATAATAATAATAATCATTAAATGTTATAGTCAGTTGAAATAATCTGAAATAAAATATCTACTTAATAATTTTATAGTTTTTGTTTATGTACTGCTGTTTATTTAATTTTTTGAGAATTTTAAATTTATGTTATGCTGAAAATTTTGGATAACTGTAAAGTAAGTTTGGTTTATAATCTAAGGAGGGGTGTGTCACAGTCGCATAAAGGGTTAAAGGGACTTAATAAGATTTTATCTTGCGGACCAGTGATGATGCCGGCGGAACGGTAAATTCTCATGCTTACTGGTCCTTGGGACCAGTGACTTTTATTTTATCAATTCTAACGCCGCTTGTAGGTTATCTTTTTCAATTTTAAATATCCTCGGTTATATCGTACTTTGGGATATATCGCGCTCTTTCTTTCCCACCCAGTATACGAAATATAAAGAGGGGCTACTGTGTGTGCAGTATCCCCCAAGAAAATCTGAACAATGGTCATTTAAAAATAGCAATAATGCATTTAAAAAAAGTTTTAAAACGTATCAAAAGCGATATTTTCATATTGGCCTCACGTCAGGGATTAATAACCTAAGAAATCTCCAAAAATTATTATTTACAATCAACCTTATTGATTCTGTTTATTTCAGTGGTTTAAGGGATCTCAGGACTCTTAAAATTAGAAAAAAAAAAAAAAGAAAGAAAAGAAAATTTTCAACATTTGTTATCTTAAAATGTATATGATTCAAAAACACAATTTTAATTGGGGTGAAAGATATAAGTATGTTATTTCATTTCATGTATTTAAAAAATTGCAAGATGCAAAATTAGTATTTATCGGGGGCTCCAAACTTTCAGACACTGTCAGACATTTGTCGAGCAGAAAATTGGTATAACAGCTTACGCACAGGATTACAAAATAAATTTTGCAACTGGACTGAAATTTTTTGTGCCTAATTATACTTCAGATTATAATAATTACCCTGAACCTAAATAAATCTGTATTTAAAGCACTTTTATATTTTTAATGCAAATTTGTATTTAGCTAATACAAAATTTTAAAAATTTCAACAAATATAATCACATGAAAAATTTTTTTTTTTAATAATAAAAAATAAATTTTAGGTTCAGTTTATACAGACTAATAGTGGGATGAGTTGGCTCAAAATTATACCAAAATATTTCACATCTGGCAACCAATGCGCCACTTTGGACTCAGATAGTACATGGATAGACTAGTCCAAAAAGCACGGTACACAAATTTTCCTGGCCCTCTAGCAGCGATGATGACGTAATCAATATGGCCGTCAAAGTTTTGAGAAGTGCTTCTACATTTCTCTATAGAACTCGGGTTAATATTTTGATATTAACCTATCTTTTTAGTGATTATTAATCCAGAGAAACGCGCTTTCCAACGGTATATTTGACATCATTGTTTATGTTCATAATACCACAAATATTTATAAATTAATTGAAAAAAAAAAAAAAAATTCAAAACATTTTGCTAAATAACATGGAATTTGTTGCATGTAGCTGAAAACGTGTTGCATATCTTTTGTTCGTCAGAAAAATACCTTTCGGACGGTACATACGACTTCTACTTTATCACAAATATTTTCTGAAAATTTGCCAAAACAATGTAGCGTTGCACAGAGAGTCATTATGGCAACAATGTACAGGAGTGGGAAAAAAAAAGTAAACACCCCCTACTAACTCCTCAACAAATTATCATAGACGAAAGTTACTGGTACCGGACGATTGGAAATAAAGTCTACTTTTAAATGATGTATATGTCGTAGGCTAATTGAGAAATCCGGCTCTTTGCAAACAGCCTAGGCTCTTTGCAAAGAGCCGGGCTAATTGGAGAATCCATCTCCCTTTTTCCAATTAGCCTGATATTTTTCAGGCTTATTGCAAAGAGCCTAGAAAACGTTAGGCTAATTGAAAAATGACCACTTATTATCCGATCAGGGTGATATTTTTAGCTCACAGGCTATCAAAGCCTGTTCCCGCCGATTCTATATGTACGTGTGTACGTAAGTACGTACGTACGTATGTACGTAACGCGATAACTCTTGATAGAAAAATCCGATTTGCTTCAATTTTTTTTTTCTAGGTTCATTCTGATAAGGTGCTTTCCTGATTAGTTTTTGGGGTTCATTGGTTAAGGATAAGGGGGGAAAAGGGGGCTACCCCCCATAATTTATATAAATGGGTTTTTCATGCAGAAATATTCGATTTGCTCTAAATTTGGTATACCGGTTTATTGTGTTAAGGAGCTTCCCTGATTAGATTTGGAAACTCATTATTTAAGTATAAAGGGGGGAAAGGGGGGCTACCCCCCTTAATTCAGATAAATCGGTTTTTCATGATGAATTATTCGATTTGCTCCAAATTTGGTATACCGGTTTATTAAGTTAAGGAGCTGCCTTGATTAGATTTGGAGGTTCATTAGTTACATATAAAGGGAGGAAAAGAGGGCTATCCCCCCGCTCCCCCGTAATTTAGATAAATGGGTTTTTCCTGAAGAAATATGCGATTTGCTATAAATTTAGTATACCGGTTAATTAAGTTAAGCAGTTTCCCTGATTACATTTGGAAGATCATTATTATGTATAAAGGGGGGAAAGGGGGGCAATTGCATCTCCCCTTAATTTAGATAAATGCGTTTTTCATGTAGAATTATTCGATTAGCTCAAATTTGGTATACTGGTTTATTATGTTAAGGTTGTTTGGAGGTTCATTAGTTAAGTATAAAGGTAGGAAAGGGGGGAGGCTAGCCCCCCCCCCCCTTAATTTAGGTAAATGCGTTTTTAATGCAAAATTATTCGATTTGCTCCAAATTTGGTATACAGGTTTATTATGGTAAGGAGCTTCCCTGATTAGATTTGGAGGATCATTAGTTAAGTATAAAGGGAGGAAAGGGGGGGCTAGACACCCCCCTTAATATAGATAAATGGGTTTTTCATGCACAGTTATTCGATTTGCTCCAAATTTCGTATACCGGTTTATTATGTTAAGGAGCTTCCCTGATTAGATTTGGAGGTTCATTAGTTAAGTATAAAGGGAGGAAAGGGGGGCTAGACTCCCCCCTTAATATAGATAAATGGGTTTTTCATGCAGAGTTATTCGATTTGCTCCAAATTTCGTATACCGGTTTATTATGTTAAGGAGCTTCCCTGATTAGATTTGGAGGTTCATTAGTTAAGTATAAAGGGAGGAAAGGAGGGGCTAGACCCCCCCCCTTTATTTAGATAAATGGGTTTTCATGCAGAGCTATTCGATCTGCTCCAAATTTCGTATACCGGTTTATTATGTTAAGGATGATTGCCTTGATTAGATTTGGAGATTTATTGGTTAAGTATAAAGGAGGGACAGGGGCTATTGTCCCATTAATTTAGATAAATGGGTTTTTCATACAGAATTATTCGATTTGCTTGAAATTTGATATACCAGTTTATTACGATACGGCTTCCTTCATTTGATTTGGAGGTTCATTGGTTAAGTATAAAAGAGGGGAAAGGGCGCCAATTGCACCTCCCCTTAATTTAGATAAATGGATTTTCATGCAGAATTATCTAATTTAGTTTAATTTTTTTTCTAGGTTCATTCTAATAAGGATGATGGGTTTTTCTGATTAGATTTGAAAGTTCATTGGTTCAATATAAAGTGAAAAATGGGGGAGCTAATACTCTCCCTTAATTTAGTGAAATGGTATTTTCATGCAGAATTATCTGATTTGCTTCAAATTTGGTATGCCAGTTTATTATGTTAAGTAGCTTCCTTGATTAGATTTGGGGGCAAGGGGGACTAATCCCTTCATTTATTTTTCGAGGGGCATTATTCTTTGAAATAAGAGTATAATATACAATTAGTGTGAATAGCCTGTGAGCTCAATGCCATCAGTTTAACTGGGGAATTTTCTTTTTATTAGGTTTGTTAACGCATAACCCTACCCAAACCCGAAAAATAAATTACAACAGACCGTACCCCGATCCGAGCAAGACAAAATAATTTCAGTCTACATGCAACCCGCTCGAACCTGAGAGTTCCCTTTGAAAAAACCCGAAATCCCGAACCAAATCTGATAACCAACAAAAATATTCCAAAGATCCATAACCGGATCCGAACAAGACAAATTAGTTTCCGTGGACACGCAACGCTACCAGAACCTAAAAATTCCATTCGAAGTCAACCTGAAACCCGTCCCGAACCAAATCTTAACCGACAAAAATATTCCAAAGAACTATAACCCGATGCAAGCCAGACGAAATAATCTCCGTATACCGGCAACCCGATCCGAACATGAAAGTTCTAATTGAACTCAATCCGAAATATGGTTGTAATCAGTTTTCGGGTTGACTTAAAATGGAACCTTCAAGTTCGGATCCGGTTGAAAAAAAATTAAACTAAATTACATAATTCTGCATGAAAACGCATTTATCTAAATTAAGGGGAGGGGCAATTGCTCCCTTTCCCCCCTTTTATACTTAACCAATGAACCTCCAAATCAAATGAAGGAAGCCATATCGTAATAAACTGGTATATCAAATTTGAAGCAAATCGAATAATTCTGTATGAAAAACCCATTTATCTAAATTAAGGAGACACTAGCCCCTGTCCCTCTTTTATACTTAACCAATAAATCTCCAAATCTAATCAAGGCAGCTCCTTAACATAATAAACCGGTATACGAAATTTGGAGCAAATCGAATAACTCTGCATGAAAAACCCATTTATCTAAAATAAGGGGGGGGGGGGGTCTAGCCCTCCTTTCCTCCCTTTATACTTAACTAATGAACCTCCAAATCTAATCAGGGAAGCTCCTTAACACAATAAACCTGTAAACGAAATTTGGAGCAGATCAAATAACTCTGCATGAAAAACCCATTTATCTAAATTAAGGGGGGGGGGGTCTATTCCCCCTTTCCTCCCTTTATACTTAACTAATGAACCTCCAAATCTAATCAGGGAAGCTCCTTAACATAATAAACCGGTATACGAAATTTGGAGCAAATCGAATAAATCTGCATGAAAAACCCATTTTACTAAATTAAGGGGGGGGGGGTGTAGCCCCCCTTCCCTCCCTTTATACTTAACTAATGAACCTCCAAATCTAATCTGGGAAGCTCCTTAACATAATAAACCGGTATACGAAATTTGGAGCAGATCAAATAACTCTGCATGAAAAACCGATTTATCTAAATTAAGGGGTAGCCCCCTTTTCCCCCTTTATACTTAAATAATGAGCTTCCAAATCTAATCGGGGAAGCTCCTTAACACAATAAACCGGTATACCAAATTTGGAGCAAATGGAATATTTCTGGATGAAAAACCCATTTATATAAATTAAGGTGGGGGACTAGCCCCTTTTCCCCCTTTATCCTAAACCAATAGAGCCACAAAAACTAATGAGGGAAGCACCTCATCAGAATGCACCTAGAAAAAAATTTTTGAAGCAAATCGGATATTTCTATCAAGAGTTATCGCGTTACGTACATACGTACGTACGTACGGACACACGTACATATAGAATCGGCGGGAACAGGCTTTGATATCCTGTGAGCTAAAAATATGACCCTGATCGGATAATAAGTGGTCATTTTTCAATTAGCCTAACGCTTTCTAGGCTTTTTGCAATAAGCCTGAACAATATTAGGGGGCCATCTACATATTAAAACGAATCCAAACTTCATTTTTTTCAATGGTAATGCCCAAATTTAACGAGATATTTCAAATCTTCGGTTCAAACTATGCCTAGAAATGAAATTTCAAGCCATTTGAATGATAAGTTTTTGAAGTATAGACATTCAAAATTTAGTGCTTCTAATGTTAAATTACATTTTCATATTTTTATTTGTATCTCCTAAAATTATGCTCCTAATGTGCTAATTTTTTGTATAGCAATAATACTAATATACCCAAACATAAATGCGTTGAATTTGCAATTTTTATAATTTTCTGATATGAATTATGAATAATGAAATTAATATTCGAAAAAATTATGAATTGCAACCTACAATTTTTTTGATGGATTTAGATTTGTTAAGAAATACGCTCGTTTTAAAACAATTAATTTCTCGGAAACTTATCGTACGAATTGCATAAAAAATTGCTTTTAAGCTAATTGAAGGGTGTAGAGTTCATTTATGCTGTCAGAATTGTGTACTGCTATTGAAAAAAAAACAAAGTTATGGTTCGTTTCAATATGTAGAAGGCCCCCTAAGCAAACTTTATATGCATCATTTAGAAGTAGACTTAATTTCCAATCGTTCGGTACCAGTAACTCTCTTCTACGATAATTTGTTGGGGAGTTAGTAGGGGGAGTTTACTTTTTTTTCTCCACAGCTGTACCTAATTTATATGGGATCCGAAAATTAATACAGTGGCTTTATAACTGTTTAAGTAGCAAATGTTATTATTGTAAATTTTTATGTATATGTAAATATATTCTAGGGTTTTTTAGGGCTATGAAACTTTCATTTCCGTTTTAAAATCAATGACATGAAGTACACTTAATAAACATAACTGTAAGATAAGTTTCAGACATTTATAGGTACAAGAATGAGAAACAAAAGAATGTAGAATACAATATTTACTTATCACTGTCTGAACACTGCCCTTCACATACACAAAGTTTCATACATTTTATTTCCATTTTAATACATTTACAAGATGTGCATCGCTTGCGCCAAGTACAGGAGGTAAGTTCTTTAGAGTGCTTTGACATCTCTGGAATTGTTATCCACAAAGGTTGGTATGATCCTCCTGAATTTATTATCCATCTCCACTTAATTGGTGAAGGTATTGTGTAATGTGCAATGAGACTATTGTTCCAAATTCTTGCTTGGAGAGTAGCTCGTTTCATGTGTTGTGTCAAAGCATCTGCTGTAGGAGGTATGTTTTCGATGGCTCGATTCTTTCTTGTAAATAACACTCGTCTGCAATCATTGATGCTCTGAAGATCTGATGATTGATCATAAAGTAGTACAACAAATTGCTGTAGCAGATCGTGACACTCATCGTCAATATCAGAGCTGATACCATATCAGAGCCTGTACAGAGCTGATACCATATACAATCAGTTTCATGAAATGACATCCAGACCTTCCAAGCTGTCTTCTTGCCAATGCCACAAAATGTGGAAACTGTGTCGCAACCAGTTACAGAATGAAAAGCCAACAAATTTCTGCAAATTTCCGGTGAAAGTTTAGCACAGATCTCATGAATTGGAATGAATTTCCTGTATTTCCCACAACCGTACTCAAACCATAGTTCATCAATATCTTGTATTTGTGGGAACAGTGATATTGAAATAACCACTACATCAGAGTCCACAGTTCGTATTAAGATGCGAGTATGTCCACTTTCTACTGCATGCTTAACATGGAGAAGTAGATGGCCATCTGCTTCTTCGTGTGTGACGGGAGAAATGCTTGATACATCCATATATGTTGATGCGAGGACTTGGTCATTATAAGTACAGATACAGACAACATGTTTTCCTGAATACTCGTCCCCCACCATTTTCTTAGCTAGCAACTGGAACAACTGGGTCTTGTTTTCGTTGACGCATAGGAATTGCTGAATTTTTTTTGGAATTGCAGTTGAGTCTGAGACTTTAATACTTATGCCACTTCCTCTTGTTTCTCGGGTATGTGCCTTCAAACTGTTACTAATATATCTGTCGAATACAATATCTAGTCGTGAACTGTTCTTCAGTTAATTAATGAAATATGGTTTGAAAACATGTTCATAGTATCCGGAAAATGTTGTCGCAATACCAGGATTAAGCATGTGTATTACGGCTGCTCCATCGAATATTTTAGCTGTTACATTCGGTTGGCTGTGATTAAAGCTAATGCCATATTTCGTTTGAATGCAGTCAATAATTGGTTTTCGGAGTTTTCCATCATCTGAAATAGAGGGTGGGTACTTTTGGTTTTCATGCGAAAAGAAATCATCTATGTTGCAATCCCGTGCTTCAGATGCAACATACAATCTGCAGAATAAGTTGGAGTCTTTACGTAAGTAAGAAATCTTGGACTTTGCCTTATCTTTTTTTCTTGTTATAGACTTGAAGATGTGAATATTGGTTCGAGGAATAACTTCATGAATTGAATTTTGAACTTGATCGAGACGGGACACGACATAATCATCATACTGCTTTAGTCCTACAGTAAATGCTTCCGTAACACACTTGACAGCTTCGAAACTTGGAATTATTTTGGAGCTCCCTATTGACATTAAATAAGTTTCTTCAAATGGATTTCCTTGTTCGGATAAGACGTTAATCATTTCTTTGGCATGGGTCAAGAACCTTTTCTCATGAGCATTGTTATCTTCATGATGCTTTGCATCCACGTTTTTGTCATCTTTTAAATTTGATTTCTCTTCAAATTCTTCAATAAGAGAACTGATTCTAGGGCTATTGTTGTACTATTTTATGATCAATCATCAGATCTTCAGAGCATCAATGATTGCAGACGAGTGTTATTTACAAGAAAGAATCGAGCCATCGAAAACATACCTCCTACAGCAGATGCTTTGACACAACACATGAAACGAGCTACTCTCCAAGCAAGAATTTGGAACAACAGCCTCATTGCACATTACACAATACCTTCACCAATTAAGTGGGGATGGATAATAAATTCAGGAGGATCATACCAACCTTTGTGGATAACAATTCCAGAGATGTCAAAGCACTCTAAAGAACTTACCTCCTGTACTTGCCGCAAGCGATGCACATCTTGTAAATGTATTAAAATGGAAATAAAATGTATGAAACTTTGTGTATGTGAAGGGCAGTGTTTAGACAGTGATAAGTAAATATTGTATTGTACATTCTTTTGTTTCTCATTCTTGTACCTATAAATTTCTGAAACTTATTTTACAGTTATGCCTATTAAGTGTACCTCATGTCATTGATTTTAAAATGGAAATGAAAGTTTCATAGCCCTAAAAAACCCTAGAATATATTTATATATACATAAAAATTTACAATAATAACATTTGCTACTTAAACAGTTATAAAGCCACTGTATTAATTTTCGGATCCCATATAAATTAGGTACATTGTAGCCATAATGACTTTCTGCGCAATGCTACATTGTTTTTGCAAATTTTTAGAAAATATTTGTGATAAAACAGAAGTCATATATACCGTCCGAAAGGTAATTTTCTGACGAACAAAAGATATGGGACACGTTTTCAGCTACATGCAACACATTCCACGTTATTTATCAAAATGTTTTGATTTTTTTTTATTATTAATTTATAAATATTTGTGGTATTATGAATATGAACAATGATGTCAAATATACCGTTGGAAAGCGCGTTTTCTCCGGATTAATAATCACTAAAAATAGAGGTTAATATCGAAATATTAACCGGAGTTCTATAGAGAAATGTAGAAGCACTTCTCAAAACTTTGACGGCCATGTTGATTACGTCATCATCGCCGCTAGAGGGCCAGGAAAATTTATGTCCCGGGCTTTTTAGACTCATCTATCCATATACTATCTGAATCCGAAGTGGCGCATTGGTTGCCAGATGTGAATTTTTTTTAGCTATCTCACCCCACTATAACATGAAACATAAGTTTTGAAAATTTCATGAAAAAATATTCTGAAGTTTTTGAAATATCCTGCGCGTTATGTCCAAAAACGTCATTAGGAGAAAAATGACTTCAAAGTTTTCAGCCATTGAGCGGGTATAATTCTAAAAGCCATAACTTCTGTTCTAACGGGAATTTCAGGGAAATAATGCATTGTAACATAATGTTGAAGTGTTTAGTTGTGCAGCTAACAATAGTCACAAATAAAAATGCCATTTTCATAATTGGAACATTCCTCATGCCACCACTATTGGCATTTACAGCACTGGATCCATTCTTCTGTTGGTGGGTCACAATATTCCGCGTCACAAGCAGGACATCTGAAAACACCATCTTTTGAAGTTGATGTAACTGGACTGTTTGGCCTGGACTTAATAGACTTAGGCCTACGGGATCTTAGTTTGAGTTTTTTACTCCCTTTTTAGCTTCACTAGCATCTTTTCTCTGTTTTTTTTAAGCGTTCCTGTTCTTCCTTCTGCTTTTCCCTTCGTTTTAACATTTCTTAGATGGGTGTGCTTGTAAGAATGCTTGAGCTCAGTGTTTTGCTTTTTCTTTTTTTCTCACATTGTGTTGCTTTCGGCAATGGTTTGAAATCAAAAACACTAACAGGCTTCTTTGGTGCATCGGAATCAGCATTTGCCATAAGTTCTGGTACTTCTGGAGGGTTTATACGTTGGTTTTCTACTACCAGGGTCTGAGGATGACGAGTTCGACATCTTGACCCGGACTGCCTGTTTAAAAATATTCGTTTTCATTGCCATGAAGGAAAGCAATTAATTGACATTTATTCATGGTAATAGGTAGTATTTAAACTAAGTTACTCATAAATATTAAAGAGATGCGATATATCTCACCTGAATCTGTAGCAGAGCTTATTTACATATGCTTAAAAGTTATAACGTGGCAGCGGTAAACAATCAAAGCTTCACAACTAACACAAAAATGGCGATTTCAGCGTCTTTGTACTATTTTTTAACGAACGGCCAATAGGAGAGCCAGTAGTGTATGCATGGTTGATGCTGTCACCTAGTGGAAAACAGAAAAATTAAGACATTCGTCATCTTGCCCCGGTCTCCCCTAATTTGAAAAAAAAAAAAAATCATGCTTGGAAATTAATTTAAAAACAATAAGAGGTGAGTACATTCCGATACAGTTTAAAAATAAATTGCGATATAGTTTTCAAACAAATTGCATTTGAAAGTACATTTTTTTTCTATTCGACGGTGTAAAAATTGAAAATGTGCGGTATTTAAAAGTTGGAATAAAAATTAATAAAGTTAAATTTAATCGTCTGGTTGCCAATGTTGAATTCAGACACTTTTCTCCGGGAGGGATTTCTGCGGCTCAGGGGGGGGGGGGCATTATAGAGTTCCGGGTGGAGATGTCCCCCACGGGCCACCTCATGAATTTGGCTGCTGCCACGGTCAAAATGAGGTCAGTATTACGCAAGGACACGTTTCTCCCTTATAACATAGGCAGTTTTGTACAAAATAATGCACAAAAAGCATTGGTTCAAACATATTTATTCTGCGACTTTTAAAAATGGAGTAATGACCATTTCTTATTTTTAGCATTATCAGAGTTATCAGCGTTCATTAAAATTATTTCATAATTTTGAACGGACAGATACACTTGTAAACTTTTTTTTTTTAATTATTCATTTATTTATTTGCTGATTTCTAGTAAGTAATTTGTACACCAAATTTTAAAGCAGTGATGATAATTCGCATAATATCATTTGTTCCACTTCCTAACGAACATCGTGCTTTTTTTCCGTCTCGTTGGCTTTAAATTCAAAAGTTCGAATTATATACCTCTAAGTAAAAATAAGTCATGCATAATTAGAATAGAAGATGACTCTGGTCCTTCCTAGCTCATTAACATAACGATCCAAGAGAAGAGTCTAGGTTTAAAATCCAAAATGAAGTAATTAAATTGTCGGGCATTCGAAGTTATGTGGCATTAAATTGATTATTACATTCAACAGACCCAATTTCGCTCCGCATTTCGGGAAAATAAAAGTGAAGAACAAACACGGTGGAAAATACCCATTTCCTTCCCAGTTTGTTCATACTTTTAACGATCCTTGAAAATCTCCAGTGAGAAGTGTGAACGAAATTAGAGAAGTGTCCGGGAATAGTAAACCCGAGAATAAAGCAGTAGAAGAATAGCTTTCTCCGTATCTAAACTTTAAAAAGTAAGTTTTGGAAACGCTATTTCTTATCCTTTCCTTCTCTCTCTATTTTCATTTTTTATTTATTTTTTTTTTAATAGAAGGACACTGCCATCAGATTACAGTCCTAGCTTGAACCCGACACAAACCCGAAAATTCTGCTTAAAGTCAACCAAAACCGACAAAAAAAAAACTCCTGCCAACCCGAACCCGAAATATTCAAACCCGAACTCGAAGTGAAAGAAAATTAATCCTTTATGTACTGAATTATGAATTCATGGAAATTTTATCTTCTAAAGCATTTTTTCGTGAATTGTTCAAACTACATTAGAAGATTTACATAATCATTTAATAAATTTTAGAAGGATTTTAGAAGGATTCATTAAATTTGAATTTATAGGGATTTTTTGCAATATTTATAACCACACTCAAATATTTTATTTTAAATAATTTTCTTATTATTTTATAGAATTAGGAAATGTACAAATATAATGTTCTTACAATAGAAATATGGAAATATTTTCGAATTGAAAATCCCCCCCCCCCTCCCCAAAGCCAAGAAAACTGAAAAGATGCAAAGGCTTATTTTAATGGTACTTATAAGTACCGTCAGTAGATAAAGGGTTAATCCATATTTTAGTGTATGTAGAATTATGTTGTATACAATTATATCTCTAATATCAATTTTATCTTTTTTTGTATAAAAATGAACTCATCAGAGCTCATTAATATTCAAATGTAAAATTCTTTTTTTTTTTTATTTGAAAAATATTCAGAACTTGCTTTGGAAGAATCGGGTCGACCCGAAAGAATTAAACTTAACCTAAAACCGATCGGAGCGCTAAACATTTAAAGTCAACCCGACCCGCACCAAAAAAAATAGGTTCAGACCAAGTGGGGCCCCGGATAAAATTGTGTAACTCGATCCGATGCAGGACTCTACATCAGATATGCAAAATCAGACATTTTCGGCCGTTTTTTTTTTTCCCAATCCTCGAAAATCGATTTTTCAGTTTCTCTTTTTCTTCAATTTTTGTAAGAAGATTAACTTATCGCAAAAGAAAAGAATAAAAAAGTTTCTGACTGGTTAATCTCATTTTGCAGCATTGTAAACTACTTAGAATCCATGACTATGAGTTAGTTCTTAATACAAAATGTGCCAAGAAAAGAAATGCAAAAGTTATGTAAAAGAAAAGATGACAACTTTTTCAATATTATCAGCAACTGAAAAATAGGTCGATATTTTATGTTAAATAATGTTACAATTTAATATCTATGATGATGCATCATATATTGTTTTTTTATTCTATTTTTAAATTAAAGTTTACTTTTTCTTTCCTTTTATTTAAAGAGTCATAACTGGATTCGTTAAAAAGTAATCTCACGGCGAAATACATTTTCATGTTTCTCTTTTCTTTCGGATGTAAGTTATAAAAATATAAACATTAAACGGACTGATTCATTATTATTTTGCTTTTCACTAATCTAAGTCTGCAATTCAACTTTAATTATACAGCAAGATTTATGAGTTATTTTTCCTATCATATTCGATATAAATTGAATACTAATCGATTTTATTTATGTGATTAATGTGGGTAGTTTCCTTACTTTGTTTATAAAAGAAAGCTATCATTTTTATTAACAAGGCTTTTTATCCATTTATTCCATTATAGTCAGGCAATAAATTTTAACACAAATGATATGTGTCATTTATAATATATATAGATTCTAACGTTTTGCAGATGTTTATGTAGGGTTGCTTGAAGTAATTTCGCGATTTTGTCTTTATCATTTTATTCGCCAATAATTTAAATTCTCTCCCATTGCTTTACTATGCAACGGATAATTTTGACGTTTGTTTTAACTCTCATACTGGCTTGGTATTCCAGTGGATGTTGGCGTGCGAGTGATATGTAAGTGTATCATTCGGCCTGATAAGCTGAGTCTGCAAAGACACATGCTTGTCTAATGGACCACCCCATCATAACTTTGTTTTCTCGAAAGTTCCAATAAATAACTGTGAACTTTTGATGTGTATGCAGTCAATTAATGGATGAGAGCTCAAAGTAAATTGGGTTCTGCGAAGCATTTGCAATGTACTTACCATCGGTACATCCGGCCAAATCTACAATTTAAAATGTGTGTGTCCCTCATAATATCTCACATTGAAATGTACAAAACACAGTGTTTCAGTGTTCACAGTGAAATCACACTTTTATATTTTTGAATGGGTAAAATTAAAATTTTAAAGTAAAAGGGAGACTCCCCTCCAAAATTTGCATGTGAATGAGACAAAAAACAACTCAGTAGACATACGCTCAGTAATTTAGATTAGCTTTAGTGCTTCAGTCCATTTATCTAACTTACAAAGTAAGCAGTAAAGAAAAGAGCTGCCAAGTATATTTGAAATTTTTAATAAATGTACTATTTATTAAAAATATACGGCAATATTTCAGTTAAACTTTGGTTTAATAAAAATGCATTTAACTGAAATGGCGAAACTTTGGAAGATTTGGGATGTCTTAAACTGACTAAACCGAATTTTTTTTTTTTTTTTTTTTCAAATTCTTAAGACTTAGAAATATGTCTTTATATTCATCACCATGAGGGATCCATTTAAAGCAACGATTGCATCTTGTTTACAATGGGGATGTCTCTTTGTATATGTGACACAGCATGATCTTCTGTAAAGAATCAAAATCGCTTAAATCAAATTTGAGTGTTCAATAAAATAATATTTTAATTTTGAAAAGAAGTATATATTTGGTAGCATCCTTTGTCTTCAAATGCAGAAGTTATGTAGAGAATTTGAAAAAACGGAAGAACTTGAACTCTGGAAAACTTGAATAGAGAACTTTTACATATGGGTGAAACCCCCAGTTATTGATACGTAACCAGTAACTGACACTTCAGCAAAAATCTAACTAAAATATGCATTTTCTTGGAAAATTCCGCAAAGTAATGTCATCTAGTGGTAATTTGAAAACTTATTTTTATTTTGGAGTCAATTTATTCACCACTAGTAGGCCAAGAACATATTCAATGTGGAAGAAACTTTCGAGAACAGAAAAAGTATCATTTTGAGGCATCCATCTTATTTCTAAAATTAAGGTACTGCTTTGTTTTAATCTATGTGTAATGTAACCATCTTGAACTTTTTCTTAAAGTTACACTTGTAGAAATTAGTTTAAAGATGCCTATGATACATTAGGACCATGATTTCTAGTTTGTAATTATTTAATTTAGTTTAATGAGGGGTGCCAGTTATTGGTTCCAGCAATTTTATTTCACCAGTCTCCGACAGAAGCGTTAATTATTGGTAATATTAAATAAAGTTTAAATCTATTATTTGAAATGTTTAAAAAAAGATAATAAATTAAATTTTTCTTGTAGTCAACACAATTAAAATTTAAGTTGTTCAACCAAGCATTACTAATAACTTAAAACATGAAAAAAGGGACACATGCATCTGTAGTATGATATCATGTATAAATAAGGTTTAAGTATTTCGTTTATCAAAATCATAAACCTATAAAAATCCTCACGAAATTAAAATAAAAGATGACTATGATCCTTCCTATCCCATTAATATAACGATCCAAGTTTTTATAATCCAAAATGAATTCATTAAACTGTCGAGCATTCGCAATTATGTGGCATTAAACGGTTATTGCGTTCAACAGACTCAATTTCTTTCCGCATTTCGAAGAAAATAAAAATGAAGAACAAACACAGCGTAAAAAAAATCCCCATCTCCTTCCGAATATTTGTTCACGCTGTTAACGATCCTTGGAAAATCCCAGTGAAATATGTGAACATGAACAAATTAGAAAAATGTTCCGAAAAATTAACCCTTAACTGTTGTCAGCGGTTTCGAAGACAGCTGCTTTATTCAATGTCAACAGTTGTAACTTGTAATTTTCAGTTTAAATGGACTCGGTGCCTTCGAATCATCAAAATAGGCGAAATTATCGATATCTTTTATTTTTTGCTAAAAACAAACTTTGGCACCTCTAGTATATTTGAGGGAAGTTTTGAAACAATCTGGCAATTATAAGTGCAGGAAAAACAACATTTTATTACTCTAGCCCAGGGTCGGCGAACCTATGGCACGCGTGCCAAAAGTGGCACGTGAAAGAATAATTTTGGCACGGCATTGCTTGTGGCTCTAAATGAAAATAAAGTGAGATTAAATAAAATTGCGAGTGATCTTTTCTGAATTCGATTAAATGGAAATTGAAAATTTTTTTATTGTGGCACATTATATTCCAATCTGATTAATTATGGTCTCAAAAAAAGAAAATTCAAAAAATTTGATATTTGAAAACTGTCGACAAGAATTGCTTATTAGACATTACTAAATTCTAATGATGAGTTACGGCATATTTGAATTTATTTCAAAGATATTAATAAAAAAAACTGTTGTTTACCATTTTAACAGTTTTTCTGACTATCTATGCTTTCAAGCCACTGTTTTCACGAATGAATAATATCAAAATTCATACTGAAAACACTTGTCAGTTAAATCCGGAGTTTAGTTTGCATTAAAATTAACCTGATATTAAGACGTAGCAACATAAATCAAATTACATAGCATTATTTTTTTTTTCTAAAATATACTTGTTGCCATAATTATTACAGTATAATAACTACATGTATGTTCCTCATATTTTTCAAATCTTAATAGAAAATTTTAATCCATTATTTTTCCACCTACTAAATTTGTTTTTTAATTGGCACGTCATGGTCACGTAAAATATTTTTTGACTAAACTTGGCACGCGGCAACAAAAAGGTTCGCCGAGACTGCGTCTAGCCCTTTAAATGTCACGCTCACTAAATATTAAAACGTTAAGCGCCACGTCAATTACCGGTGACTGACACTGAACTTTCTTTTTAGAACTCATCATTCACCGATGACTGACGGTCTAAAATATGATATAAAACTGAAAAAATATATATTGTTTTAAGTAATTACTGAAACTTTATTTAAAATTTACTTACCTTTTATTTATTACAGGATTATACTTTCTTAAAAATTACTTAAAACATTGTAAATTTTTCAGCTTCGGTGTCCGTCACCGTGGCACTCAACGTGTTAACACTATAAAATGTTCACACCCTAAAATGTTCAACAATGTACTGTAACACATATAACCTAGAAGTATATAAGCAGCAAAGATATTCAGTTAGCATCCAGGTTCGGTGATATATATCAATGGATATATATGTATCCTATATTTATTTTCAAAATATCATGAAGTTTGGTATTTTCATGTATTTGATATTTATTTTTAAAAGATTGTGTATGATTTTTCTGATATTTTGAGTCAAAACAAGTGTAAAAAAAAACTTTTTCAAGCTTTATGCTTGAAGCTGAATTTTTAAATGTAGAACCAACTATTATGCGGGACAATAATTACTTAGAGATCAGTTATTGAAAGATTAACTGTCTAATTTAGATAATAAGTTATTTACAGTTTCGTGAGAAATGATCGTTTCTGGTATTTGAATTAGGTTAGTGGGGAATGAAAAAGCAGACAAGCTTATATTTAAGTTCAAATTTTTCAATGTAAACAAATTATTTTGTATTGAAAATTTTGGCGTATAAAATTTTCTTGATACTTGATAAAAAAATCCTATAGTTTGCTTTTTATGAGGGTAAAAAAAAAAAAAAATTGTTATATGTTTTCAAATAGTTGATTTTCAATTTTGTTATGTAGATGAGGGGGGGGGAAAAGACATTTAGAATATTGTTTTATTAACTTTTTATGCTAAGTGCAATATGTTTTAGTTTTTAATTTATAAGTCGTCAGAAAATACTTATAATCATCGATAAATTGACAGTTTTGAAAATATCGAATATTTATCAAAAATATCGGATATATATCAAAATATCGGATAGTTTTGATATTTTCGAAAACATCAGGATATTTACGAACACTGGTTAGTATTATAAAATGGAGCAGTTTTTAATGATTTTTCTGAGCATAAAATCTTTAAATTGATTTTTCGCAGTTTGGTCTTTTTTTTAAACTTGGTGTGTTTAAAATGCTAAAACTGCAGCAATTATTTTTCACATGTCTTGAGATTATTTTTTTTTTATATATATATATTCAGTATTATATACTAAATAAAATTAGGATGGATTTTGCAATATGATGAGAAGGGAAAAAATGAAAATAAAAATGGAACAGAATCCGTATATTTTCCAGCATTTATGCGCTTTATTTTTTTTCTCAAAAACCAATTAATTAATTGCAAAATCGATCCTTAAAGCTATAGAATAGATTCTCATAAATATAATTTTTAAAAATCAGTGCTTATTAGTGAAAATTGAAAGAGAAGAAAGAATTTTAAAATCGTTAAAATTTTGTTTTATTTAAAACTAGCGAACTTGATCGGCGTTGCCTGGGTACGTAAAAAAAACAGCAGAAATTGCGAAAAAGTCTGGAAATCACAATAAGATATCGCGAGAAAATTTTAAATCGCTGCACAAATTTCGAAAAAAGAAAAAAAAATTATATATTGTGTTCGAAGATTGCAAGTTGATTCCTTTCACTAATGTGGAAAAATGGTAGCAAATCACTAAAATACACTAAAAATCACATACAAATTCCCGAAATTCTAAAATTGCTATACGAAGTCTGATTAAAATTTATTGAAATGAGGGCAGAATGTACTTTATGTCAAAAATGGAATGCCAAAAAAATGCAGCAGACAGCGAAGAAACGTAAAAATCGAATTAAAAATCTCAAAAAGTTCAAAAATCACGAAAGTCAAAATTTACTATAATTGGGTAAAAGTTTCAAATCTAATTCCTTCTATCTGCGGGCTTTCTTAAAATTTATGTTTGGGAAAGCATGCTAAGCACTGTTTGATGTTACTTTTATTCATAATTTAATTTACTTGGATTACCTTAAATATAATTAATATAACCCCTTAAGTTAATATTAGTTTTTGTTGCATTAAAATACCTCAATTTGTTGATTTTCTCTAAGCAAGTAATCCTTATTGTTTTACAATGGAAGTCTATGGGAATTTGGCGAAATATTAGAGGTATCGCCAAGTTGGCGACAAACTTAGCGGTATTTGGCGACAGAACTGTGTCCCCCGTACGGTAACAGCCTTATAGGTACGAAGATGCATTAACTGCTGTTCAATAATCGCATAAAAAAATCGCTAAAAATTCAAAAATCACTGTACGAATTCCGAATAAACTTTTTTGAAAAGAGAACAAAATTTACTATATTGGGTTAAAAGAAAGAAACCGTATTATTTTCACTAATGTGGAAATATCGCCTCAAAACTTAAAAAAGTGCGAAAAATCAGATAAAAAATTAAATACAAAAATCTAATCAAAAAATCGAAAATCGGGCTTCGAGGTGCGAAACTTCATATGTAGACGTACCTTTCCCCCGAAATTTTGTAGCTCTACGTGCAGCGGTCTCTTCAGAACACCGTCGGCACACTCACTCACACACTCACACACAATCTTTCCTTATTAGGTGCGTTCGTAATTATATAAATACGTAGCACCTATAGTCGTCGTTCAGTCCGTTTGTCTGTCCGCATATAACAGAGCAAAAACTACCCAACCGAATGGTCTGAAATTTTAAATATACGATTGTTGCAAAAATTTGTCGAGCCATTTCAAATTTTATGAAAATCGGATGTGTAGTTTAATTACAGGGACAGTCAAAAGCTTTTCTTTACATTACGGCCAATGGGAAAAATTATTGCAAGTACATTTTAATGATGTTACAGCCTTCCGAATGGTCTGAAATTTTAAATACACAATTGTTGCAAAATTTTGTCAAGCCATTTTAAATTTTATGAAAATCGCATGTATAGTTTAATTACAGGGACAGTCAAAAGTTTTCCGTTACATTACGGCCAATGGGAAAAAATTATTGCAAGTGCATTTTAATATTAAAGCCTTCCGAATGGTCTGAAATTTTAAATATATAATTGTTGCAAAATTTTGTCGAGCCATTTCAAATTTTATGAAAATCGGATGTATAGTTTAATTACAGGGACAGTCAAAAGTGTTCCGTTACATTACGGGGAATGGGAAAAATATTATTGCAAGTGCATTTTAATAATGTTACAGACTATGCACTTATAAAGTGCAAAAAAATATACATTTAGTACAATATGGGGTGCAAAAAATAATTATAAACTAGTTATAGTACGAACGCCCCTCATTTGCCACGTTTGACGAGCAATTTCCAACTTGTTATTATAGATTTCGTAATTTTACCAACAAAATTATTTTTTACCAGTTAAAATCAGTATATCTAGAAGTAATAACTTCTCATAATATGCATAAGAGGTAAGTGAAAATGCTTTAGTAAAAAAAAAAAAAAAAAAAAGTAAAAGGGTATAATGTCCCTTTAATTACACCATTATAAAGTTAAGTTTCGTACCGTTTTAACCCCTTTTACTAGCACCAGAGACTTCTGAAAAGGTAACTATTGACAGGGGTCTGCCCAGACTTTTTTTTTTTCCCAGCGTCCTGTTTTTGTGAAATTACACAGATTTTTACTTTTGTGAAAAGTTTAGTCATAATTTTGTGAATTTGAAATGATTGTTATATTCAGGTTTTTGTTTGTACATTTTAAAGAAGATATATGTATGTAAAATACATATATTTTCTTTATGCATGTAACAGAGACAGGTGTCAAATTTTACTTTTAAATAATTAAATTTGTGAAAGGTTCAGTTTGGAGTTTTTTGTGAAAGACTTATTTTTAAGACAAAGAATTTTGTGAAGGGTCCTGTTTTGAGATGAAAAATTTTGTGAAGGGTATGATTTGAGATGAAAATTTTTGTGAAAGGTCTTGTTTCGAGATGAAAAATTTTGTGAAGGATCCTTATAGGACCCGATTTCTTCCTAAACAGATCCCTGATTAATTATAAATAACCTGCACATAAATATTGGTACAGAAACAGTGTCCGATAAGTGGTTTCAGAGATCGCTTACAGTAGCTATGAGACAATTTCTGTGACAGTAGTTAAAAGATTAAATCAAAGAGCAAGGCAGCAGAGTAATAAGATTACCAAACTATTTTGAAATAAAACTAAAAAATTAACAATACTTTTTCTTCTTTCTTTCAAATGGGAAGGCACCGCCATCAATTATGAGGGATGAGACACAATTTCGGCCACTGTATATGTCCTGCATAAGCTCAGTAATTTAGATAAGCTTTCAGCTCATATTGGAATTTTCAATTATTACAGTAAACAACATGATAGAAAAGAAAAGAAAAAAACCGCCATTTTTTTTTTTTTTTTTTTTTACTTTTGTATAAAACTACAAAGCTATAATGGATAAAAATATACGGCGATATTTTAACTACAGAAGAGCTTTAATAAAAGTACATTTTTAGTTGAAACGACGAAGCTTGAAGATGTGATACAGTTATGGAAGCTTTGAAACTTGGAGCTTGAATTGAATATAAATGAAATGTTTATAGTTTCAATTAAATTTTTTGAGTTCGAAAGGCTCGTGCCCTTAAAAATCAGAACTCAAAACCATGACCCGTTCATCTTACACAACCATTATACCCACTGCTAATTTCGTAGGGATGTTTATTATTATTATTTTAAAACAGTGATGATAATTCGCATAATATCATTTGTTCAATTTCTTAACGAGCATTATGTTTTCCAGTCTATGTAGTTAGAAACTCAACAACTAAAATCACAAATCTCTAAAGTATACTCACGAAATTAGTGCGGCCCGTACTACGATACTTAACATGACAATCCAAGAATCTAGTTTAAAATCCAAAATGAAATTCATTAAACTGCCGAGTGTTTGCAGTGACGTGGCATTAAATGGTTGTTGCATTGTGATCAACAGAGACCCAATTCAGTTTCGCATTTCCAAAAAATAAAACGTGAAGAACAAACACAGTATAAAATCTTGATTTCCTTTCGAATTTGGTCGCGTTGATAACGAACCTTGAAAATCTCTAGTGACATGTGTGAACGAAATTAGGGAAAGTATCTCGAAAAATTAGGGAAAGTATCTCGAAAAATTAAACTCAAGAATAAGGCAGTAGAAGAATATCATTCCTGCTATCTAAACGTTCAAAACAAAATTTAAAATAAGGTACATAGGTGTTAATTTTTTCTTCTTTCAAAAAGGAGGACATTACTATCAGAGAAGCAAGCTGAGACAAATTGCACCCGTGTAGAAGACCTGGCATACGAAACAAAATCACTGTTTTAAGGGTGTATTCCGATCCAAACTGCTTGTTTTCCGATTCATTTTTAAATTCATTTTCGCTCTCAAACGCATCCATCTGGAAAATTCTCTTATTTAGAAACTACATAATGTGCCGTGCTTATCGATTTTTTGATAAATGCAGAAAATTTTGTAAAAAATGCTGTCAAAGTTGGTGTTTTTAACAGAATTTTCCGACGCGGGAGATCTGGGAATGAAAAAAACGGGTCATCCTGAGAAAATAATTGTTTAAAAATCAAATTTTAATTAATTGAGCGAAAAATGAAATCACACGGCCACTTATACATCTCCTCAAAAATCACCTCAGCAAGTTTCACGTTTTTACTTTTAAAAATTAGTCTGAAAATGTCTCAGAAAATTTCGAGCTGTTGAGGGTGGAAAAATATTTTTTCGAATACATCCTTAAATTTTAATTGTTTCAAGCAATAAATCGAAACTATTTGAATTCAGTACAGAGATATCGTAAAGTACCAAAGTAAGCCACCCTTCTCATATTATGTGAATTTTTCCTTTTTTCAAAAAGTGCGATTTATAGGACCCCCTCCCTTCAAGTTTTATTTTCTGACGCTTTCAATCCTTCTGATTTTTCAGGAAATTCCTTAATTTTTTTTGCTTCAGTATATCTTAAATGAATATAGATTATGCAATTTATTTTCGCCTAATTTCTTTACATATCAGAATGTCATATGTTCTCTATATTATTATTAATATTTTCCTTGATTTTTATGTACTATTTTTTAATATATATTTATATTGAGTTTAAGTTTTATAATTCTTGTTCATATTTCTTTCACATCTAAATTAATTATTTTATGTACATTTATTTCATTAATTTATTACTTTTATTAATGGAAAGCTTCGATAGAAAGGAATTTTAAAACCAATAAATGTTCATTTGATCTGATTTTATTCTGCAAATTGCATAAATCCTATGTAATTTCATAATCCCCCCCCCCCCCGCACACACACACACATCATCCTCCCAATTTTCCTTTTTCACAAAAGTTCCAAGCCTCCCTTAAAATCATTAGATTTTACTGTCTGCTAAAGGGGGGCTCTTACTTTCGGCACTTTACGGTAAACAGTTTACACGTAAAAATTATAAATGTATAATTATGCAATAGGTCAACATTTGTATGAGGTTTTAAAACAAATTAAAAATTACAGAAATAATTTACCTGTTTGAAAAAAAAAAAAAAAAAAAAAAAAAAAAACATATTATGTTAAGGCTGTTCTCAAATCCAAAGGGGATACTTTCTGGCATATTTTTAAATTAACTTTTTTTTGTTCGGAATCGCATGAAATTGGCCAGTATTTTTATTCAGAAACTATGTAATCGAAAGACGTTTTCTATTTCTTGGTAAAAGCAAAAAATCTTTCAGAAAATACTATCAAAGGGACGTTTTGAAACGAATTTTCCCATGCGGCATCGCGAGACAGGGAAAAAAATGGTTATCACGTGAGCATAATCGCAACTCGAGGAGTAATTTATTGATCAAAAAATGGAAAACTCATTTCGATTCCAAATCTCTTCAATAGTGCCTGCTAATTTTATTTCTTGACGTTTAAAAATGAATCCGAAAATGTGTCAGAAAGTTTCGCGTTGTTGAGAAGGTGATTTGAGAACCGCCTTAAGCAATAATCAACACTTAGTATCAAAATCAACATTTTTTTTCACCGATGAATGTTTGGAAAACTGTAGCAAATGTTTATAGTGCAAATAAAACAATAGGGCGAAATGCAAAATTCCACCTTAAGTTAATCGTAAATATAACATGAACTTAAGGGGATTCAGTACCCTTTGAAGAACATTTAAGATTTTTTTGTTACTGGTATAGATTTACTTATTATATACACATATTATTATAGGTAATATTCAGAAAAACTGATTTTGACAAGAAAAAAAAAACATTTTGTGGGTAAAAATTGAGAATTTTAATTTCTTTTTTTATTTGAGAATTTTAAAGTTTGCTGTTTTTGATACAATACTGTGTTTAACCGTTTATGTACTGGATTAGGAATTCATGAAAATTTTATTCTCTAAAGCATTTTTCGTGAATTTTTGAAACTACATTAGAAGATTTACATAATTATTTAACAAATTTTAGAAGGATTAGTGAAATTTGAATTTATAGGGTTTTTGTGCGATATTTATAACTCCACTCAAATCTTTTATATTTTAAATATTTTTCTTAGTATTTTGTAGAATTGGGAAATATTCAAATATAATGTTCTTACAACAGAAATATTTCCGAATTGAAAAATCCCCCCCAACCCCAAGGCCAAAAAAGCTGAAAAGAAGCAAAGGCAAAAGAAATCATCCTTTTAAAAATATTTTTATTTTGTGTAACCAATAATGTTTTTGGAACAAGATAAAATAATGCATCTAAAACTCATTCTAAACTGTATTACTACTAATTGATGTATTAAATGAATTTTATAACAAGTTATTTTAATGGTACTTGTAGGTAACGTCAGTAGCTAAAGGGTTAAAACACTAAAACTTCTACAAATATTTGTCAAATCCCTCCATTATTTTTTGTATCCTGAATATAGTGTACTTAATAAAATTGGTAATGGATTTTACAATACAATAAAAAATAAATAAAAAATAAAAATCAAGATTGTTATTAGCTATCAGTAGACAAATTTTGATTAAAATATTTTTAATGGTTCTTGTGATAAACAAAATTTAAATGTTTGAAATCCTGAATATTTAGCATTCTTCAAAATGCCACAAGCGCGTTGTATTTTTACATACAACATTCTCCTACAATAAATCTTATCCATAAAAATGAAAATTTATAAAAAAAAAAAAATGTTTATTTGATAAATAAAGCTTTTAAAAATAAATTGAATTTGAATTCTCTACAAATAAAAGATACGAAATGAAACTTCTGATTTATTTTACTAAAAAAAAAAAAAAAAAAAAAAAAAAAAACGAAAAAAAAAAGTGCTTAAATACATAAAAAGGTATCAATAACATAAAATTCGCCAAATGATGTTAAAACCCAAGCGCTTTCAACTGTTATAAAACAGCCATCATCAGGGGGAAATTCAGAGGCGTGAAAGTTCATGAATGTTCATTGCAAATATTGATATTGTAATGAATTTAAATATTGCAATGAACATTCGTGAACTTTCACGCCTCTGAATTTTCCCTTGATGATGGCTGTTTTATAACAGTTGAAAGCGCTTGGGTTTTATCATCGTGTGACGGTTTTTATATTATAAAGACCTTTTTATGTATTTTAGCACCTTTTTAAATAAAATAAATCAGAAGTTTCATTTCGTATGTTTTTCATTTAATGATCAAGGTGAATATAAAGTCCGAAAATTATAGTTTAAATTATATTTTATCCTCCTCAGTTCCGAAGCTAAAATAATAATTCAAATGCTTATTCATTGGTTTTTCCCAAACAAAATGACATCGTAAATGACAGAAAAAATATCTTTTCTAAAATTGATCCTTTAGGTGCTTAGTAATTTAGGTTCAAAAATATGGATCTAAAACTACAAACCACTTTAAAAACATCAATTTAATAGCCATTAACCTAAATTTAGGTAATCACAAATTTAAGAGCTTTAAACAAGTAAATAATCCACAAATCCTCAAATTTTTTTATTGAAAAAGATTTAAGTTAAATACTTATAAAAATTTCTCACTTTCTTGGTCATACTGTCTTTTGGGCATTTTTAGGAATTTTGCAAACTCAGATGAAAATAACATTTATTTTATGTGGGAATCAGCTTAGATGCTGCCATTTATTCGTTTGCTTTGAACACAGTGATGTGAAAATGTAAAAAAATCGAACATTTTAGTTTTTATAAGGAAAAGAGAGCAGAGGTCCCCGTATGGAGACCCAGGGGCCGAAGAGGTTAAAACTTTTATTTTGTTTATTCTTTTTTTATTTACTTGCCTTTTTAATACCATTAGTAACTTATGTTTATACATATAAGGGAAGCATTTGTGTAAAATTTGAAAAAAATGAAATGCAAATGAAACTTTTGAAAATCATAAAAATGTTCTATCTTCTAAAAAAAATGTATTAAATGAATTTTAAATGATCGTGATATCTTTTTAAACCATTTTAACTATAGGTAAACACTTTACTATTAATGACACATTTCATAGATTTTTATGCATAAAACTCGTGGAATAGAGGAATTCGCAAAATAAAAGTTCGTCAAATGGAAGTCCGGCTGTATTTAAAGTTACTGCATTAATTTTGAATTTTTTCCATACATATGCACTTCTACAGTTTATCAGATAAAAGGAGTATTTTCATGAGAATGGCATAATCCCTAGAAAGTTATATCATAATTATTAGTAAGTTTCATATCATAATCAAATTCCATTTATAGGATTGATTTAGTATATAGATATAAAAAAAAAAAATTCTTCGGTTATATAGTGTTGTGCACAAATCTATTTCAGTTCCATTTTTTACACATTTTTAGCCGTTATTTTCTAAAGTGTAATTGTTGTTTTTATTTATTTTTTCATTCTTGTTTTATCTTTAATCGAAAAATCAACCTTTAAGAATTAAACTTAAAAAATAAATAAAACTCTTCAAAAGTGTAAAAGGTAGTCGAAAGATACTCTTTAAACGGGCGACAACATTTGCGAAATCACATGTAAAACAGCTGACACTGATGCACCTTTCCCGCGGGGACTACGGAAGAGATTTCATAATTTTTGTAAACATTTTTGGCGGTAGCTAAACTATAAATACAATAAATGGATCGTTCGGAAAGAAATACAAATAAAAAAATATAATTACGCGATTTCTGAAACAAAAATAATCACATGTAAAACAGCTGTGCTGCTACTGATGTACCTTTTTCTTAAGAACTACTGAAACGATTTCAGTGCTATTTTAAAATACTTTTAGCAGTAGCTAAACTATAAAAATAAAAATTGCAATAGTTTTGTGAAGTAAAAAAGAAAAAAGAAAAAAAAAGAGAAAGAAAGAAAGAAACCGTAGGTTTCATTTGTCTGCGAAAATGGGTATAGATTGTATTTTTTTATTTTTACTTCTTGCCGAACGATTAGTTTATAGTTTAGCTATTGCCATTATTATTATTAATAATTTAAAGATATTGAAATTGCTTCAGTAATTCCCGAAAAAAAAGAGTACATGAATGTCAGCTGTTTTACATGTGATTTTGTAATTGTCCTTATCCTTAACCCTTTCTGTCCCAAATTATGAATTCATAAAAATTTCATCCTCTAAAGCATTTTTCATGAATTTTTGAAACTACATTAAAAGATTTACACAATCATTTAATAAATTTTAGAAGGATTTTGTGCATTAAAATTAATTAATTAAATTTGAATTCATAGGGATTTTGTGCAATATTTATAACTCCACAAATCTTTTATTTAAATTATTTTTTTTAGTATTTTTTAGAATTAGGAAATATACAAATATAATGTTCTTAGAATATAAATATAGAAATATTTCCGAACTAAAATCCCCCCCTCCCCCCCCCCAAAAAAAAAATATCTTTTAGTGTCAAGAAAGCTGAAAAGACGCAAATGAAAAAGAAATTATCCTTTTAAAAATATTTTTGTTTTGTGCAAGCAATAATGCTTTTGGAAAAAGATAAAGTAAAGTATCGATAACTCATTCTAAACACAGTATTATTGCTAATCAATGTATTAAATAAATTTAAAAACAAGTTATTTTAATGGTACCTTAAAGTACCGTCGGGGCATAAAGGGTTAAACAGCTCCAAAGATAGTTTAATGAGATTACAAATATCCAAAATATTTGTGCTTAAATGGATTCCAGATTGATGGAAGCGAAAAGATTTGAAGCTGGTAGATTTATGCCTCATAAATAAAATATAAAACAAATCAACAAGATGGCAGTTTTATTTAATTTCTGGGGCATTTTTGCGTGCATCTGGTGCCCTTTGTTCCTTATTTAGTATCCTGATCGGTTGACATTTGTATCCTCATCTGCTTTATTTACGCAGCATTTATTTCCCAGTACCTAAACAAATATCGAGAGATGCTTCGGTTATCAAGCTGGGCTATATATAACTGCTACACAAGCCTTGAGCAAAAGGGAGACTGTTTCGAAGTTGCATAAGAAACACATCCCAATTTCTTTTTTATTATTTTCTCTTTACAAACTGCAATCATCTTCAATTATATAATTTTCAATGTATGTTAAAACTTAATTATTCATTCACTTTAATTCAAGCAACAAGAAATGATATGATTCGTAATTATGACTGTTATAACATTATTTCTATTTTGAGTTTTGTCAATGTACGCTTTTTGTAAAACGTTATATATTTCAGGGTGACGGATCAGGTAAAAAAGCAGTAAAAACAGACCTGCCAACCTTTGAAAATGAGAAATAGTAGCACACAAAATTCAAATTAATCTAGGGGTTGGTTGGTTGCTGTTTTTTACGCTGCAAATCGGGTTAACTCTGGTTGCTTTCGGTTCGCACATAGTTTAGATTCCTGCAGGTTGGGTACGGTTTAACCTGATTTTTCAAAAGTTTGTTCTGTATGTTCTTTCAGATTAAAAAATATATGTATCATAACAATAAACTTAGGTTTTTCTTTGTGTGTAATGTTTCTGAAGCGAGGACAGCAGGGTCATTCTGAGAGGAAAAAATCAGAAATTCGCTGAAACTTTTCTGAAAGGTTACAACAGTGGGGGGGGGGGGGGGGGATTTCTTCACGCCGCTAATTATGCGATTTTTCTGTGGCCTTTTCACGTAATTCGCGTTTACTCCGCGGTGTTTTGGCGAAATTCGTGTTTTTTTCCGCGATCCTTTGACCAAATTCGCGTTTTTTCCGCGATCCTTTGACGAAAATTGGAGGGTTTTTTGCGATCCTTAGAGAAAAATTTGATTTTTTCCCATATTCTTTGATAAATTCGCGTTTTTTTCGCGATCCTTTGACGAAATTCGCGTTTTGTTCGATATCCCTCGACAAAATTTGCGTTTTTGTTTTTGTGATCTTTTGGAACAATTTGCGGGGTTTTTTTTCGTGATCCTTTGACAAAATGCACGTTTTTTCGCGATTCTTTGACGAGATTCGCATTTTTTTCTGCGATCCTTTGATGAAATTTGCGGCAGTTTTTCGCAATCCCTTGAACAAGTTTGCGTTTTTTTTTTTCGCGATTCGTTCACGAAATTCGCTCTTTTTCGTGATCCTTTGACAAAATTGATTTTTTCTCGGCGTGTGTGTTTTCTGCAGAAAATCGTTGTTTTATACCGATTCTCGTAACATCGTAGTTTTTAGCTCCAAATCGTAGAAACTACGATTCTTTCGTAGCAATTGGCAGGTCTGTAAAAAAATAAGGTAGATACCAGTATTTTCTTACAGAAAAATTCCGCTGAATTTAACCACGGATTAAAATAAGACGAATGTTTCTATAAGAAAATACTGGTATTTTCCCTTTTATTTCACAGCATTTTCCCCTGATCTGTCGCCCCCCTGTGTTTGGCCTTCTAATATTTATTTCAAGTTTCCATTTATTAGGATGAACACGTTTTAGAGGTAAAGCTGCCAAAAATTAGGAACAATGGGATGGTATGCAGTAGTAATTTTTCAAAAAGTTAGACATTCAAAGTCTGAAATCATATTTCATGACAAACTTTTTTACCAAATTTAAAATATATATTCGATGTTTTTATCCAGCGGAAACAAAATCTATATTATAAAGAAAAACATGTCTGCGAGTAGCTGACGCCATATCGACGATAGCTTAAACCTGAACAATCTATTTTGCATTTTTTGCAAATTTATTACCTTCTAACCATTGTACGGTTTCTATTGATTCCACCATCGAATAGAGAGGGGGGGGGGGATGTACTCTTAAACGTAATATGTCTGATAACTGTGTCTAAATTTACTAAATTTTTATAATGTTTAAAACAATTTCTATGTGTGATTTTTTAAAATTATTATTATCGCTATCGTATGCAGTCCGATTACGAAAGATGAACCTATTTGCACTTAAAACACTATAAACTGATCAACATTTGTTTCCGGCTAATATTCCGTAACGAAATTAAAACTACGTCAAAATAATAATGAATAAATAAAAATAACACAAATTTAATAGATATGTTGATATCGTAATATAACAGAAATAAATAAATCCTGATTTAATAAATAAAAACTTGTGTGGAAAACTAAATCGTTAAAAATCAACGTTTGAACACACAATATAGTAGAACCTCGATTATCCGAAGTAATTGGGACCGACCCTCTTTCGGAAAATCAAAATTTTCGGATAATGGAGAATGCTTCAATTTCAAGATTATGGAGAAATGTATGCAATATTTCTTGTTATGATAACAAGTGCTTAATAAAAATAAAGCAATAGCAAAATAGAAACAAAAATAAATTACCTGAATTTTAATTTTGAAATTAAGTACTTTTACGTATATAACAATGGTTTGAAAAATTGTTTTGTTTGTCGCAGTTTCCATTGCCTTTGCTTTGAAGCTCTATCACGGAGTTTTTTAATATTATTAGTTCACCAGTATCACAGTTTTCCTGTTGCTCCAGCCATGCCAAACCTTTTGCAAAACATTCAAAAGTTTCAGAATTGCTAATTTGTTCGTTTTCTTCGTTTCACTCCGCAGCTTACGGGAGCTCAAGTTAAATTCAAAGGAATTCTAAGAAAGGGGATCGAAAATATTTATATGCACTCGTAGTTCGGAAAGGGCCGCTTGCGCATAAGGAATAAGATAATTTAAAAAAAGCTTTCAAAATGGATTTCGGTTAACCAAGGTTTCGGTTAAAATAATTTCAAATAAAAGAAGTTCTACTGTATATAAATTAAGCACAGTGAAATTAAGCACAGACGTATACGTTTCGTGAGAACTGGGACTCACACCCTCAATGTATAAAATCAACAACCCCACCACCCACCCCCAACTGACATTTGGGTTAGTTTTTGTTTACTGACATTTGGGTTTTCGTCTTGCATTAAATTACTGACATTTGGGTTTTCGTCTCTTGCATGTAGTTGGGAGGGTTTTTGATTTTATAGTCTAATGATGTGAGTCCCGGTACTCACGAAACGTATTTGTCTGGTCTATGTTCACTGTGCTGAATTTATATATTTATGTGTTCAAACGTTGGTTTTTAGCGATTTAAATCCTGATTTATTTACATTTTTTGAAAGAAGGGGTTACTCTACCTACCTGGTTTCGGTTACATTTTTCAGATAAATTATTTAAAAAAAATTCATGCTTTGAAAAAAAAGCCATTAAAAAAAAGCCCAGTCAATTCAGATACAATTTTCAAAGAAATTTCAAATGCATTTGAAAGTAATTTTTTTTTTCTGATTCGACGGTGTGTAAATGAAATTTCTGGATGTTTAGAAGTCATAAAAATTGCAATTAAACGAAAGGTCGTTGCCGTTGTCGATATGACGTGAGCGTTGATCGCGCATATATTTTTGCTTTATAATACAGATTTCTATTCCTGGATCAGTCTTGAGAAAAATCCGTAAAATCCAGTGCACGTTTTTATAAAAATAGTCGGAAAGTCACAAATTTTTCCAATTAATTACATATTTAAAAATGCAATGTATGTATAAGCTGTTTATCAACTAACAGCAACATACAAGGCAATAAGCACACCATTCCATTTTTGCGTGTCAAGGCTGAAACAGGGTAGATATCGAAATTAATTAGGCGATAAACGCCTAAAGTGCGATAAAGAGAGGCGTCCTTTATCACGTTCTGAATCCGGAAGTTATTCTATTCTTATCGTGGTGGGAAATCTGACTTTCTATTTCAATTTAGAATGAAGTCAGATTTAAATCAGTAGTTTTAAAGAATGGGGCATTGATTGTAATTATTAAAATTATTACCAATAACGACTTTTTTTCTTATTTTTTCTTAATTTTTATCCATTACTCATCATGCTTGATAAAAGAGTTTTAATGATATTCATGGGAATAAAACTGGAGAAAGTACATTACTGTTTGTTCGAAGATCTCTAGGAATTGAACTTGAAAAATACAGAATTGAATTCCGAAAATTACAGAGCATTAATAAAATCGAATAATTCGTAAAAGATTTATTATTATTGTTATTATTTACCTTATAGAGATCAGTTACAAACTTCTTAGGTAAATTTAATAATTATAATAAGAAATATCGTATATGCCGGTGTATTTTTCTATGTTCAGGTTATTTTACGTATCACGCGTACCCCTTTCTTTGAACAGAAATCTTCATGAACATGCAGCATGAAAGTACAAAAAAGAAAATTAACCCTTAACTGTTGTTAGTGGTCTCACTGATAGATGTTTTTTTTTTTTTTTTTTTTCATTTTCACAGTTTAACTTTTAATTACAATTTAACTATAGATACTGGTGAATTTTGTTTTGTTTGGAGTCTTAGTACTATCGCTAAGGACTTATGAATAGGTGAATTTTAATTATAATAATATTGTACATAAAGTTATTCTAGAAACAGTTTCCCAAGAGTTAATTGAGACTTTTATTCATATTTCGATCAACTGGTCTCAGGGACCGTTCACAATAGTTATACTAAAATTTTTCTCACAGCATTTAAGGGTTAAAAAGTATAATAACTAGCTCGAACACACAGAAAAAAAGATGTCCTGTACATACATTTATCCCAGAAACAGTATCCCAAAAGTTAATTGAGCTTTTATTCATATTTCGACCAATTGGTCCCAGGGACCGCTCACAATAGTCATACTACAATTTCTGTCACAGCGGGTTAAAAAGTATAATAACTAGCTCGAACATACAGAAGAAAGATGTCATGTACATAAATTTATCCCAGAAACAGTATCCCAAGAGTTAGTTGAGCTTTTATTCATATTTCGATCAACTGGTCTCAGGGACCGTCCACAATAGTTATACTACAATTTCTGTCACAGCATTTAAGGGTTAAAAAGTATAATAACGATAGCTCGAACATACACAAAAATTATGTCCTGTACATAAATTTATCCCAGAAACAGTATCCCAAGAGTTAATTGAGCTTTTATTCATGTTTCGACCAATTGATCTCAGGGACCGCTCACAATAGTCATACTACAATTTCTGTCACAGCATTTAAGAATTAAATTATAATAACTAGTTCGAACATGCACAAAAAAGATGTCCTGTACATAAATTTATCCCAGAAACAGTATCCCAAGTGTTAACTGAGCTTTTATTCATATTTCGACCAATTGGTCCCAGGGACCGCTCACAATAGTCATACTACAATTTCTGTCACAGCGGGTTAAAAAGTATAATAACTAGCTCGAACATACAGAAGAAAGATGTCATGTACATAAATTTATCCCAGAAACAGTATCCCAAGAGTTAGTTGAGCTTTTATTCATATTTCGATCAACTGGTCTCAGGGACCGTCCACAATAGTTATACTACAATTTCTGTCACAGCATTTAAGGGTTAAAAAGTATAATAACGATAGCTCGAACATACACAAAAATTATGTCCTGTACATAAATTTATCCCAGAAACAGTATCCCAAGAGTTAATTGAGCTTTTATTCATGTTTCGACCAATTGATCTCAGGGACCGCTCACAATAGTCATACTACAATTTCTGTCACAGCATTTAAGAATTAAATTATAATAACTAGTTCGAACATGCACAAAAAAGATGTCCTGTACATAAATTTATCCCAGAAACAGTATCCCAAGTGTTAACTGAGCTTTTATTCATATTTCGACCAATTGGTCTCAGGGACCGCTCACAATAGTCATACTACAATTTCTGTCACAGCATTTAAGAATTAAAAATTATAATAACTAGTTCGAACATACACAAAAAAGATGTCCTGTACATAAATTTATCCCAGAAACAGTATCCCAAAAGTTAACTGAGCTTTTATTCATATTTCGACCAATTGGTCTCAGGGACCGCTCACAATAGTCATACTACAATTTCTGTCACAGCATTTAAGGGTTAAAAAGTATAATAACTAGCTCGAACATACAGAAAAACGTGTAAATGCGAAGCGAGAACATATTTAGGATCAAGGAGGATTAAAAACCGCAATGTGTGTATAAATAGTTTATTAACTAATAGTAACAAACAAGGCAATAAGCACACCATTCCACTTTTGCGAGTCAAAGCTGAAGTCTGTGGCTGAAACAGGGTAGATATCGAATCAATTACGTGATAAACGCCTAGATGTGATAAAGAGAGGCCTCGTTTACCACATTCTGAATTTCGGAAGTTATTTTTATCGTAGTGGGAAATCTGACTTTCAGTTTCAATTTAGAACAAAGCCAGGTTTAAATCAGTAGTTTTAAAGAATGGGGCATTGATCGTAATTATTAGAATTATAGTCCAGGGGAAATGTACATTTTACCTTGCAAAAGGTCGGGTAAAAGATTTTATTTTTCTGAATTGTTTATAATGATGCCAACATGGAAAAACCAAGTTTTCTAACAAAATTTCTTAAGGCTAAATTTTCTGTGGCCGAAAAACAACAAAATTTTGGGACATTTTTTCATTTTTTGGAAATATCTCGAGACTTGTTGCCGTAGCATATTATTTGTCAATTACAATATTAAAGATGATAAAATTCTCTACAACTTTCATATTTACAACTTTTTTATACACTCAATAGCAAGCGGAGTACGCTATTTCAAAAATGGGACATTTTTTTTCAATTTTCTTAATAACCGTGAAAAACGTAGTTTTGCCGCGATTATTGAAATGTTCTCCGCAGATTTAATTGCGTATGTCGACTTCTAACAATTGGTAGCAGTAAATTATCTATTATTTGCACACTCACGTCTTTATTTTCATCTCAACAGACATTTTATATGCAATAAATTTATATAATTTTAAAAGTGGGGCAGAGTGTAGATGAGTGAGACAATTTTCATATTTAGACAGTAACTTTAAGTGTATACAATGTTAACTTCAAAGCATTGTTTAAAAGAATTTTTCAATCTATAGTAACTTATTGACACGATAATTTCAATTAAAAAAGATTTCTTGCTTAATTTTAATAAATTTTATAATATTAATAATTTTTATAATGCATACATATTTTTGCAGGTATCAATGGAATAGGTGGGTCATTTTCAAAATCTGCCCGTGTTTTGGAATAACAAAATCAAATTTTTAGAAATGATCAGAAAGTTTTTATTGTTTGTAAATAATTACCTTACCTCATAAACATTAATATACAAGCATTAGCAGAGACCAAATTACTAATTTAACATTTTAAAACTAATTTTTAAATTTTAATGCACTTGGCATAATGACATAAGTGAGCACGGTAATGACAAATTAAGCAAAATATTTTTATTTTTCCCAGGCATAAATGGCAGCCATTATAACTTCTGGCCCATACAATGTTTTTCTATTTCTCATATAATGAAAGCAGATTAAGAAATAAAAGTTCATTTAATTATCAATTAGAATTGGGTACGGTAATGACTTACAAAAGAATACTCACCAAAACATTCAAAGTCTTTGCTTGTTTTACTGAAACTATAAAACTATTTACTCTATTCACTTAAACCTCATAAAAAGTTTACTTTTAAGGAGTACTTTTGCCTTGATAAAAAGGCATGTGCTGTCCTCTAAAAAAATCCGGAGGAACTTTTTGTCAGAAGCATGGCAATGACACTCTTTCTTGTGACATGGTTTTAAAAAATTATTAAGAATTATAGACAAGTTTAATTAATGAAAGTAATTTTTTTTTTATTAATAGCATCTTAAATAAAAATGTATAAAAAAATTATAGCCATCTGTTTTAAATAGAACTTTGTCAAATCTTTACCTAATAAATTGCTTGTTGAGACAACCTACGCTAATGATATTTTGACTACAAAAGAATATATTTCTTATTTTTAATTTTTTTTATAAATAATAATATATCTGTAAATTATCATTAAAAAACATGATAGTTAAAATGCAATAATTAAAATTATGATATTTAACTATTTTTCTGTGCAAATGTGAAAGGACAGTAAAACATGAGACTTTTTTTGAAAATCATCCAGGTACGAAAATTTGCGAAAAACATATTTTATTCCCCCACTACAATGGTATATTTTATTTACCAATTATTGATAACATATGTTTTAATGTTTTACTGTTTTAAATATAGCAAACGTTGAATTGTAGTTCCATATTAAAGTGGGGGACTCAAAAGATAAATATCTTTTATGAAAGAAATATTTTTACCTTATAAAATAGCTATAATAAAAATGACATTACATTATTTCACTAATTAATGTTATGCATTTATATCTTGTAAAATTTATAAATTCTGTTAATAAAATATTTGAGATCACTAGTTTTATAAAAAAATATTTAAAATATATTGTCAATTTTCCACTTACATCAATAAATATAACAAGAGATTATAGCATTTTAGCATGCAAAAATATGTAAAACTTTAAGATTATCTATTAATTGCTTTAAAGCTCAAACAGGATACTTTACATTTCAGAACGGGTTCCAAACAGTTTTCCAAAAAGGAAAGTGTCCGAATATATTTAAAAAAAAGCAACCAAACTCCCAAAAAGTACAAAAGCACAACATTAGATATTGATCTCAGGTATCCCATGAAAAAAAATTTATTTAAAAGTAACAAAATGCGAGCGAGATATTTGTAAAGAACACTCCCATAGGTTTAATGTTACCTTGCGAAAACCTTGTTACCTTGTCTTCGTGTGACTAATTTAGTCCTATAATTCATATAACTGTGACTTTAAACGCCTCAATGCGACAACTACCGTAAAATCTTTGAAAATGAAGTCTGTATATAAGGAATTCGGTCTTTAAAGAAAAGTATATTTTTTTCAAGAGAAAGAATATGAACAATTATACCTGCTAAGATGGAAACCTGTTTAAGCGGAATACATTTCGATTCCTTTCGGTACGTTTTTCAAGGTTTTAATGAATCAATATTTGGCAAAGCTAATTACGTAGTTCAGCATTACGTATTTAATGCTTACACACTTAAAATTTTCAAAATCCGGCTATTAGAGATTTATTAAAATTCCCGTGGTAAATTTTCTTTTTTAAAGAAAGGGTGGGGGCGGGCGCCAAAATCCCTGTTTGGCACGGGTGCAAAAAAGGTTAGTTTTAGCCCTGAAACACATAGTTTACTGCTACTAATATATAGAAGTTGACATACAGAATTAAATCCTTGGGAAACATTTGAATAATCGGGGCAGAACTGCGTTTTTAACGGTCTTTAAGAAAATTGAAAAAATTGTCCTATTTTTGAAAGGGCGTACTGCGCTTGCTATTGAGTGTATAAAAAAGTTGTAAATATGAAAGTTGTAGAGAGTTTTATCTTCTTTAATATTGTAATTGACAAATAACATACTACGGCAACGAGTCTCGAGATATTTAAAAAAAACCCCAAAAAGGTCCCAAAATTTTCTTGTTTTTCGGCCACAGAAAATTTAGCCTTAAGAAATTTTGTTAGAAAACTTAGTTTTTCCATGCTGTCATCATTATAAACAATTCAGAAAAAAAAATCTTTTACCCGACCTTTTGCAAGGTAACCCTCTTTTTTTGGTACATTTCCCCAGGACTATTATTACCAATAACGATCTTTTTCTTCTTTTTTCTTAATTTTTATCCTTTGCTCATCGTGCTTGATAAAAGAGTTTTAATGATATTGACGGCAATAAGACTCAGGGACCGCTCACAATAGTTATACTAAATTTCTGTCACAGCATTTAAGGGTTTAAAAGTATAATAACTAGCTCGAACATACAGAAAAAAGGTGTAAATGTGGAGCGAGGACATATTTAGGATCAAACGATGTTAGTCATAGATGATTATATGAGGATGTGAGTTTCAAAACTCGCCTTATCCATAAAATCAAATTTTCTGAAATCGCGAAAAACCTCTGACTGTCCATTGATTTTCATTGTAAATCAAGTTTTTACTGTGCCAGAAATACACAATAGAACTAGTTTTTTTTTTTTTTTTTTTTTTTTTTTTTTTTTTTTTTTTTTTTTTTTTTGCAAATTGCAGTGTTTTTCTTATGCAGGTTCACCAATAGAATAGATTGATAGAGAAAACTCAATTTTTTAAATTTTGGATAAGGCGAGTTGTGAAACTGACGTCTTCACTATAATAGTTATTCATCGTTCTTTCTTTTACGAGCATCAACTTCCCTCGTTCTTTCTTTTACGAGCGTCGACTTCCATCGTTCTTTCTTTTAAGAACATCGACTTCCATCGTTCTTTCTTTTACGAGCGTCAACTTCCATCGTTCTTTCTTTTAAGAACATCGACTTCCATCGTTCTTTCTTTTACGAGCGTCGACTTCCATCGTTCTTTCTTTTACGAGCCTCGACTTCCATCGTTCTTTCTTTTAAGAACGTCGACTTCCATCGTTCTTTCTTTTACGAGCGTCGACTTCCATCGTTCTTTCTTTTAAGAACATCGACTTCCATCGTTCTTTCTTTTATGATCGTCGACTTCCATCGTTCTTTCTTTTAAGAACATCGACTTCCATCGTTCTTTTTTTTACGAGCGTCAACTTCCATAGTTCTATGCTCTTTATATTAATACTCAACCGTGTTTTTTCAAAGGACTTCTATAGTTCTATGCTCTTTATATTAATACTCAACCGTGTTTTTTCAAAGGACTTCCATAGTTCTGTAAAATATTTTAGTAAAATGAAAAAAAAAAAAGAGGATAAATATTAATGTTACAAAAATTTAAGAGATTTTTTAAATTCAAAATCGTTTATTATTATTATTATTATTATTATTTATTAAATGTGCAGTTTAACCCTTTTACAGGCAAAATATTTATGTTACTAAAATGTTGAAATTATTAACTGCATTAGGAATTTATGAACAAATTATTTGAAAATAAATAAAAGGGGCATTCCACGTCAAATCAGGCAGTAAAATATCAATATGTAACCCACCATCACAGATTTTAATGAAACTGCGTGTGTTTGTTCTTACTATTAAGATATGATCACCAGTAATTTTTTTTGCTCCTTGGTGAAATAGTTTCTGAGAAAAAAATTGTCAAAATTTTGAAAAACTGCCGTCAGTTGGCATTCTTGATAGCTCGGTTTTCAAATGTAGCATGTCATATATATAATCATATTTCAATATCTACTCTACAAATCATCTTCAAATAATTTATGCACAATATTTAGGGTACGCAGCTTATGAAAAAAATATATTGTTACGCTTATAACATTTTAAGTGTGTCTAAAAAAATATTTAAACTTTGAAGTCGTGAATTTTTTATGAAAAATAATGCATTAACAAAAAAAGCATTATCAACAAAAGGCGGTATTTTTATTAAATTTATTTTTTATGGGAGATATACTTAAAGGTGTCCTTTACCTGATTCTGAAATAAAAATAGTGGGATTTTGGGTGTTTTTGGTAGTATTTCCTATTTAAAAATATTTTGAGATGCATTTCATATCAAATCAAGCAGAGTCATTCCATGTCAGTTCCCCTAAGCCATTTAATCACTGTCACAAATTTCAATGAAATTGGGTTTGTTTATAGCTTATTAAAGACGTAATCACCTTTAATTTTCTTGATCCTAAGTAAAATATTTTTTAAGATAAAAAATATCAAAATTTTGAAAAATTGTTTTAAATTTTTTTAATGAAAGTTCGATATTCAAAGACCACATTAAAAAAAAAAAAAAATGTCATTTCAATATAAAATCACTAAATAGGTTTCAAATAATGTATATGTGACAAATAATGTAGGCTGATTATTATTTCTTGTTTTTTATCATGTTTAAACACTAAGAGTGTCTTTTATCTTATGAATTTTTAAAATCAAGAATTTTGTCAAAAATAATGTGTTAATCAAAAATTTATTATTAACCGAAGGCAGAGTGTTATTGATTTTTTTTTAATTGTACGTAAAAATATCTTTTAAAGGGTTATAAAATAAAAATAGTGAACATATGAGAAAAAATTATCAAAATTTTGGAAAAATGCCACGAGTTGCCATTAATGATTGTTCAATTTTCAAAGGCCTCATTTTATATATAAAATCATATTTCAATAACTAATAAAGAAATCTTCTTCGAATAATTTAAGCAAGGTAAATAAAGTATGTAGATTATGAAAAAAATATTGCTGTAATGTTAAAAAATATTTAAATGTGTCTAAAAAATTGTATAATCTTTGAAATCAAAAATATTTTACAAAAAATAATGAAATTATTAAAAAATCTTTATCAATCAGAGGCGGAGTTTCTATGACTAATTTTTTAATTTTAAATTGTACATAATACTACATTATAACTAGATCTGAAATAAAAATAGTGGGATTTTGGTTGGTTTTAGTAGTATTTAAATCATATTTAAAATTATCAATATTTTCAAATGTAAAACCTATCCAATGTATCATCCCTGGAAATATGTTTATTTATACATTTATTTTATTTTTCAAATTATCTTTTATGTTCGTTTCTTAAGGAAAAAAATAAACAATATTGTTTTTTAGTAAAACTTCTAGGGCGAAGAGCAATTATCCCTTTCCAAAAAAGAGAAAATCACTAGCTCCTCACCGCCCAATAGAAATTTTCAAAATGACAGTCCTAATCTTTAAACTCATATTTGGCTGTTAATATTGAAAATTTAGCATTGAGCTGCTAATATTGAAAAAAAAAACCAAATTTCACTCTGTTGAAGAAAATTTTGACGTATTGTGCTTTAAATATATGCAAAAAATGCATAATCCATTATATCTATATCTTTCAAATAACTATATCTAAAAAAATATTTAAAACTTAATGAGTTGCACTTTTGTAACTTTATTCAGTTTCTAATGATATGTACCGTAATTTCGGGTGTATAGCCCGCAGATCAAACAATTCAGTTTGGACCCAGAAATTTTATTCAGTATTTGAAGACCAATATTTACTGTGATCTAAAAAGTTACATTTTATTTTTAAAAATTTCTGGGTCGAAACACGATTGTATGATTCGCGGGCTATACACCGGAAATTACGATAATTTGATTTATTTCATCACAATATTGCTGAAAGATGGATTTTCAACATATATATGTGTGTATATATATCCCTGTTCTCAAACAAATTATTTAAAAATTATTCATTTATGTTTAATAAAGCATATATATATTGTTTATACACTTACAGAAAATACATATAGCAAATTTTATGATATTATGTCAATAATGTCTAAAAGTAAAGAACTTATCTAACAGTATGTAACGAAAAATTTAACATCTGGTGTAATGACAACAAAATTTTATAATTGTTTTACTTAATTTGGATGAATGAAAAAAGCTTACATGTTTATATTTTATTGAAGTACAGGTGAAAATGTCACAAAGACATACCTCAACAACCACTGAGTATGTCACATTCGCACTACAGATGATTTTTTTTTCTTTTGATCTTTCGGGTTTGATTTCAGATGGTAATGAATTAATTAGTTTTGTTATAAGTGTCATTGCAGTCAGCATATTAGGCTCACTATTTTTTTTTATATAATTTGTTTTGATTGACTCGATGAACAACAATATTTAAAGGGACCATTTCATGACTTTTCAATTAAAGGCTGATTTATAAATTCATCATGTTGTTTAGTTATTATTATCGTCTTAAGATAATAAGTTGATATTAAAATTTTTAAATGCAGTTTATTTATTATTTGAACAGTTGAAAGTATTTTTCAATAAGAGTGCGGGCTGTTGATTTTAAGTCGGCTGTTGAGCAATGTAGTGTTGGTAAAGGAACTGGTACTATTTAATTTAATTTTTATTGCTGTAAATAATATTTGTTATTTTATTATTGTATGTATTATATTTAAGCAAGAGTAGAAATACACGATATCGTAGTCATTTTAGTACATCTTAGCATGAAAAGCTTCAATATTTATCATTAAACATTCACATTTTATGAAAATTTTGTTAAAATTGCTCATATTTTCACTATTTTTATTTTATAACTATTGAAAAGATATTTTTACGTACAATTAAAAAAAGTAATAACAGCCTGCCTTCGGTTAATAATAAATTTTTGATTAACACATTATTTTTCACAAAATTCTTGATTTTAAGAATTCACAAGATTAAACACACTCTTAGCATTTAAACATGACAAACAACAATGAATAATAATCTGCCTAGATTATTTGTCACATATACATTATTTGAAACTTATTTAGTGATTTTATATTGAAATGACTTTTTTTTTATGCAGTCTTTGAATATAGATCTGCCATTAAAAACATTTTTAAAAAAATTTCAAAATTTAGATTTTTTTTTATCTTAAAAATATTTTACTTGTAATCACCTTTAATTTCCTTGATCCTGTCTTAAAATGAGCTATAAACATACCCAGTTTCATTGAAATTTGTGACAGTGAATTAAATATCTTAGGCGAACTGACATGGAATGGACTCTGCTTGATTTGATTTGAAATACGCCTCAAAATATTTTTAAATATGAAATACTACTAAAAACACCCAAAATCCCACTACTTTTATTTCAGAATCAGGTAAAGGACACCTTTAAGTATATCCCCCACAAAAAATAAATTTAATAAAAATACCGCCTTTTGTTAATAATGCTATTTTAGGTAATGCATTATTTTTCATAAAAAAATCACGACTTCAAAGATTAAACATTTTTTTAGACACACTTAAAATGTTATATAAGCGTAACAGTATTTTTTTTCATAAAATACGTATCCTATATATTATGCATAAATTATTTGAAGATGATTTGTGGAATAGATATTGAAATATGATCATATTTATGTCATGCTACATTTGAAAATCGAGCAGTCAAGAATGCCAACTGATGGCAGTTTTCAAAATTTTGACAATTTTTTTCTCAGAACCTATTTGACCAAGGAGTAAAAAAAAATACTGGGAATCATATCTTAATAAAAGGAACAAACACACGCAGTTTCATCAAAATCTGTGATGGTGGGTTACATGCCTGCCTGAACTGACATGGAATGACCCAAAAGCTTTACTTCACGCACAAAAGAAAGAAAAAAAAATCTGATACAATTTCAGGAGTTAGGAATTAGAATTAAGTGTTGAATATACTTCCAGCAGCCTTTGAAAGGGTTAAAAATATTTTCTTTTATTTTCTTAAAATGTGATTTTAGTGGAATATTACAATGCAATGCAGTATTTTTTTATCATAATTCTTATAATATATTTTTTTTAATATTCAAAAGGTATTATGTCCCCTTAACCTATTTCAAGACAAGTAAAAAAAAAAAAATTGAAATTTTTTTTTTTGAAAAACTAAAATTTTTATTGGGGCAAACGGGCGGCTGCCTGCCCAGGGGTTGGAGTCTTGTTAGGGGCCCCGGGCGTCTCTATGCAATTCGAAATAACGTTATCCTGAGTAAAATAATGATACTATTGCTCTAAATTTGTCTTTAAACGTTTTTTCCGCGTAAAAGTGTTAGTATTAACTATATTTCTTTCAGCCAAAGTTGACATAATTGACGGGGAACGTACAGGTGTGAGGATCTTGAAAGAAACCGTAAGCGCAAAAAATCAATATTTAAAATATTCTATAGGATAGGTTAAATATTTAGAAATTAAAAATAATTATACACATTACATGTTAAAGAAGTTGCATGTTGTTTTTCATACATTTTATACTTTATATTATAAATTTTTCTATGATATATACAATTCTTAAAAATGATTTTACAATCGAATATTGCACTCAGAGACGTTGGGCCCCGCTAAGTTATTTGCATGAACCCGCGCGACATAGTGTATGTGTGTCCCCTGATCATATACGACCCCTGGCCTAAAATGGGTGTAAAGCTTGATTCGGTCAGGTACTATTAAAAACATCTTTTTTCATTTAGAGGGTAAAATATTTAACCCTTTATGCCTCGACGGTACTTTAAAGTATCACAGATTTTTATCCCAAATGAAACACATTAATTGAACGCATTCGCAATGGTACTTTTAAGAAACAATAGTAAATACTTCCCTCAACCATCACTAGATAGCAATAGCAGTTCCAGTAAGCTGAAAATTGTTCATGAAGATATTTTGGCACGTGTGAGTGTCAATTTTGCTTCCATTTTCTTGTTTACCGTGGTACCCTTAACCTTTGTTTGCAGGCATGAAAGTGGGAAACGGAAAAAAAGGTGGGAATTTTTTTCTATCTATACAATAAGACCAAACTCGTATAATTTAGACACATTTTAACAGTTATTCATACAATAAAATGAATTACAACTGTACGTTATCTTCGTATCTTCTGTACGTATCGTTATTTTCTTTTTGTAGAAAGTATTTAAAAAAAATAATAATAAATAAATAAATAAATGCATAAATTCATTAAATCAAAAAAGAATATTGGAAACAGTTTGCTAAAAGTATAAATCCATCCAAATGTATCTGATGAACTTATGTGAAGTACAGAGATTAATTTTTCAAAATAAATGTATTATTTTGAATGATTTGACTGTTAAGACTTTACTTATTAAAAAAAAAAAAAAAAAAAAATCTCTATGCTAAATACATGCAGGCCAAATGGATCTTTACTCCAGAAATACATTTCCAAAAATGCATCACTGAAATTATCCAAAAGTGTTTTATACATAGAATAAAATATTCCATTCCAGAAAAACCTTATGGAAACTTCCTTTCCCTAGTTAAAGCGCTTAATTTACATGACTTTCAAGTGCTTATAATAGAAGCTCGCCTTTGATTTGATAGTACAGCAATTCAGAAAAATACTCCAAGGATTTGAGTAGACAAAATGTCTAATTATTAAGCTTTCTAGACACCCCCCCCCCCCCTCATATGCTTCTAATATTTTCTTTGCATTTTTGCATCAATCCAGAGAATGTCCAAATTTTCTTTAAAAAGGGTGGAATTCCTTCTTTAGGAGGAACTCTTTCATGCAATCATCTTAAATTTTAAAGGTAAGGCTAGCAGTTTTTTTTCTTGTTTTAAATAGGTAAATACGTTAGGCAATACGTTACCAGGCAATACGTTATGCTAAAAAAATTAATTTTCAATTTGTTTACTTTACGAAGTACTTTTCAAAGCTGTATTTTTGAGTACCGTCGGGATTACGTTGAACAGGATTTGTACTTAGATTTTTATCGTTTGAATACATATAGTACATAAAAACGTATATATTTACTAGAAACACGTGGGTGCTAGGTAGGTGAATTTGAATTTGGATACAATGTAGGGGAAGATATTGCATAATTTATGTATGATATTGATGAATAATAAAGCAGAAAATGTGTTATTTTTATCTTTAGAAAAAAATGTTGTATTTTTATAAAACAAAATGGAAAAAAAATTGAAAAATATCTTTTAGCATTTTATGAATCCTTTTGAGTTTTCTACAACTACAACTGCAAATTTCTTTCAGATATGCTTTCCATCGGACGATAGTGTTTCAACTGTAGAATATTTTTATGATGGCGAAATGCTCACTCATGATGCACAAACTGCATCCCAATCTAGTCATATATACATCATATACATATGTACACCACACCACATATATGCAGGAAAAGTCACATTAAAATAATAAGAAAAAATTATACATATAGTTTTTTTTTTTTTTTTCCTAAATCTCGATTTTTGTCCAAGCGTTATGACCCACCGGTACTTTGAAGTACCATATCAAGTAATAAGCCGTAATTATAAAAATAATAATAATAATAATCTTTCTTTTTTAGTGCATATATCTTTTAATGTAATATTATAGTAATGCTAGGGAAAAAAGTTTCGAAGACATACTTTTTTTAACACTTTCCAACAAAGTTGAAAAATGTTTATGCATTCGGTTTGTCTGTCCGTCTGGCTGTCTGCCCACGCTCTAACTCCCGTAAATATACTGGGATTTTCATGCAGTTGATAAGGGTTATTTAGGGTCACCAAAGCATGTTTGGTATTGTATATGAAGCATGTAGGATTAATAGTTCATTTACAGGGGCACTCAAAAGTATTCCATTACATTATGGTATATGGGTAAAAATCGTTTGCAGAGTATTTTAATGACATCACGCTGTTTCAAGTGTATTGAAACTGATATAAATCACTGAATTTCACTAAGATCCCGTTATTAACACTTTCCAACAAAGTTGAAAGTGTTTATGCATTCGGTTTGTCTGTCCGTCTGGCTGGCTGTCCACGCTCTAACTCCCGTAAATATACTCGGATTTTCATGCAATTGATAAAGGTTATTTAGGGTCACCAAAACATGTTTGGTATTGTATATGAAGTATGTAGGATTAATAGTTCATTTACAGGGTCATTCAAAAGTATAACATTACATTATGGTATGTGAGTAAAAATCGTTCGCAGAGTATTTTAATTACAGTACGCTATTTCAAATGTATTGAATGAAACTGATATAAATCACTTAACTTCATTACGATCACGTTAGAACAGGGCATTTATTGCATTTTTTGTTCATTTACAGGGACCACAAAATAAATCCGTTACAATACTAAAATAAATCCGTTACAACACTGTCTTTGAGTAATAATTGCTGGAGGTTTAAAATTCGGTATGCTCTTTTAAATTTAAGTGATTTTTTTCATATTATTATTCACTATATATAAATTCTATACCTCATATACAGGGCTACGCAAAAGTATTCACGTACCATTCTCCTTAATATTGGAAATTGCTGAAGGGGAATTTTCAACTGAAGTATCGTAAGTGAACTAAATTTTGGTACGCATGCAGTTAGTGGATGCAAATCTATATATCATATACAGGGCTGCTGAAAAAATTCGGATAATTTTCCGATTGTAGATGGGAACAGCTGAAATTGGGTTTTGAAATGTGTTATGCATTTCCATATGATTGAATTAGACGTAATATTTTAATTTTTTTAAATGCGCAATTTTGTTACATTATTCTGAATGTGTTGGAAAGTGTTTCATAATCTATGCTTGACGCATGATTTTTTTCGTTCTTGTTAATTCATAATTTGGTAAATAAAGGGTTTATGTGCAGTGTAATTATATCGTGTCAATAAAATTCTTACATTAAACACAGAAACAAAACAAAGTAGGCTGAAATTTGTTACAAGGTAGTTTAGTTTTCCGTTCACGCTTTATCTAACACCTACATTTTCTAATTTAAATATAGATATGGATTCTGACGAGTACAACGAACGGTCGCATTGAAGGTAATATTTTTAAGTGGGAAGTATCATTATGCATTTTCCTTATATCAGCGACTATTGAACTAATTTCGGACAGGAAGTATTAATCAAATTCTATGATGAAAGTAAGGGAACTCAGTTGAAATGATAATTCAATTTTTTGAATAATTTTGTACCTTTAAAAATCGAAGCGATCCTAGAATGAAGCTTGGTAATTGCCTCCCTATCCCAGAAACCAGCTTACTTATTTCAAGGCCTCAGGACTATGATAACGGCTGGGTCTCCATCCTTTTCTTCTCACTTTCAACATGGGCCTTACTCTTAGTTTTCTGATGTTTAAACAGATTTAGGTAATATCGCTCACCCGCTAGAAAAGTGATACATCTTGCAAAAATTCATTTTGCATTTTATTCCACTAATAGGTCTGTCATAGATGCGTCTTGCTGCACAAAATGTTTCACAAGTGTAGTTATACGGAAAATCACTTTATTGCGCTATATGTCCAGTTGTGACCACAGAAGAGAGGTGGATTGTGTGGGGAGGTAAAACTACCCAATCCTTCAAACCTCATCCTATGTCTTTATCGTTCTATCGTTCTGCTAAGGATTTTATGCTTTTTGCAAGTTTTTATTCCTGGATACAGAGCTAAGAGCTATAAATTCATGTTATGATAAAATCATGCAATTTTTCTTTTGCCTCTCCTGTGAAATTTACTTTTGTCGAGATGTATCACTTTTCTTGCGGGTGAGCGATATATGCAATCGTTTTACTCTTCCTGTTACTCTGTGTTTTCTTCCTTTTGAATAAGAACTGGAATATTTCTTTTGATTTTTAGATATTTTAAAACATAGAATGCCGCTGAACTAGCGACAATAAGAATGTATGAACTGAATCGTACACTGTTAAAAATTTCTGTAAAAACATAGAAAAAAAGAAAAGAGACTCGCTGTAAATTTACACTAGTTTTCGGTTAAATACATTCGATTGAGTTTCTCGGTCATCATTTTAGAGACATTTCCCTTTTCTTATATCAAATTCCTTGTAGGGATTGCCAAGTCTTTATGTAAAGCTATTTTTATGTTTGTTATAACATGTAATTCAAAATACACACTTTTACAATTCTTTTACAATTTTATTAGAAATATTAAAGAAGAAAATTTGGTTAAATTGTTTTAATATAAATTAAAATATTTTAGAAAGTGAAAAATTACAGCAGAACTCCAATTATCCGAACTCTGACTATCCGAATCGCTTTCAGAATTTCAGAAAAAAAAATAAAAAATAAGACGGAAACGTACTGCGATTCGGAAAATAATGATTCTGTCTACGCGCGCTATTGTCCTTCCCCCCGCGAAACTAGTGTAGGCGCAGCACGAACAGTATTGGCATATTGGGACATTAGTAAGAAAAGAAAGAAAAGGAGAAAAAGGAAAGAGAAGATCAAGAAATGGAAAGGGAAGAGACAGTAGAAGATGAAGATGGCTTGCCACTAAAGGAATTTAGAAACATTCTTTTGAAAATTCCTGGATGTTCAGAAGTTAGTGCTGAAGATATGGGACAGTGGATTGTGTGCGATTCGTCAGACCCTGGGTTCCACATTCTAAATGATGATGAACTTATTGAAAGTGTGAGAGAAGAAATTGACGAGGAACATGACCTTAATGTCGCAGTTTAGCTGACACGGGACCATCAGCTAGTGAAGCATTTGCCGGCCTTCAAACTGCGTTGAAGTGGATGATGCGTCAGACCGAGTGTGATCACTTGCAACTTCTCACTGTCAAGCGGACGAGCGACTTGGCTGCCCGAAAACTGATGAAGATTGTCAAACAACTTACTTTGACCGAGATGTTCAGCAAGCAATTAAATTCATTTATAGTACGGTACGTACATACTGTACTAATGTACAGCACTTATAAATACGCTTAACATGTAAAAATGTTGCCTTTTCATTTAATTAATTAAGAGCTCTTTTTCTTCAAAAAATAGTTTTCTCTCCCATTTTTAACATACATACAGATACAGTAATTAATTTAAATAGACCCTTTTTCGGAAAAAATCCAATTATCCGAATTTTTGATTATCCGAATGTGGTTCGGTCCTAATTGATTTGGATAATTAGAGTTGCGCGGATTCTTATCGACAACCATTTTGCAGTTGTTTCATTCACCATCTGCATGAAGCTTCGTAATAGTAAAAGTACATTAAAAATAAATTAAAAGTAAAAATATTTCCCCACCGAATTATAAGGCATTGCAAGCAGTATAGTAACAGATTCTACAGCACAGTCAGTAAGGAGTACGACACCCAGAGGTCTCGGGATCAAATCCCGGGCCGGCTAGAAATAAATATTGTAAAAATAAATGGTACAACAATTCAAATTCACTCGGAAAATTCTAATTCTTGGAAGTTTAAAAATTCACTAATTTATAAAAATGAATTGTATTGAAGTGATCGTTTTTTTTTTTTTTTTTTTTTTTTTTTTTTAAGGGTCTCGTTTATCTGACGAAACCCTATTCGTCTCACTCCTCTGTCTGTCTGTCTGTCCGTCCGTGACAGTGCCCGTTCTCAGAAACATATGTATGTTGGAGACTTGAAATTTTGGATTCTTATAGCTGAACACCTCACATCGAATGACAAATCATAAAATTTTGAAAAAATCTTATATTTACCCCTCTGGGCTCTAACTTGTGTATTTTAAGTTTTTTTTTTTTTTTTTCTAAGCCCCTAATTTAGTTGAATACTTGAAATTTTCGATTCTTATACCTGAACACCTCACATCAAACGTCAAATCATAAAATTTTGAAAAAGTCTTATATTTACCTCTCTGGTCTCTAACTTGTGTATTTTAAGCAATTTTTCTAACTCAGCCCCTAATTAAGTTGGAGATGTGAAATTTTGCATACTTATAGCAGAACACCTGCGATCACACGAAGATTCATAAAATTTTCAAAAAGTCTTATATTATTTATCCCCCCCCCCCCTCCGGGATCTGACTTTTGTATTTTTAGTATTTTTTCAAACCTCTACCCTTTTCTAACTTTTGTCGACACTCCTTTGACCACTCTTTCATATTATGCACCATAGCCATACATATTTTAGTTCCAATTTTTACCGCCAGGTGGCGCCTACCTATCTCGGGTGCTATCGGCCCGATCCCCTCGACTAATATATCTACAGATAGTTTATAAAACGGAGTTTCGTTCGGATTGAAGTTTGTTTAGAATAGAACGCGCCACCTGGTTGCGAAATGTGGAACTAACAGATTTTATAAAAGGATAAAGTACCGACTTGTTTTTGCGTGTAATCACATCAACGAGCATGTAACATGAATGCAGTTATGTAAAACTTATTATTATATACAGCATTTGTGCGTCAATTACTTTCTTCCCTGTTTTGGTTGAATATTGCATTTTTCACTTTCAGAACTTATCCAAAGTATGTGTTTATTAAACCTTTTTTTTTTCAGCAAATTAATCCTACAGCTTTATTTTATTGTAAGAGTATCAAAAACAAGTTAAGCGTAAAGAAACTGGATATTCCATTTTTCACTCAGGATTCATCCAGAATAGGTAGTTATTAAACTTTTCTTTATTTATTTATTTATTTACGGCAAATTCTACAGGTTTATTTTATTATAACAGCATCATCTTTACATAAAACAAGCCAGCAGTGAAATACATTATTTGCACACTTTTCCGTTTTATCACAGATGATGCAGAGTTTTTGCCATTCACCGTATATATGCAGAAATATAAGCTGTAATATGTTTTATAAAAGTTTTTGTGAATTGCCAGTTTCTCTATATTTTCTTTCCTTCAAAATAATCCTTTAGATGAAAGGAACAAGATTTTATTATATTTAATGAAGACTTCAAATGGCCTTAGAAATAAAAATAGTGCAATGCTGGTTAGCGTATCAAAGACTTAATTTGTTAATCTAGTAAACATGGCAAATGAAATTTTGTATTAATTATTTATAAACTGAAAAAAAAAAAAATCACCCTTATCTTTGGTGAAAAGAATAGTTGATTGACCCAAATATGCAAAACTGTAAAGAGTTCCACTTTGAGTAGGCACGTGCAGCTGGTAAAATATTAAAAATAAACCCTTTCATCCCAGCGGCTCTTTGACAGTTGAAATGATCATCATTTCCTCTCATGTATCCTTTTAAAGATCAATTGACACACGCAACAATCGATCCGCCCCCGGCTTCCCACATTTCGCTTCATCTCTTTCTCTCTCTTGTTTTAGACTAGTGTTCTAGACCTGCGATAACTTTAAATAAACCTAATTTTTTATGTTTTTATATCTTTAACCCGATTTTGTAAGAATTTATATTTTTAAATGAAAAAGTAACGAAAAAAATATTTATATTTTGTGGTAAAAGCGCGCGTAAGGAAACATTTTTTCTAGTTTTTTCACGCAAGGTCGTTTCATAGTTAAAAAATAAAAATAGCTGTTGTCCGAACTCTTACAAATTTTTATCGATTATAACTAAAACGATTTTTCAGTCCGTGTAAAAAATTCGCAAAAAAATATTGATACCGAGTAGTAAAAAAAAAAAAAAAAAAAGTTTCCTTCTCGCTCTTAACGCTAAATCAAAAGATGAATAAAAGGGTTTATTAATTTATAACATACTATTTCCATACTAAACTTTATGAACATGACTTTTATAAATCAAATTCATCTCTTCAGGTCTCTAGCGATAGCATAAAGGGTACAAACGAAAGAAAATTTCACTAGTTGAAAAAAGCAGAGGTATGTGAGAGTCCTAAGAGGGGTTAAATAAATTTACTTAAATCTTGTTCATCTTTAGAATTTTACCAATTTGTTCATATATTTGTGATTTCATCTTTATTGTATGTATATATATAGCCATTATATGATTACAATTCATCATCTTTTTTTGTTATTAAAAATAAAATTAATAAATTGATCATCAATACATTACACTGACTATATATATATCTTGTTCTGATTTGATCAAATTTATATTGTTCTGAATTTATTCATTTACTTATTTTTTGACATATTTCAAGGTAAAATAGCAACTACATCTCCCATTTTGGTAATCTTACACTTTGGCTGATAGAATCAACTACATAATACCAACTATAATTATATATTATTATATTATGATTATTATTAAATTTATTGAAACTTAATTCATTATACAGTTTAAAATGAAATTCATATGCTTCTGAATTTATTTATTTTATTTTCGAATATATTCGAAGATAAAATAGCAACTATATCTCACATTTTGGTAATCTTACATTTGGTTAATAAAATTCACTATATCATGTTAATGCTAATTATACTTATATATTAAAATTATATAGTATAATATATATTATTATATAATATCAACTTTATAATTATTTTTAAATTCGTTAAAATGTAACTATTTTATTATACGATTTAGAAAAAAAAAAATATTCTGAATTTATTTATTCATTTAATTTATTTTCGAACATATTCCAAGATAAGGTACAAATTATATTGTATCTCACATTAACGTAATCTTACATTTGGTTAATAAAATAAACTATATAATATCAACTGTAATTATATAACTATATATTATTATATTACATAGTATCAACTATACAATTATTTTAAATTTTATTATTTAACTATTTTACTATACAATTTAGAAGAAAATATATATTATTCTGAATTTATTTATTTTTGAACATATTCGAAGATAAAGTAGCAATCATATTTCACATTTTGGTAATCTTACATTTGGTTAATAAAATACACTATATAATATCAACTATAATCATATATTATAGTTATATATTATTATATTACCTAATATTAACTACATAATTATTTTTAAATTTACAATTTAATTGTTTTATTATACAGTTTAGAAGAAAAATTATATTATTCTGACGTTATTTATTTATTTTATTTTATTTTCAACATATTCGAAGATAAAACAAATATTATATCTCATATTTTGGTAATCTTATAGTTTGGTCAATAAAATCAGCTATTTAATTTCAACTATATAATTATTTTTCAATTTACTGAAATTTAACTATTTTATTATTAGAAGAAAATCTATCTTATTCTGAATTTATTTATTTATTTAATTTATTTTTGAACATATGAAAATAAAATAGATACTATATCTCATATTTTGGTAATGTTACATTTTGGTTAGTAAAATCAACTGCATAATATCAACTATAACTATAATTATATATGATAATTATATATTATTATATTATATAATATCAACTATATATAATTATTTTTAAATTTATTATTTAACTGTTTTATTATATAATTTAGAAGAAAAAATATATTATTCTAAATTTATTTATTTTATAACATATTCGAAGATAAAGTAGCAATTATATCTCACATTTTAGTAATCTTACATTTGGTTAATAAAAAAAACCTTTATAATATCAACTATAATTATATATTATTATATAATATAACAATAACTATATAATCATTTTAAATTTATAGAAATTTAGCTATTTTATTATACACATTAGAAGAAAGTTCATATTCTTTAGAAGTTGTTTTTTTTTTTTTTCTCAACCTATTCGAAGATAAAATAAATACTATGTATCACATTTTGGTAATCTTGTAGTTTGGTCAATAAAATCAGCTATATGATTTCAACTATACAATTATTTTTAAAATTTATTGAAATTTAACTATTTTATCATACAATTTAGAAGAAAATTTATCTTATTCTGAATCTATTTATTTATTATTATTTTTTGAAAATATTAGAAAATAAAATATATACTATATCTCATATTTTGATTAGTAAAATCAACTATATAATATCAACCACAAAATATTTATTGAAATTAAACTATTTTATTATACAATTTAGAAAAAAAAATATTCTGAATTTATTTATTTAATTAATTCTTTTTTGAACATCTGAAGATAGAAATTAACTGTTTCACATTTTGATAATCTTATATTTTAGTTTTTAAAATCAACAATACATTATAGACTATAATTATAGATTATAATTACATATTATATAATATCAACTATATAATTATTTTTAAACATATTGAAATTGACTATTTTATTATACAAAAATAAAATTTATATTATTCTGAATTTAATAAATTTATTTTTGAACATAAAATGAAATAATAAATTTCGAAGATAAAACAGCAACTATATTTCACTTTTGATAATCTTACATTTTGGTTAATAAAAATAACTAAATTTGGAATTTGATACTCCTTAATACTGAAAGAAGATTTTTTTTTTCAATCGCACACAACTTTCGCACCTCACACAGAACTTTTTATTAAAATTCAAATTTGATACTTTAAATGCTAATTCACGTTTAACACTCCCCAAATTAAACTCGTCACTTTAACCTACTACTCCTCACTTTACACTACTGGTAAAATTCTTATAACATATTAATATTTTAGGGGAAAGTTAAAAAAGGAAAATTGAGAAAGATGTCTCCAGGGTATAACAAAATTAAATCAGTAAGAAGAAAGTCAAAACTCTCAAGGAGAATTTACAGTTTTAAAAAATTAAAAGACAACCTATTTTAATTTAGTTTTCGAAATTTGAAAATTTTGACATTTATTCAATTAATTTTTATCAGAAAGCCAAGGTGTTCATCGTTTCATATTTCAAGAAAATGTAGGTACAAGAATTTATTTACAAAAATTGAATTTAAAAGAAATGGAAAAAAAATATATTTAAGGGGAAGGAAACGCATACTTGTTTATTAATTAATACAGGGTTCTTTTTTTCTTCTAATTTAACTTGCGTTACCTTAATGAAACTATTTGACGCAAAATAAGGTTAAGTAGATTGAGCAACCATACAAGAATTCTTCCAAAAGTTGAAAACCAACTTTTTTTGTAGGCAATTTTGGATACTCACTGAATTAATGCAAAAGGTAAAGAAATTGGGAGTGTATGGGGAGGAGGGGGCGGTGATAAATGTTAAGAAATTTTATCTCTATGTACTGCAGAAGAAAGATCTCTCAGATTAAAAGTCAGCTTATGTTATAAGCAGCTGAAAAACCTAATAACTTTTTACTTTACTTTCTTTTCGCTTTAGGATTTAGAAATTAACCCTTTGTGACTCAACAACTCCGATTTGAACATGCCGGAAATTGTACGTCAAACGTGGCAAATGAGGTACGTTCGTACTATAACTAGTTTTATAAATACATATTCAGATCTTGGTGCAACAGCGGTTACACTCTTATGCAAAAATGCATGAACACAAAATTTATTGCGATTATATATATATTAAATTCAATAATACGGAGATAATAGGACTCAATCTTAAATAGGACGTCATCACCATGGAAACGAGGCTAACCAGAAAGACAGGCTACCGCGGTGAATCCTACTCTTTTTTTTACAGACCGCTGGAGTCACGTGATGCTCTTTTCATACAATTTCATAGGTGCATTCGAGGATCACGTGGCTCCAGCGGTCTGTAAAAAAAGAAGAATAGGATTCACCGCGGTAGCCTGTCTTTCTCGTTAGCCTCGCATGGAAACCTAGAATCTTTACCTAACATGGATATCATCGAATTATTTTACGTAAGATATAATTTAATAAAATGAAGAAAACTGTTATTAATACCTTTGTAAGTTTTGGATCGATTTTCATAAAATTTGAAATGACTCGACAAAATTCTGCAACGATTATATACATTAAATTTCAAACCACTCGGTTGAGTAGTTTTTGTGCTGTTATATGTGGACAGACAGACAGACAGACGGACCAGACGATGACTATAGATGCTATGTATTTATATAATTACGAACGCACCTAAAAATACTTACTCAGATGTTAGAATACATCATTTTAAGCATGTAAAAAACAATTAAAAATTTAGAATAAAAAAAAATACAAAAAGGTGCTTCTTTTAACATGTGCAATAAACAGAAAATTACATACTTCTCATAAATATTATCTATTTTTCAATACAAAATTGTAAAATTAACGAACTTATCTTTGTAAAAAAATTATTTTTGGACGTCTACAGTCTTTTTAAACTTACAAAATTTTAGAATTTTACTTTAGCAATAACGATGCGAAACTGCTCAAATGATAAATAAAATATCGGCATGAAAAATGAACTCAGTATCGTCGTCGTCTGTTGTGAATTCTATGAACAATTTATATTAACGGTCGTGTTGGAAGATAGCAACAATAAATAAAATCTTCTTTTAAAGCTTAATGTATAAGTAACATTGATTTTTGGGTATGTTGAAGATATGCAACGCGGGTTAAACACTTTAGAGCTTTATATGCAGAAATACAATGTTGAATAAAAAAAGAATAGAATACATTTTTAAAGGCAATTGTTCCGCTTTCAGTATTCTGTGGTATAAAAACCGAACGTTGTGCATTTGTACGAGGTGAATCACGTACAGGACTTGTTATCGAAAAGCGAAATCAAACTATATATCGCGATATCTACGCAGAATTACTCAAATCAAAACAACTGCAATTTGTCTGTATAAAAGGACAACATCACTTACCAAATCTCATGGAAAAAAACTAACAACTGATACTGAAGTAAATTTTTCTCGGGAACTTCATTTTTCTCGGACTGAATCTATCTCAATAAATATTTTAAACTGTTTAGAGGCAGTTTCTAAACTAAAAACTGATCGTACGGCAAAGTAGTTACGTGATAATGCGATAGTTACTCCATTTCACGAACACAATATTTTCATTCACGTTACTAAAAATGGTAAAATAAAACAATTGAGATATAGTAGTTATTATGAAATAAATAATAATAATAATAATGAAATCGCTTCAGTAGTTCTTGAGAAGAAAAACAAGTCAAAATCATTTGCATTTCCATCGAATTCCGCAACTCTTGTTGCCTCCTTAAGTTGTATACCTCCTAGGAACAGAACACTGCGTTTCTATCAGCTCTGTGTAAATGTCACATGCTCCACGTAAAATCAGTGGTTTGGAGAATCCCACCCCTCAAGGAACGTGGTATTACAGAGTATATCAGTCATAACAGGTCAGACGCAGAACAATTGTGCAGAAATTACACAAAATCTAAAATAACTTATTAGATTTAATTACAACAGAAACATTAGCATTAAATAAACATAGGAATTAATAATTATCAATATCATCTTGCGAAAGCCTTGCTCTTGCAACATTCTCAAAATGCGACACATTTATCAGTAATGAGTATTTTGGTAATTTTAAAAATATATAAGCAAAAATAAAATTGTATCAATTGTTTCACATCTGTGCACAGCATTAAAAAAAAACATGGGAATTAATAATTATCATCTTTCGAAAGCCTCGCTACTGCAACATTCGCAAAAAGTGACACATTTATCATTAATAAGTATTTTGGTAATTTAAAAAATATATGCTATGTAAAAGTAAAACTGCATCGTTTCACAGCCGTGCACAGCATTAAATAAACCTAGGAATTAATAATTATCAATATTATCTTGAAGAAGGCTCGCTATTGCAACGTTCTCAAAATGCAACACATTTATCATTAATGAGTATTTTGGCAATTTGAAAAATATATACGTAAAATAAAACTGTATCAATTATTTCACAACCGTGCACAGTATTAAGTAAACAGGAATTAATAATTATCAATATTATCTTGCGCTCGCTGTTGCAAAGTTCTCAAAATGCGGCACATTTATCATTAATGAGTATTTTGGTAATTTAAAAAATATGCTATACGTAAAACTGTATCAATTGTTTCACAGCTATGCACAGCAAAATCGAAAGAAATTTTTACCCTCCGCCTGGTAGGAAAAATTTTGGCAACCAAAAAAGTCTTAAAATGAAGCCCCAGCTTCAGGACCTATCTGCCCTCTTGGTCGATCAAAATTCACTAGAAACAAGAACATATTTATGCCCCGACTAGAGTCCTGCATCGGGTCGGGTTACCCACTTTTACCCGACCCCGACCTTCGTGTTGGTGCTATATTTTCTGGTTGCAGGTCGGGTCGGGTTGACTTCAGCTGTTTTCGTGGCGGGTCGAGTTCGGGTTGGCTTTTTTACTGTTGCGGGTCGGTTTCGGGTTGATCCGATTTTTTAAAAGAATGTCCATAATATTTTTTCACGTTAAAAGTCTATTAAACCGCAGATCAAAGTTTCATGAAAGCAAAATGCGTCTAGTCTTAGAATTAGTTTCTGGAAGTTAATACAGTAAACTCTGTCTAAGGCGGAATCGATCGGGACCAAGAAAATTTTCCGCAGTAGACAATATATGTCTATGGTCCGTTATAAGTGGAACTTTTGAAACCGCAACAAATTTTAAAACATACTTAATTATTAGATTTTTAATTTTATACCGTTACATAAAGATTGAAACATTATTTTTCTTAGAGATCTGCACGGGCCGGCCCGTGGCCCGAATCCCAAGCCCGCCCGCAGGCCTATTTTCATTCACGGCAATCAGGCCGGGACTGGCGCGGGCCATACTTTTTTCTGAAGGCCCGGGCCTTACTTTTTTCTTGAAGTTTCGGGCCGGGCCTAACTTATTTTTCTGCACAGACCCGGGTACTGGTTTCATTCCTAATCTACACGGCCCAAAATTTTCATTCCTAGTTTTGACCCAGCCCGTATGAAAATCATTGTCTCGGCATAGCCTGGTACGTTCAAAGGTCAATAAAATTAGGCTTGGCACAATTTTTTTTTTCAAAAAATACATACATTTTTAAATTGCCATTATTCTACAATTAAACATTCAAATTCATTATTTTTAAAGAACAGTAGATTTCTACACTTATTAAAATATAGTTAAATTAAAATATAGTAAAACGTGTGAAAAAGAACCTGTGTATGACGGAATCTTGTTTTAAATTGAAAAACGTGTTGATCCATGCAAAATTAATATACTACTACATAAGAAAAGAATATATAATACATTTACACTTGCTAAGAAGGGAATTTGTCTATAACGCATTTTTTTTTCTTTTCTATGCAATTTAGCCTTAGATTTTACTGTATAGCATTTTTCTGATTTTTAACACTTCAATACATGGAATATGGATTAACAATATTAATGATAACTGAAACATTTACATACAAGAATAGAGATTCATTAAAAAAATAAATATCGCACCCTGCGGCACTATAAAAATGAAGATTATAAACATGAAAAGAAAAGTTAAGATAAATATTTTTGGCTTGAACTCCTCGTACGAGACAAACTTTTAACCAAATCGACGTAAAAATCAATGTTTTGTAGAAATTCACTCGGGCCGGGCCGGGCTTGGGCCGAGATTTTAACTTTTTTTTCGGGCCGGGCCGAACTTTTAACTTTTATACCAGGCCGGGCTCGGTCCGAACTTTTAACTTTTTTACCGGGCCGAAATTTGTTTTCTCTGAGTCGGGACGAGCCCGGGCCTGGAAATGTCAGCCCGTGCAGACCTCTAGCTAGGGAAATCTACTAAACTTAAGAGATAGAAAATTTACATGAACGTAGTCCAAGGTCTGCCATTGTCCACCCGAGGCTAATATTTTTAATATTTTGAAAATCTAGAAATATTAATTAGAAATCATAAACTGCAGAAAATTATTGACAGAGAGAGTAAAAATGTATGATTTATGAAAATATATGCATTGTCTCACTGTGTACCACTTGTGGTACGCAGTGATGATAATAAAAATCGTCGCCATTCGTTAAGTAATAATAATTTTCGTCTCACTGTGTACTACCCTACACAATATATTTTAACCCGACTATAAAATTTAACTTCAAAGAATTGATTTCATTTTTATGTATTTCGATAACCTTAACCCTTTCATTTGCAAGGCATTTCTGCTCCAAAAATGTTCGAATAATTAATTCATATCTCAATTTACGAACAAATTAATTTGAAAATAAACGGAAGTTTTTCTTCACGTAATATTATGAGATCGAAATTGTACTAAAAAATTACTGGTGTAATTTGACATTTTGGGTATTAAAATTAAGCGTTTTCAGACTGAAAACGATTCGCCTGAAAGGGTTAATATCAATTTCATGATACCGTGAGAAATGCAGATGAAATCGTGGAACTAATATTTGTTTATTTACTTTCTTGTGCAACTTTTTCGGCCGGCAATAAATATCGCTTGAGAGCTGGCTCATTTTTCTTTAGTTCTGTTCTACTTCAGATACAAAAAAGCTATAAATTGATTTCTCTTAGAAAAATCTCTTTTTCTACTACAAAAAATAAACAGAAAATAAATTATAAGATGGCAGTGAAAAATTCAACGAAATTGAAATATATGTCTGTCGTTCATTTTGCAATGGCATCGCTCTAATCTTTAGAAAATTTTCACCGTTTATTTTTTGTTTACTAAATTTCCCCTTCAAAACGCGATGTAAAATTTGGAATTTTTGCATCGTTCAAAGCGTCTTCGAAAACTGATTTATTTTCTCTTTCCTTTCTTTCTTCTTTTATTTTTAATGCAAACTGTTTGAAAGCTTGATTTAACAGAACCGTGACTTTAATTTTGTTATTAAATTATTTTATGATTGCGCTATTTATGATAATATCTAATTTGAAAGAACAATCGGCAACGTCTGTCACATTATAAATGCAACATTTTTATCGTAATCGCCACTTGGGCCTTTGCACGTGGTCATTTTCCCTCGGGCCGGACCGGTCTCGGGCCAAGATTTTAACTTTTTTTTCGGGCCGGGCCGAATTTTTTTTCTCTGAGCCGGGCCGGGCCCGGGGCTGGAAATATCGGCCAGTGCAGACCTCTAATTTTCCTACTTCCTTTGTTTTCATTGTATCAAAGTTCGGGTATAATTTATCACACCTGTGATATTCATTTAATTAATTCGTACACGGGGCACGGCTCAGGTACAACCCGACCAGTGCAGGACTATTTTTATAACATATTTATGCTCAAACTGTTTGTGAAAATCCTAACAATCTGAGTGGCAAAAAACTTATACTATATGACCCGGAAAATTTTTTCTAGTGTGAACCCGACCTGCAGAAAGAAAATTAGATTCATTCCGAGCCGAAAAAATAAAATTCGGGCTAACCCGACCTGATGTTTGACTCTATTCAACGATCCCGAGGTGTCCATTATTGAGAGGTTTTACGATATTTGAATATTAAAGAATATAGATTTGTTAATTCTTCTATAAAAAATATAAAAATGATATTAGATGTACAATTGTAGAATTTTTTTCATAATGGCATTAAAACATGATTTACTTTTCACTGCAGGTTCGGGTCGGGTTGCGGATTGAAACATTGCGGGTTCGGGTCGGGTTGCGGGTTGAAGAATTTTTCTTTTGTCGGGTTGCAGGCTGATTTAAAATGGAACTTGCGGGTTAACGTCGTGTATAATCCGACCCGTGCAGGACTCTAGCCCCGACCCCGCGCCCTTTCGTCTGCCTGCCCCCACAGAAATTTTACTTTCAATTTCAATTTTTAAATAGCCATTACTATTTTTTATTGTTGTTATGTTTTATTTTAAAATGATAAATCAAGTAACGTTTTCTGCAGTTAGGAATGGTAGATCAACAGTAGAACAATGGTAGAGCATATTACTTTGTCATATCGATTACTTAAAAGCTTTTTTAAGAGTTCTGATGTAAGGGTAAGCAACAATAGATAATTTTATTTAATATCTACGATGACTACTCACTTAAAAATGATTGAAGAAACCACTTTAAAACCGCACTTATCTAAGAGCATAGTTATAAGTGATGAATATAATAACAGTCAATAATGAATGAATTTATAACTTTATCAGAGTTGCCGATTTTCAGGCTAAAATAGCTGCCCCGTGCGGACAACTAATTTCACGATTTTTCGAATAAATCATTTAAATCAGTACGTATCACATGTAATTGCAATAAACGCATCTGAGAGACATTTTGACTAAATAGTGCAAGCCAGACCACAAAAGCAATGCGATACGTGATGCTAGAGGTACTTAGTATTGCTCGAGAAAAAAGCCACCTGGCTCTCGACGCCACCTGGTGGCACATGAGAGAAGCGGATTAAAGACAAAAATTAATTACGGTTGTTCTCAAATCTAAACTGGCTACTTCAAACCAATTCCTGAACTCTTTTTTATTCTTAAATGCATGTTTTTTACAGGTGTTCTTATTCGGAAACAAAAAAAGAGCATCACAATTTCAAGTTTTCGAAAAAGGCAAAGGATCTGTCAGAAAATTCTGCCAAAGTTGACCTTTTCAGCCGATTTTCGGAACGCGTCCGAAAGGGAAATGTCGTATTGAGACAGAAATCGATTACAACTCAAGATGTTATAAATTTATTAAACGATACAAAACACTATTCGATTCAAAATTTCTTCAATAGTCAAAAATGCACGTTTCATGCTTTTGTGTATAAAACTGACTCTGTAAATGTGTGAGAAAACTTTTAGACACATTTTCTGACCTATTTTTAAACGTAAAGACATAAAATTGGCAGACATGACTTTTGAAAGGATTTGAAATCGAATAGAGTTTTCCAATCTTCGATAAATAAATTACTTATCGAGTGATACGCGATTCTTGTCACCGCGTCGAAAATTCAGTTCAATACGCCCACTTTAACAGTATTTTCTGAAAGTTCTTCTGCTTTTATCAAAAAATAGAAAACGTCATTCGATTACACAATTTTCGAATGAGAACACCTGCCAATTTCATGCATTTCCGAACAAAAATGAATACAGAAATGAGTCAGAAAGTAACTCTTTTTTAGGGTTTCGTTCATCTGACGTTCATACCGGGGCTCTAACTTGTGTATTTTAAGCAATTATTCTAACCTCCCCCTTTTCACCCGGGGGCACTTTTCTAACTTTTGCCGACACCCCTCACGTGATATATCATTGCACAGCTCTTTGACCTCTCTTTCATATTATGCACCATAACCTAACATTTTTTAGTTTCACTTCTTACCGCCAGGGGGAGCCTACCTATCTTGGGTGCTATGGGCCCAATCCCCTCGACTAATATATCTAGGAATAGGTTGTAAAACGGAGTTTCGTTCGGATAGAGGTTTGTTTAGAATAGAGTGCGCCCCCTGGTTGCAAAATGTGGAACTAACAGATTTTGCAAAATTATAAAGTGTTTTGAAAGAAATATTAAACGAAACCGTCTGTGCGATCTGTGATCACACTTACTCACTTGTTTAGAACAACCTTAAGTTATTCAAGTCTTTCTCAGAAAATGTTTCTAAACATATTTCAAATTCATTTCAAAGCTTCGAATCACTTATTCAAACAGGTATTTTCTCAAAGGAATTTTAAATTAGTCAGGGGAAAGGAAGGGGCGTTTATCTTAGTATAAGGAAAACGGAATTATTTGTTCATTTTAATATGGAGCATGCTAAATTTTAACAATAAATTAACGAGCAGAAAGATAATCTTCAAGCAGAAAACAATACAACAAAACGCAAATATTTACTATTTATAAACAATACCTGTTTGCTTAACATTATTATTTTCATAGTTAAATGAATAAAGAATTTGTATTTTACCGTTACAAAATGATTGACACCCATTGGCTTTAAAGAAGTAAACATACTGAGTTATTTATTTCAAATTTACCCCCCTGTTTTGTGCCAAAATAGAGAATTTTCGTACTTATATCGCAAAATTCCCAATTTCACAAAATAATAATCTGGCAGCACAAAGTTTATGTTAATAAAAAAGAGTACGCTTAGTAAATCTTTAATAAAATCCAAGTCTTTCCTAAATTTTTGGAACTATCCCTATGAACACAAAAACATTCATTTCGCACGTAAATAAATATGTAACAGTCCTGTTCAAGACTTGGAACGACTTTCGGAAGAAATCTAAACTCTCAGATGCAGTCACAGTTCTAGAAGATTCATAGGGTGAAGTTCAGCAAAAAACAATGAAAGATGCTTGGAAAAAACTGTGCTCTTTTCCTTCGCAGAAAACATGTGAAAATTGAGATTCTGTATTTCACTTAATTGATAAAATCCTTGAAAATGGAAGAGAACTCAACTTAGAGATGGATGCTGAAGATGCTGAACTCATAAATTCCCCTGATCCGGAATTAACCATCGACGAACTTATCGAATTAAAGAAACAAAGTACTGTCGAAGAAATAGATGAAGATTTTGAGCGTTGGAAGAAGGGGAAAGATTATGAAGACTGCAAAATTAACCTTATTGAAGCTAGAATGACGGCTCTTGAAAATATTGATTCAGACTGTGAGAAAAAAAAGAAGAGAAATATTTGTCGGTTCTGACTTTATTACAAGATTTTTTCATGCTCAAATAAGCGAACGGGACAGCTACAAGAACAATAAATTGTAAGTTAGCAAGTTATTGATTTATTCCAAATTTTTGTATTTTAAAAGGATTTTGTTTGCTAATGTTATGTAACATAATCCCTAAATACAATAGAATATGTTCATTAAATTTTGGTGAATTTTTATTACATATCTTTTTTTGCTCATCTTAATGTACCTCGACTTATGTCGCTAGTCTTGGAACGAACTGCTGACTTAAGTCGAGGTATTACTGTAAACAAATTTATTATGCTGTTAGTGTTTACAAGACCTCATTTTAGCTTCAATTTAACAAGCAGAAATTGTAAATCCAGGAAACATCTAGTGGAGTAGGTTGGGACACAGTATGGAACAAGTTATACGTACCTAAGGTTCACAGTTCAGAAAATTTGTACTTTTAGTACCTACAAAGTTACTAACTATTAATATGCAATTATGAATAAATAGTATGACAATAAGCAATAACTATTAAGTAAAAAAAAAAAAAAAAATTAAAAAACCATAACTACCAATGCCTTTATTAATATTTTAAATAAATTATTCCTCCTTAAATAATTCTACTTTTTTTATTTTTTAACAGGTGCGTTTTCTTACCATATATCACTAGATCAAATCCTTCTTCACTGAAAAAGTATTGCAACAGTGCAAATGACATATAAATTAGTTTAAACAATCTAGCACCACATGCTGAGCAGATTGAGGAAATTGAAGAGGTATACATTTCTTTCAATGAAACTTATTATAATAATTATTATTTTCATTAAGCCGGAGAATAAAACAACACGTAGTGTGTAAAAACTGAGCAAAAAACAAAGCATACAAAAATCCTTAAGGGGGTCGGGACACAAAAATCTTCAAATTTTCAATTTTTTTCATTATTATTATTATTGAATTAAAAATTTCTCTGCCGTTTTCTGCTTAAAATGATGTTTAAATCATGTTTCTATCTTAATTAGAACGTGAAATATTATTTTTTTCGTTTTGGTTTGTTTTAAAAATTTGCCTTTTAAGCTATGGCTGTCAAGGAAACGAGTTCTTGTGAAATTGCGTTTTTCTTCATGATAGGTTTTTTCACCATTTCTCATATTTAAATTCTTATAACTCGAGAACCGTTAAAGATACAGGGTTGAAACTCGGAACATATCTTTTTCAATTATTTTACTTTACTTTTGAGCCAGCATATTTGAAAAAAATATTTACTTTTGAAAATATGTTTTTTTTTTTTTTTTTTTTTTTAAGTTGCACCACTTTTTTTGTAATTTTTTCGTTAAATATTTTTAATTTTTTTTTAAATTAATATTTTTTAAAATGCTGGCTCTAAATTAAAATTTATATATTTCTGTTTATTTAAATGAAAAAAAAATGAAATTCTATAAATAATATTTCGAGTTATAACGATTTTAAACTACCCCACTTTTTTAACAAAATTTAAAATAATTTTTTTTTTTTTTAATTATGAGAAATTTTATCATGCGATTTTGTTTACAAATAATATGGTTAACCAGGACAAAAAATTTCAAAATTGTAACTCAATAAATAAATTTTTTTTGAAAATGTGTCCCGGACCCCCTTAAAAAGTGTTATGCAAAAGTCCTTCAAAAAGCGTCCCAAGGTACCCCACCCACCCCCTATGATTTTCTCAGCTCTCCAGAGCTTTCGAATGCTTCAAAAGCTCTGGCTTCTCGAAATCACTAAATTAAAACCTATTCCAAAAGCTCAAAACTACTAAATTAAAACGAATTAAAAAAAATCTCAAAACTACAAAATTAAAACAAATTCCAAAATCTCAAAATGTGATATTTCGGAGTATATCAGTCAAGATAACAGGATATACTCAAAATAATATTTCAGAAATTGCACAAAATCTGAAATAACTCAATAAATTTAATTACAATAGAAACATTAACATTAAATAAACATAGGAATTAATAATTATCAATATTATCTTGCGAAAACCTTACTATTACAACATTCTCAAAATGCGACACATTTATCATTAAGGCTGTTGTCAGTCGAATTCCCCTTCCTAATGTTAAATCTATGGGCGTGGAATGCATTCGTATATTTAAAATATCTCCTCGGGGAATTATATTTTTAACTCCCCCTTTCTTTGTATTCTTATTAAAATATGTTTATTTTTTCCTTAGTTTTTAAAATATTACTAAAATATATGCTTAATTTATTATTTCATGCATGTCAAAAGCTGACGAAATGCGAGTACGATTTTAACACTTCACATAAAAATTAAATGAACATTTTTAAAAATATTTTAAAAGGTAAAGAAAAGAGAGATATCCTTTAAGAGTACACATAAAAAATAAGTTAAATATATTGATTTCTCGAGGATATATTTTAAATATACGAATGCATTCCACGCCCATAGACTTAACATTAGCGAGGGGAATTCGGAATATGACTGACTAACAGTCTTAATCAGTATTTTGATAATTTGAAAATATATATGGCGTAAAAGTAAAATTGTATTAATTGTTTCTCAGTCATGCACAATCAAATCTAAAGAAATTTTTACCCTCCCCCTGAGAGAAAAATTTCGATCATCAAGGAAGTCTTAAAATGGGGACCCAGCTTTGGGACGTATCTGCCTTCTTGGTCGGCCAGGATCCGTTAGAAACAAGAACTTATTCATGCCTCACCCCGCGCCCCTTTGCCTGCCTCTCTCCACAGAAATTTTACTTTCAATTTACAATTTTTAAATAGCCATTACTACTTTTTTTTGTTTTGTTTTGTTTTAAAACGATAAATCAAATAACCTTTTTTGCACTTAGGAATGGTCGATCAACGGTAGAACAATGGTAGATCATATTACTTTTTCAAATCGATTACTTAAAAGCGTTTTTATGAGTTCTGATGTAAGGTTAAGCAACAATGGATTAATTTTATTTAATATTTACGATGACTTGTCACTTAAAAGCGATTGAAGAGACCACTTGAAAACCGCACATAACTAAGAGAATAATTATAAGTAATAAATGTAATAGTAATAATTAATGTCTGACTTTATCAGGGTTGCCGATTTTTAGGGTATAATAGCCTCACCCGTGCGAGACAACTAATTTCTCGACTTTTCCAATAAATCATTTCAATCAGTACGTATCACATGTAATTGCAATAAACGCATCTAAAGAAAGATCTCTTGACTAGTGCAAGCCAGACCACAAAAGCAATGCGATACGTGATGCTAGAGGTACTTAGAATTTATTGCCCGATGAAAATCCACTGGGTACTGGCGTGGATACTTTTTCACTCTGTTGGTTTTACGCTTATTAGCAATGTGAATTAAAAAAAAATCCCGTAATTTAAAATTTATTTTGAAATATTTATTTTAAATTTCCCCCGCTGTTTTTTTTTTTTTTTTTTTTTTTTTTTTTTTTGTGCCAAAATTGCGATTTTTCGTGCTTATAAGCAAAAATTCCCGATTTGGAACAATATGGCAGCACTAAGTTTATGTTCATGAAAAAAAGAGATTATGCATAGTAAACCTTCAATAAAATCCACGTATTTCCTTAAATTTTTAGAACTATCACTATGAAGACAAAAACATTCATTTCGCATGTAAATAAATATGTAAAGAGCCTTGTCCAAGTTTTGGAACATTGTATATTTCATTAGTTGTACTGCAAATAAGAAGTTTACTCATTTATAATAAGTAGTAGTGATGGATAACAGAGAAATTTAGTAACTTTGTTCGTTTTAAAACCTTTGCAATCACGTTACTGTATTAATTTATAAGGGTTTTGTTCTTTTCTTTTTGCATGAAAAATAAAAATTTATAAAAATAAATAATAAATTTTTACAATACACAAATTTATCATGCTGCTGATGTTTAAAACATTTAATTGTAGTTTCAACTTTAACAAGCTGAAATTGTCAACCCCGGAGACATGTAGTGGAGTAGGTTGGGACACAGTATGGGACAAGTTACACATACCTAAGGTTCTCAGTTAAGAAAATTTGTACTTTTAGTACCTACAAAATTACTACACATTAATATGCAATTATGAATAAATAGTATGACAATAAGCAATAACTATTTAGTAAAAAAAAACTCAGAAACGTTAATTACCAATGTCTTCATTATCATTTTAAATAAATTATTCCTCCTTAAATGATCCTACTTTTTTATTTTTTAACTGGTGAGTTTTCATATATCACTAGATCAAATCCTTCTTTACTGAAAAAGTATTGCAACAATAAAAATAACCAGGGTTGGGTTTTTGACGTCAAAAATTGGTTTTTGACATGACAAGCGTCAAAAACTGGTTTAAACTGTCGAAAACTGGTTTAAACTGTCAAAAACTGGTTTAAACCGTCGAAAACTGCCAAATACATGTAACATGCTAAAACATTTTAACAATAGATAAACATTAAATAAGTCAATGATTTATGTGATCTTTTATTGAAATTTAATAATTTAAAAAATATATTATTTACAATAAAATATTTTTTTTTTTTTTTTTCAGCCAGAAGAAAATAATTTTGTACAATTAAATAATCCGGATCAATTTTACCCCGCAGCATGCTGCCGCACACCACGTGTTTAGCACATTTATTTACACTCAAAAGATTTTTGAGTTTAGAGTGTATGAAGCGTTAGAAAATAGTCTGTCTCTTAATTGATGCTGAGCTAGTAAGACTTGATAGCAAAAGCACTGCTAGATGAGCAAGTTTTGAAGCAGGCTCAAAAAGCTGTTGCATTTAGTGATACCTTTCCACCAAACAATGGAGTCCTCCCTATAGCACTGAAATAGGAAGACTGGAAAGGGGATTCTTTAGCTTCATACACAATCAGTATTGATAAGCATCCATAAACTCTCTCCGTAGCTCAAGCGCGAGCTGAATCAACTGATACAGCAGTCAACCCTTGCCCCTGATGGTTGGGATGCAAAGTATAAGCCAAACAATGGTATGGTTTCATGATTTGATCCCTTCTATTATGCACTTTTTCAATATGGGCTTACAGGAATTTTCTTTTAGATGACCGAGCCAATTTTGTTCAGTTTTAAAATCGAAAACATTTTTACAGATTGAAAGAAAGCATGTTTAAAAAAGATTTTGACTTTAAGCTTTTTTTTTTTAATTACTTCTCTTATTTTGTAAACGTTTAAAATAATCCAATTTCAATTTTGAATGGAATGGTTATTGCCTAGACTAGAATAACATTGATGCACATTATCTTGTTATATATACAAAAAAATCTACACTTTTCTAAGTTTTTTTTCCCCATAAAAAAAGCTAGCTAATGCTTTAAGCTCTCAAAAGTAAGAGAAATTAAAACGATTTTAAGTAAGAGAAAAAATGTACAGCTCAGGTGAGCTTAATGTCTATTTTTTAGAAAAACACAATTTTACAAAAAAAAAAAAAAAAAAATAAATAATAATTAAAAATTTTACCCTGTAAAAAGTTGTACTTAACAATAATATTTTACTATGTACTAATTACTGATATACAGTAAGAGTGAATTTAAAATATTACATGTAATGTTGTCATGTGTGACATTTAATTTGAATTTTTACAGATCAATTTAGTATTTGAGGTTTTTGACATGACGGTTTAAACTATGGTTTAAACCCGACATAAACTGACACATGTCAAAAACCTGCCAACCCTGTAATTATTACTAATACTATATACTAATTATACAATTACGGTAATAGTGAATTTTAAATATTACATCTAATGTGTGACATTTAATGTGAAATTTTACAGATCACTGTAAGTATTTGAGGTTTTTGACGAGGTTTTTGACAAGGGGTTTTTGACATGACGGTTTAAACCGCAGTTTAAACTGTCAAAAACTGACATGTGTCAAAAACCTGCCAAACCTGAAAATAACATATAAAGCAGTTTAAACCATCTAGCACCACATGGTTGAGGAAATTGAAGAGGTATACATTAACTTTTTCTAAGACACCTGTTTCAGATACTTATTATAATAATTATTATTTTAACTAAGCCGAAGAATAAAACAACGCGTAGCATTCATTGTGTAAAAACTGAGCAAAAAAAAAAAAAAGCATATAAAAATCTTTAAAAAGTATTATGTAAAAAGTCCTTCGAAAAGTGTCCCGAGGTACACCCCCCCCCCCCCCTCTATTATTTTCCTCAGCTACATCATTTTGAATATATCAAAAGCTCTCGTTGCTCGAAATCACTAAATTAAAATTTATTCCAAAAGCTCAAAACTACTAAATTCAAACTAATTCCAAAATCTCAAAACTACAAAATTAAAACAAATTCCAAAATCTCAAAACTACAAAATTAAAACAAATTCCAAAATCTCAAAATTACTTGTCTAAATTCTTGCTTTAAAAAAAAAAAAAAAAAAAAATGTACAATATTTATGGCAGTCGTCGGTTTTTCTTTGAACCGTACCCTGTTTATAAGAATCGTCGGGTTTTCTTTGAGCTTTACTATTACACTGTTTAATGGCCTTAGATTACCCCCTTTATTTCTTTTTGATTATTATAATCAAGGATGATTCTTGCAAGTCAAATTTCTCAGCTGCATTTTTTTAAGGCTTTTGAATTACTTCCTGCTGCTTATATAACTTCCATTTCTAATAAACATGTTAAACTTTTCTTTTACTCATCAGTAAGATGAAAAATACTACGCGTGCAACTTCTCAATTTCCAAGTTTTACTAAAGAACAGGAAAAAGCACGAATGTGGTTACATTCCTTAATCTACAAGTTTGAAAGAAAAATAAAACAGAGAAAAAAGAAAAGAAGGAAGAAGAAAAAGAAACGAAGAAATTAGAGGAAGAAAAGGAACTGCCTAAGTGAATTACCACAATCCCCGCAATATTTGAGCTTAATTTCAGGAATGGTATCTTGTGAATGCAACACTGGATATACAGCGCGTTCCTCCTTATGAATGTTGAATTCAGACTTTTCCTCTAGGAGGGATTTCTGCAACTCCGGAGGAGGGGGGACATTGTGGTGTTCTGGGGCGAGAATTGCACTTTCAAACCTTTAATAAGCATGAAATACCAAATTTTCAGGGGTTAGTGAGGCATTTCGATGCTCCGGGGATGATCCACCCCCTCCGGAATATCGTTCCGATTTGCTCCGGTACATTTCGAGCCCTGGAAAAATGCTAAAAACTGTTTTATTCCAAATCACTCCAATAACCATGCCTGAAGTGCCGTACTTTTACGCTTAAAAATGAGTCCGTCAATGTGTCAGAAAGTTTGGCGTTGTTAAGCGGGGGAGGAAATTTCTTTCTTCTTCTTCTTCTTTTTTTTTTTTTTTTTTTTTTTTTTTTTTTGTTTGGAGAACCGCTAACCCTCTGAGCGTCTGAGGGCTTTTCGGCAGTTTCCAAAAAATGCTTTTGAAATTAATGTTAATTTAAATTTTCTTTCTCTGTTTCTAAAATACACTTCAGGTCCCTTTATTTGACATACATCTTAAAATACAACTCTGTTAAAAATATTTTTGTCTACAACCGATTTAAGGGTGTTTTCAAATCCAAAAGGGCAACTTTCTGACATAAGTTTTAATTTATTTTTGTTCGAAAATGCATGAAACTAGCTGGTGTTGTTGTTCAGAAACTATGTAATCGAGTTGTTTTTCCCGTTTTTTTTTTTTTTTTTTTTTTTTTTTTTTTTTTTTTTTGCAAACGCAATAGATCTTTCAGAAAATAGCGTCAAAGTGGACGTTTTGAACCGAATTTCCGCGCAAAAGTAGAATAACTCTCAAGAGCGGGCGAAAAACGTGTTTGTCACGTGATCAAAATCGCCTATAACTCAATAGGTAATTCATTGATCAAAAAATGGAAAACACAGTTCAATTCCAAATCGCTTCCATGACCAGGCTTTCCAATTTTATATCTTTCCGTTAAAAAATGAATTTGTAAATGTGTCAAAACGTTTTGCGCTTGTTGGGCAGAGCAGTTAAGAACAGCCTTAAGGGTGTATTCCGATCCAAACTGCTTATTTTCTGATTCATTTTAAAATTCATTTTTGCTCTCAAACGCATCAAACTGGGAAATTCTCTTATTTAGAAACTATATAATGTGCCGTGCTTCTTAATTTTTTGATAAATGCACAAAATACTATAAAAAACGCTGTCAAAGTTGGCGTTTTGAACCGAATTTTCCGAAGCGGGCGATCTGGGAATGAAAAAAATGGTCATACTGAGAAAATAATTGTTTAAAAATCAAATTCTAATTAATTGAGCTGAAAATGAAATCACACGGCATGTTAAACATGTCTTCAGAAATCACCCCCAGCAAGTTTCATGTTTTTACTTTTAAAAATGAGTCTGAAAATGTCTCAGAAAATTTCGAGCTGTTGAGGGTGGGAAAATATTTTTTTGAATACACCCTTAAGCAGTTTTGGGGGAAACGGAAAAATACGGGCAAACCGCTTAGAGGGTGAGAGGCCCCAGTAATTCATTTTCCCCAAAGAAAAAAAAACAAGAACTCCGTTTATTTAGAGTTGAGTCTACGAGGTAAGTTAAGATATTAATGAACAACATCCATTCCACGCTTTCTCTGTGACATGAGAATCAAAACTCGAGATCTCTATAAAATAATTCGAGGCACTTCCGTAAATAAAAACTTTAACAAGAGCTGACATAGAAGAATCAGAAAGAGGGTGAAAGAAGAGAAAGAAAGAGAACACGTGGGGAAATGTGACAGGAAGATGAAAGAATAGAAATGTCTCAGCATACGACCCCGTACGATAATGGATTCGAAAAAAACCTTCTATAAACAGGAGAAAGATTTGCTGGTGAAACATAGCATATGGATGAATAAAATATTAAAAGTGCAACACCTATTCATAAATTGTTGCGGTAAATCGGACTGAATAATAAAAAGAAAAGTGCCCAGTTAAACTGGTGGCATTGAGCTAATAGGCTATTCACACTATTTGTATATTATACTCCTATTTCAAAGAATAATGCCCCTCATAAATCATGTTAGCCCCCGTTTTCTCCCTTTATACTTAACCAATGAAGCTCCAAATCTAATCAGAGACGCGCCTTATCAAAATAAACCTGTATACCAAATTTGAAGCAAATCAGATAATTCTGCATGAAAAAAAAACATTTCGCTAAATTAAGGAGGTATTCGCTACCCCATTTCCCCCTTTATGCTCTACCAATGAACCTCCTAAATCTAATCAGGAAAGCTCCTTATCAGAATGAACCTAGAAAATTTTTTGAAGCAAATTGAATAATTCTGCATGAAAACCCATTTATCTAAATTAAGGGGAGAGGACTTGCCCCCTTTCCGCCCTTTTATACTTAACCAATGAACTTCCAAATCTAACCAAGGAAGTGCCATATTGGAATAAACCGGTATATCAAATTTGAAGCAAATCGAATAAGTCTGCGTGAAAAACCCATTTATCGAAATTAAGGGGTGTAGGCCCCCTTCGCCCCCCCCCTTTATACTTAACCAATAAACCTCAAAATATAATTAAGTAAGCTTCTTAACATAATAAACTGGTATACCAAATTTGGAGCAAATCGAATAATTCTGCATGAAAAATCCATTTATCTGAATTAAGGGGGGACTAGCCGCCTTTCCCCTTTTAATACTTAATCAATGAACCCTCAAACTGATCAGGGAAGCGCCTTATAAGAATGAACCTAGAAAAAAAAAGTGAAGCAAATCGGATAATTCTATCAAGAGTTATCGCGTTACGTACGTACATACAGACATACATACAGAACCGGCGGGCACATTAGCTCACAGGCTATCAAAGCCTGTGAGCTAAAAAGCAATAGCGGTTATAAAACGATGTGGATATTAAAAATGAGGTGTTGTATATACAGAGTGGAAAGCGTATAAGTTACCCTATTTTTTTAAACTCAATCACACAGATTGGTAAAGTTACCATATGAATTCAATTTTTCAAACTGAGCGAAAAAATGCCCAAGCCGAGACTCGAACCCACAACCCTTGACTTACATTGTCAATCCTCTACCGTTTGAACTACCTAGGCTAACAATCGGCGAGCATATTTAGCTCAGGTAACCTTACTGGCGACAACATCTGGTCCGCCATGCATGATGGCTTATTCTGTTCAGCTGTCTAGATGGCAGACCAGCAAATAGCCAATCAGGTTATCGAAGCGAAATATGCTCGCCCGTTGTGAGCCCAGGTAGTTCAAGCGGTAGAGCATTGACAAAGAAAGTCAATTCTAGTCCCGGCTTGGATATTTTTTCGCTCAGTTGGAAAAATTGAATTTGTAGTATAAGTTACCATTTAATTTCTGAACGGATGTAACCACAGTTTAAAAAAAAGCGTTGATACAATAGATAATTGCACATGAGACCACTTTCAGCGCACCTACCGGTAAATCTGGAACTTAGTGATCTTATTCCTGTTGAAATATAGGAAGAAAGTCAAAGAAAGTTGCTCAGGGTCGTGAGTTTAGTAACAAATGACTTCTTAATGCACAGGGATAGTATAAACAGAAAGCAAAAAGTGTGAAGTTTTGTTGTTGCGACAAGAAGTAACAATTTGAAGCAAATTTTAACCAATTCAAGCAGACGATTTTTTGTTTATTTATTCAATTTGGGAGGGGGTGCAGTTGGAAGACAATTCGAAATGAATGAAGTACTTATTCGATATTAACTCAAACAGAAATATGTGCTCAGATTAGAAGAGATGAAAGTGTTTTCATTCTCAAAACAACGAAAAATTTAGTTGCACTAAGCTTTCATATACAAGCTTCAGAAACCCCTCCCTCTATTCATTTACTTTTTTTTTACTGTAGAACGTTCTTGAAAATTAAGAAGGATTATCCCCCCCCCCCCTCCTGTTTAATAATTATCACTGAACCATTAAAATTTTTTGATTTTCTGCCATTGAAATAGAGATACTTAATAAGCTTCGTTTAGTAAGCGATGTTGCACATGTACCATGCTGTTGCTGTCCCAATTCCGATTACGGAAAGAGAGAAATGCAATACTATTCACTAATATTAACACAATTATTCTAATTGGTAAACAAATCATATTAGATGTAAATTTCCAACTGGGCGAAAAATGTCCGGACCAGGATTCGAACCCGGGACCTCCTGGCTGAAGCCGCCAGTGCTCTGCCATCTGAGCTATCCCGGACGATTCTGGTCGAACTTTTTCACCCAGCTAACCTTGATGATTACAGCATCTGGTCTGAAACCTAGTTCAGCTCAACAGAATAAATCTCAGGTAATGGAACTCCAGAAATCGCTGGATACGAAATTACACTAGATTAATATTAACACAATTATTCTAATTGGTAAACAAATCATATTAGATGTAAATTTCCAACTGGGCGAAAAATGTCCGGACCAGGATTCGAACCCGGGACCTCCTGGCTGAAGCCGCCAGTGCTCTGCCATCTGAGCTATCCCGGACGATTCTGGTCGAACTTTTTCACCCAGCTAACCTTGATGATTAGTTGCTGTAATCCTCAAGGTTAGCTGGGTGAAAAAGTTCGACCAGAATCGTCCGGGATAGCTCAGATGGCAGAGCTGTAATCCTCAAGGTTAGCTGGGTGAAAAAGTTCGACCAGAATCGTCCGGGATAGCTCAGATGGCAGAGCACTGGCGGCTTCAGCCAGGAGGTCCCGGGTTCGAATCCTGGTCCGGACATTTTTCGCCCAGTTGGAAATTTACATCTAATGCAATACTATTCATTTTAAAGAATTATTAAAAGTTACATGGTTGGTAAAACTGTCGAGTTAAGCGCCTTTCAATCACGGATAAACAATAGTTGGTTGATGAATGGGCATTTTAACACTTTCCAATATATCTGAAAAGTGTTTATGACTTCGATTTCTCGGTTGTCTGTCTGTCCGTGTTGTAACTGTCCCAAACATTCTCAGATTCTCCTATAATTTGTATATGTTATTGAAGTTTTCTGTAGTATGTTCGATATTGAAAGTTAAGTATGTAGCATTTAGTTTACAGGGACAAACAAAATAATTTCGTTGCGTTATGTTCTATGGAGAAAAATCGTTTGCAGTGCATTTTAATAATGTTGCGATACTTTAAATATATTGAAACTGGCAAGCAATACCGGGGTTTCTATAGAGTATAGAGTAAGCAACATTTATAGTTTGTTGAAGGAACGTGTAAAACGATTTCATTACACTATGATTTACAACGAAATATTGTTTTCAGAGTATGTCAATGCTGATACATTGCATCAAACATAAAGAAACCGATTTCTATCACTGATGTGCACTACAACAAGTTTTCTATAGATTATGAGTACGTACCATTTATTGTTCATCTACAGAGACACACAAAATAATTCGGTTACAAGACTGACTATAAGCGATATTGCAGGAAGTGCGTTTTCAGCTCAGATATGCATTTTAAAATTAATTTTCAGTGTATTACTTGGTGTGTATAAATTCTATGGATCATATGCAGGGCTGCACATAAGAATTTGCACACAGTACCGGATATGGACAGCAACTGCTGGAAAAGGAATTTTACAGCTTTGTGTTTTTATTATTATTATTATTATTATTAAGATATCTCATTTCATCGTATGGAAAAAAAGGGAATTTCTTAACAGTATTCTGATAGTGTTAGAACGTGTTTCATAATTAGTGTTACCAGATCCAAATTCACAAAACCGGGACAGGGAAACGAAAAAAGCGGGACATCGGTTTTTAAATCGGGACTTAAAAATATAGTAATTTTTATTAAAGCGGAAACCTATTTATATAAGGGAATCCGCTCTTAAACATAAAAATTTCATTGTTCCTACGGTAGAAATATTACACAATTATAGTTGATAAGACAAAAACACGCTAAAACAGAATTTTCTTCGTCTCTTGCGATTTCGTCTTAGCAACTTTCATTATACTAAATAAACACAAGAATCTTATACAGTAAAACATGTGAAAGCGGAATCTTTAGAGACTGAAGCAAAATTCCAATTTAGCAGTTATAATTATATGGCATTACTACCGTAGGACAATGCAATTTTTACTTTTATTAGAAACATTATTATTTACTAACATTAGAAAAAATTTTCGATTTTACAATATTTACCGAACAAAGTACAGTGAAAGCTGTAACAACCAAATCGCTAGGAAATTTTAAAAAATCGGATTTAGATAGACTTCTGACTAGATAGGCAGATTTGTAAAATAATCTTTACATAAGTGCTACAAAAATATCCGTTATATACAGGTTTTATCGCCATAGGTTTTTGCTGTATTAGGTTCCACTCGATGCAAACTTGTGAATAGCACGGTACTAAAAGAAATTTAAAAGAATATGTGCATCATGAAAAATCTTTGTTTTTCTTTCTGTTTTATGAGGTGCGGCTCCTTAATTAAAGAATTAATTAAAAATCAACCAAAAGAAAATAGATTACATAAGGGTAGTAATACGGATGGTAGTTTTCAAAGTCATTTATATTAAGTAGAACATTGAAAAATTTCATTTCACTAATTCACAAGTCGTCTTTTATTCATTGAAAGGAGCTGTGGGCCAGTAAGTTCATACACCAACCGGCATTCATCGTCGACCTACACAATCATTTATAATTGACGCTCCAGCTAAATGCAAATGTCCTTTAACCGTTATTGACCTCGGGTATCTCAATTTTCAAGGTAGTCTGGATAAAAGAATAAAGTTATGCGATACGGAAAAATCGATGAGTCTTAAATAATAGGATCGCATTCAAATGCATTGTGAGATGCTCAATGACTAGATTGAATGGTGTATTTTTCTTACATAATATAGCACATAAACTATGTGGATAGATGAAACTGTATACTTAAAGATAAAAAGAAATAAGCAATAAACTGATCTTTAAACTTCTCTTTTCCGTTCTGCATCTGTAGTCTACTGGAAAATTTTGGAAATCAAAAGAATTCTTCAGCCGAAAGATGGTGCTGTATTGAAACAAGTAGGAAATTGCACATCAAACGTAGCAAATGAGGTGCGTTCGTACTATAACTTGTTTTATAAATATTTTTTGCACCGCATATCGTACTGAATGTATATTTTAGTGCACTTCATAAGTGCATATAAATTTCCTTCTGTTCGAAAGGTTGTAACATCATTAAAATGTACTTGAAAAAAAAATTCCCATTCGTCGTAATGTAACGGAAAACTTTTGACTGTTCCTGTAATTAAACTATACATCCGATTTTCATAAAATTTGAAATGATTCAACAAAATTTTGCAACAATTATATATTTACAATTTCTGACCATTCGGTTGGGTAGTTTTTGCTCTGCTATATGCGGACGGACGGACAGCCTTACCGAACGTGGACTATAGGTGCTACGTATTTATATACATAATTACGAACGCACCTAAAAAGAAAAAATGTACAAGTCGGAAATTGTACGTCATACGTGGCAAATGAGATGCGTTCGTAGAATAACTAGTTTTATAAATATTCAGATCTTGGTGCAATAACTGTCGCACTCTTATGCAAAAATGCATGAATACAAAATTTATTGCGATTATATATATTACATTCAGTAATACGGAAATAATAGGACTCCATCTTAAAAAGGACGTCATCACCATGGCAACCTAGAATCATTATCTATCATGGGATATCGGTGAATTAACTACGTATGATAGGTTTTAATAGAATGAAAAAAACTTTTATTAATATCTTTTTAAGTTTTGATTCGATTTTCATAAAATTTGAAAGGACTCGACAAAATTCTGTAACGATTATATATATATTAAATTTCAAACCATTCGGTTGGGTAGTTTTTGCGCTGTTATATGTGGACAGACAGACAGACGGACCAAACGACGACTATAGGTGCAACGTATTTATATAATTACGAACGCACCTAAAAAAGCTACTAATTTGGCCGCAAGTAATACTAAGAAAATGAAACGGGTACCGTCGACTGAGAATAATGTGTATTTTTATTTGGTATCTTCAATTTTTTAATAACATTAAAATGAACAAAAACTTCAATTATTTCACCAGTAACCCTCAATTCTGCCATGGTAAAAAAAAACATCCACACAACCACCTGACCAGGCATATGTGGCGACAAAAAAAAAAAATTCCGCTATCATAGGCAGATATTTTACAGCGTTTGTATTGTTCCTTGAATTTGAATACCAGTATTTCGTAAAAGTATTATTCGCCTTATTTTTCTGCGATTAACCCTTTAATGTATGATTTTTTATTTTTATTTTTCGGAAAACATTATATTTGAGTCTATTTTTTGTAAATTATCCACTAGAAAAATGGTGAAAAAATGTATTTATGTTTCTGTTGGTCATACTGTCACTTCTGATTTACATAACAAAAACGGCTCAAAAATGGTAATTTTAAATTTACTTTAAAGTGTTTACACTGCACAGAAACAACTATTCAACGATATAATTATTTTTATAATGCTTTTAATCGTTTGGAGAATTAATAATGACTACCTTATAAAGATAGAAAAAAATGCCAATCGAGCGCTCTGCAAAGCAGTGTCAACAAAAGGTTTTTAACATCCCCGTGAGGTGTTTAACTTCTGAAAAGGTGTTTAACTTCCCGACCTTAAATGCATGTTATCACACGTAAGTAACACATAATAGTTCACCAAAAAACCAAACAGAAAGCGCGAAATGGCAAAAATAAAACTCACGTAACACCTGAGTTACACTTCGCTTCAAATACTTTACACAGAATTGGGCGTAACGATTCCGATTTATTCAATAACTCAAGAGAATTAATAATTTACACTGAATTTTTGGAAACGTTTCCACTATGGACTGTAGCGGTTCTGATTTTTTTTTTTTTTTTTTCTTTTACAGTGTATGCATTTAAGAGTTAAATAAAGTGAAAAATATTTTTAGAAAATACTGGTATTCAAATTTGAGGGGCAGAACAAACGCTGAAATAAATCCGATTTTTGACTCAGAACGTAGGCACAGTATTCAGAGGGCTGTGACACATTAATTAGCGTAAATTTTCATAACGGTCATTACGATTAAGGATCGGTCGAAATAGTTTTTAAGGGGACAGTTTATCTCAAAATTAATCCAAAAATCTTTTTTTTTATTTTTATCCGACTGAAAAGAAGAGTTATGTGTTTCATGCGTATCTGAGTATGTGGATTTCTTTATACCCTCGAAACATCCCAACGACTGGATGGATTTTAATGAATGAGATCTCTATCGATTCGTCTTAACGAACCGATGGTTATAGGCTAGGTTTTGTTTTTATAAATTCAAAATGGCGACCGTAAAATACAAAATGGCGGTAGAGACGAAATTTCTTTTTACGCACCCTATTGAGTGGCTTATCATTGGATAGGTCTTTCAAAATGAAGACGATGTTTCATTGATTATTTTACAGTCAGAAGCTCCGTTAAAATATTATACAACCTGGAAGTTGTGTAGGTAGGATCTCTAGCTTTACTGCAACTCTAACCATCATAGACATCTATAGACCTCATCAAAACAGTGTTTATAGATAGGAACTAACAATTGAACACAACTTAAAAGTCATCAATACAAGTAAATAAAAAAATAGGTAAGTAATATTAAAAAATAGTTTCACATTGATGAGAAATAATTAATTAGTTCGCTTTTTACGCAGTCGGGTTTTTTTATTTTTTAAATTTATTAAACTATTAAAATAAAACTTGTTTGATTGTGAATATTTTGACACCTCATTTTTACCCATATGCCAATTATATCGCGAGATATTGTAAATTTCGTTAATACAACCAGCACAATTACCCACACAAATTAAAACTTTAAACGGCTTTTCCTCCATGTTCATATTTTCTTCCCTTTCATGTTTTAAAAATGCTAAGGCTTTTTTTGTATTTGAGATAGAGATTTAAACTTTTTTGTACGTGTTCTTTATTTTATATGTGATAAATATGCGCATGGAATCAGCCTTCAGGTTTTCTGTTACTTAAAAAAAAAAGTACATGAAGGTGTGTTAGATTTCATCGTTTTACGCTATATATATCAGTAAAAAAATATATATTAAATGTAATATTAGATGTATTTAAAAATCCATGGGCAGTCTTGTGTAATACACATTTGACATTCTAAAAAAAGGGGGGGGGGAGGGTGTAAAGCTATCAATATTTAAAAATGTAGTAGAGATTTTTAAAAATTCAAAATTTTTTTAATTTTTTTAAACTTTTAAATAAATATGCAGTTAAAAAAAAAGTGTGTTTTTCAAAATGTACTTTTAGTTTAACATTGAAATGCAGTGAGTTCATCATTTGAACCATATTTTTTTTTAATAAACAAAATTGTTGAAAAGGTAAACTGTCGATTTTCAGTCGAAAATGATAACTAAAACGAAAATGTCGATTTTTTTTTTACGTAATTAATGCATACTTAAATATACATAATTATTAATTAATTATATGTGTTTATTAAATATACATAATTATTAATTAATTATACGCGCAGCCCAAGTCTCTCTGTGCCTCTGACCAAACATTTTTATTTTCATATAAAATAAAATGTAATTAATTCATAAATGACACAGAATGATTTACTAATTACACGAATTTCATCTAATTAAAAAATGTGTTAGGCATACATTAGGGATGCGACGGATGTCAATTTGGCCGGATATTCGGCTGCAATTTAAACTGGATATCTGGCCATCCGTCCGCAGTATGTTTACTTTTCTACCCCTTCCTCCCAACTCAGATTAAAGATTTTTTTAAAGTTATTTCTTTTAGTTAAACAATTAAAAACTTATTATTTTATACAAAACAAATATTGAATGTAATAATGATAATTAAATTCATTATCATTAGTTATTTAATTAGTACTATTTTAATTAAATAGTAATAAATAACAATAATAATAGTAAAATAACAAGAAAAAATGTAAATCATATAGGGTAGATGTAACAGTAATGGACAATGTTTTTGGTTTATAAAAAAATAATCAATAAAAATCAAGCTTTTACTATTTTTATCATAACTCCCCCTTGCATATTTTATAATCTGTGTTAATGTTCACACTTTTAATCAAACCAATCAGAAAGCACAAGGTGAAGATAATGTTTTGAAGTTCCACTGTTATTCAATAAATTTATATATTTATTATTTTCTTGCAAAATTTGCATGTTTTTGTTTCGATAGTAATTACTAATAGAAAACATTGAATTTTATATACTAATTTGGTTACTTATAAAATTTCATTTATTTTTAACGTTTTAAGAGCCGTGTCCATTATTGAATGCTTAATTAATGCTTAATAAATGCTTAATTAGTCGATTTCCAGCAATTGACACCCTCATGTAGACATTGCTAAAAATGCAATTTCAGTAATGTTCATAGTGCATAAAATCTTTCGACTTAACTGAATACCTAATTAATCAAATTTAATTTTTAAATTGCATTTGCCAGAATGTAATAGCAACAATTATAAATTTGGGCCCTAAATAGGGCCCAAATTTTGCCTGGAACAACCCTTGATAGCTGTTTTTAAAAAATGCTATTGAATCAAAATATGTTTGAAATAAATATTCTTAAAAATTAAATTTAGTTAAAAAAATTAATAAAATACATTTTTTAAATAATTTTATTGATTATACATTTATTAAAACCATTTCTTTTTCCATCATTTGGAACATTTATTTCAAGCCGTATGTTTGGCCGGATAATTATAATATCCGGCTACTGCCAAATATCCAGCATGTTGCCCGGATACCGGATGTTTACCGGATATCCGCTGCATCACTGGTATACATACCTCGATTTATCTTTTATAATGATTTTTGTAAATGATCATCTGATATACTAGAATTTTCTCAAAGGGTAACGAAGGAGCGAAACACTTCTGCAGTTTCAAACTAAACATTTTCTATTACTGTTAAGTCTGCAGCTTTTGAAGAGCGCGTGAATAGCTTCTTCAAAATTTAGTCATATATGTATTGCTTGCTGTATAGTTTGCACTCACGTCTTGAGTCAGTCATGACTGATAATTATAAACAGTGAAGTTCATACCAAGCAATAAATAAAGAGTGTCTCATTTGAGCTGATACACCTCAAATCAATGAGAAATGTTGAAAATTTCCAAAACAAGAAATGAGATTTTTGGAATACTACAGATAGTTACAAAAAATACAAATACACGAAATACAAAAATACAAAATAATGTTCGGCAAAACTCAGATTTTGGGCCGAAAACGAATCGACCGAACGGTCGATCTCTAATTACGATTTCCTAAAGTGTTGTTGATCTTTTTACCGTCATCATTTTTGAGTTCTAGAACATACAGTGTTCCCCAAAAATGGTGGTACAGTCAGTAGTTCTTGAAGAATATGCAAATTTCCCCATGGTGAATGGAAATAAAGTTAGTTAATAAATTGAAATAATTAATTAGCAGCCTTTGTTACATTATACAATGACATGTTAATAGAAATTTCCCTTGGACATACTGAAAAAATATTATAAAATTATAATAGTTCAAAAATACTTCCACAAAAGTCATGGTACATTTGTAAAATTTTTAAAATTTTCACACATTTGCATATTTTACTGAACATAGCCATAGTCTCGCTGTATCTACAGCACATGTAAATGTATTTGTTGTTATATCAACAGAAGAAATCCCATGTGAATTTTAAAAACACGCAAAAGAACGCAAAAAACGCAAAAAGAACTTACAGTAAAGGAAACGAAATTAATTGTTAATCTTCATGAAAAAAGGATAAATCTTATAGTGAGATAGCTAAAATAATCTTGGAGCCATTTCACCATAGAAAAGATAATTAATAGATACAAAAGAAAAAAAAAACGCGAAGGGTTGCAAATAAAGCTCGAAACGGCCTTCCTAAAAAAATTAACAGCAAAAAATGTTAAAATAATAATACTCTGAATTTCTCAAAATCTCTCAATTAGTGCTTGAAAAATAACTGAGGATTTGCAAAAGTATAGCAATTAAATAGTACATAAAGAAACTATCAAAACCGTACATCTCTCCGATCAACAGAAAGAAACGAATAGAGTTTGCCAGAAAATTTTTACATGCATGTCTGAAACATGTAATTTTTTCAGATGAGTCTAAGTTTAATATTTTCAGCATAAATGGTCAAATTGAAATCTGGAGGAGAAAGGATGATGCACAGAAGTATTCGACAAAAACTGCAAAGCATGTTGGAGGAGTTGTAATGATTTGGGGCTGTGTATCAGTTTCAGGAGTACGAAATTTAGATTTTACTGAGGCTATCATGAACAGATTTGAATAGTTAAATATTTTAAATAAAATTTGGAGGACAGGGAATTACAGTTAGGCGTCGCACAGGACTATTACTTCCAATAAGATAATGATACCAAGCACACTGCTCATATTGTCGGACTATATGGCTGCTCTACAATGTCCCCCACGCAATTGCCACCCCATCACAAATCCCAGGTTTCAATCCCATTAAACATTTATAGAGTATCTTACAGCAAGTTAACAGTTATGATACCAGAAATAAAAAATTGTTGAAAAGTGTTCTACTTGCAGAAAATGGATAAAATTCAGAGAAATGTTACAGAAAATCTGGTAAAATCAATGCTAAACAGACTTAAAGCAATCCTGAAAATAAAGGGATATGCAACTACATATTAGAAAAGGATTTTCTTTAATAATTTTTTAAAAATTTCCACGTATACTAAACTTTTGTGGAAGTATTTTTGAACTTATATTTTATGATTTTAATTCTAAAGGAAATTATTATTGAATTTTTCTTGTATATTTAGCAAAAACCGTTAGTAAATAATTCTGATTTGTTAATTCAATTTTATTTGCACTCATCATGGTTAAATTTGCATATTTTCCGAAAACTATTTCCTGTACCATTACTTTTATGGAATACCGTAGGTAAGAAACTTTAATTTCACTTTCTCTCTCAGCGACCTTAAAGAAGCGCGAATTTTTGCTCAACATATAAATTATCACACCTAAATTTACAACACGATCTTTTTATAATAGATGAATAATGAAAGCTCACAGAGTTTATTTTATCACAACTTTTGAATTCTCAATTATCTTTCTTTATATTGACAGAATATTGGCACGGTTAACAACTGAAATTAAAAATGGATGCTTTCTGACTCTGAATACTATTTTTATTAGGTGACGAATACTACTATATTTTGTAACTTATTACATAGAATTCCACTGTAACAGAGGATAGAAGAAAAACCTGCTGCAACAATTCAAAAAATAATTTTTGAAAAAACAAGAATGTAAAAACAGGCATCCAGCATATATTATGTAACACTTTCTAACACATTCAGAAACTGTAATAAAACTTTACAGTTTTTTTAGGTGAAAGATGTCTAACTAAACAATTTTGGAAATCCATAATGCAGTTGTCATCCAATTACTGAAATTACCATCAATAGTCGCAAAAATATCCGAAATTTTTGTGCAGTTCTCTGTATGATCTATAGATTTGTTTGTATTCTACGTAGTGTGCAAAAGTTTATTCAGTTTACAGTTGAAATTTTCTATTCAGCAATTTCCGTCAATAAATGGAAATTTACTTTAGATCGTTTGTGCAGCTCTGTATATGATCTACAGAATACAAATTATTTAGGTGAAAGATGTCTAAATAAACAATTTAGGAAATACATAACGCAGTTGTCATCCTATTACTGAAATTACCATCAATAGTCGAAAAAATATCCGAATTTTCTGTGCAGCTCTCTATATGATCTATGGATTTGTATGAATACTATACGTAGTATGCTAAAAGTTTGTTCAGTTTACAGTTGAAATTTCCTATTCAGCAATTTCCGTCAATAAATGGAAATGTACTTCAGATCGTTTGTGCAGCTCTGTATATGATCTATAGAATACAGATTATTTAGGTGAAAGATGTCTAAATAAACAATTTAAGAAATGCATACATAATGCAGTTGTTATCCAATTACTGAAATTACCATCAATAGTCTCAAAAATATTCGAATTTTTTGTGCAGCTCTCTATATGATCTATGGATTTGTATGTATACTACGTAGTATGCTAAAAGTTTGTTCAGTTTACAGCTGAAATTTTCTATTCAGCAATTTCCGTCAATAAATGGAAATGTACTTCAGATCGTTTGTGCAGCTCTGTATATGATCTATAGAATACAGATTATTTAGATGAAAGATGTCTACATGAACAATTTAGGAAATACATAACGCAGTTGTTATCCAATTACTGAAATTACCATCAATAGTCGCAAAAATATCCGAATTTTTTGTGCAGCTCTCTAATATGATCTATAGATTTGTATGTATACTACGTGGTATGCTAAATGCTTGATCAGTTTACAGTTGAAATTTTCTATTTAGCAATTTCTGTCAATAAATGGAAATATACTTCAGATCTTTTGTGCAGCTCTGTATATGATCTATAGAATACAGATTATTTAGGTGAAAGATGTCTAAATAAACAATTTAAGAAATGCATAATGCAGTTGTTGTCCAATTACTGAAATTACCATCAATAGTCTAAAAAATATTCGAATTTTTTGTGCAGCTCTCTATATGATCTATAGATTTGTACATGTATATTATGTAGTACGCTAAAAGTTTGTTCAGTTTACAGTTGAAATTTTCTATTCAGCAATTTCCGCCAATAAATGGAAATGCACTTCAGATATTTTGTGCAGCCCTGTATATGATCTATAGGATTTATATTGGCCAAGTAATATGCAAAAAAAAAGTTAAATTTTTAAACGCGTACCAAAACTGAAAACGCACTTCCAGGAACTATTCTTCATATTCAGTATTGTAGCCAAATACTTTTGTGTATTCCTGTAAATGAGCGATAAATTACATGCGCACCAGATTCTACAATAAACGCTTCGTAGTACATCTCAATGATACACATAAATTTCAATATGTTTAAAATAGTTTAATATCATTAAAATACACCGCAAACGATATTTCTGTATAATCCATAATGTCACAGAATACATTTGACTGTCCCTGCAAATGAACCGTAAACGTTACACACTTCCTTTTCAATACAGAACATGCCACGGTAAACCCCAATAACATATATCAATCTCATGATAATCTAACTATATTTATGCGAGTTAGAATACAGACAGACAGACAAACCGAAAGAAGATCTTTCAAAATAAAATATAATTTATATAAGAGAAATTTTAGAGGAAAAAAAAAATCGAAAGAATAATAGATTTAGCATTTCACAAATAACTGAAAATGTTAATAAGGAAAATGAGTTACAGCATGTAACGGTTTTACACGAGTATCGCTATGTTTATCAAAAAATCACTAAACCGAATTTTCTGTGCAGCTCTCTATATGATCTATGGATTTGTATGTATACTATACGTAGTATGCTAAAAGATTGTTCAGTTTACAGTTGAAATTTTCTATTCAGCAATTTCCGTCAATAAATGGAAATGTACTTCAGATCGTTTGTGCAGCTCTGTATATGATCTATAGAATACAGATTATTTAGGTGAAAGATGTCTAAATAAACAATTTAAGAAATGCATACATAATGCAGTTGTTATCCAATTACTGAAATTACCATCAATAGTAAACGAATTGTATGCATAATATTACGAATTTATTCATAAGAATAAATATATCTTATTTATTCAAAAAAGATATATTTGTGATGCATTATATTATGAAAATCCCCTAACATTTTTTTTTTTTTTACATGTTCGGTCAAAAATTAAGCACCACAAACCGAAACGTTTGCTAATGAACGATCCAACTAAATTAAAGGATTTAATCCTTATTTTATAATTCTGTATATTTTTTTCAAAGACTTAAAAACAAAAACTCACGTTACTAAAATTTAATTACTTCTAGTTATTTACACAAAATATTTGATTTTAGTATGATAACAAAAAAAAGCTTGATGATTAATAGAAAATATATTTTCTTTCCTTAAAACATTTCAGGGAAAAGGAGCTATTCTTATAGTAGCTTTTGAAAGTTACTTCAAGCAGAGAAAAAATGTTTCTCAGAGAGTGTTTAAAAAAATGATATTGAGAGAGGAGAAGACAGAGGAGGTCGTAAGAAGATATATAAGGCTCAGCCAAATTAGACGCCAGCAAGTTGTTAAATGAGGGAAAAAAGCTTTCCCGTAAAGCTAGAATTATTATCAGAAAATATATATATATATGTATGTATGTATGTATGTGTGTGTGTGTGTGTGTGTGTATACAGGTCTCGTAAAAAGGAACCATAAAACAAATGTTTGAAGAAAACGAAAGAAAGCAAAAGTTTGAGCAAACAGCATTGTTGCATTTCAGTTGTGATTTTTTGAAAATTTCGTACCAAAAATAGGAGTTTTTTCAATTGAACCACGCTACATTGTGTACCGTAAGTTTTTTTTTTATTAGTTTTTTTTGTGTGTGTGTCAAATTAAAGCTGATATTTTAGACTATCAAAAAATGTAATAGTTTGTGGGTTAAGGTTGTTTGTTCTCAACTGCTCTGCTCAACAAGCGCAAAACGTTTTGACACATTTACAAATTCATTTTTTAACGGAAAGATATAAAATTGGAAATCCTGACCATAGGAGCGATTTGGAATCGAACTGTGTTTTCCATTTTTTGGATCAATCAATTACATATTGAGTTATAAGCGATTTTGATCACGTGACACTGCATTTTCCTCCCCTTACTGACTGGATTTTCTTCTTTCGTTCGGAAGTTCAGTTCAAAATGCCAACTTTGACAGTATTTTCTGAAAGATCTATTGCGTTTACAAGAAAATAGAAAAAACAGTTCGATGACATAGTTTCTTAATAACAACGCCTTCTAGTTTCATGCGTTTCGGAACAAAAATGAATTAAAACATGTCAGAAAGTTGACCCTTCGTATTTGAGAACAGCCTTAAAGGTAGGGTTAAACTGTCATTCAATTTTGAAATTTCCGTCAATTGGACCGAAATTGATCAAAAATGCCTAACCAAGCTTTGACGATCGAGCAGCAAATTTTTATCGTCATAAAATATGATTTTTGTGGTGGATCACCTTCTTCACTGTGTACTCTTTATGAAAAAACTTATAGAAGAGACAGTGCACCAACAAGGTAAACGATAAACAATTTAATTGCCAAATTTTAGGAGACAGGAAGGGTTGAAACTTATAAGGCAAATGTAACATAAATCACCAATAATCAACGTCTAAACACACAATAAAATACGTTAGATAGTGTGAATAAAACCAGACGTATACGTTTCGTGAATTCTAGGACTCACATCATCAGTGTATAAAATCTATGTATAAAAACAATGTCCCAATAACTAACGGCGAAAACCCAAATGTCGGTGAACACAGTACGGAAAGACCATCAAGTTCCAACAGCCAAAGCGGAAGTGAAGTATCGTGATACAACAAATCCACCAGAAAGTTGAGATGTAAGGTACACTAGACAATCATTAACCAAGGAGTTTTTAAATCTATGAATATGAACAGCTTCAAAAAGTCTAAATCTAGAGGAGTAATGCCTTTCTTTATAATAGTAGCTGAGTCAAAATTGAAATTATGTCCCCCCCACCCCTAACAATGAGAAGCAATAGAGGATTTTTACAATTCTTTTTTCTTTATATAGTTTATGTGTTCCTTGACTCTGTAATGGAGTTTTCGTTTAGTTTGTCCAATATAGGACAAACCACATTGACACTGAATATTGTAGACACCCCAATAATTTTGAGGAGGAATTTGATCCTTAAGCTGTGAAAAAGTTAATTTAACATGCCAGAACCGCTGAAAATATCCAGTAAGTTGAAGAACGTCTTAATGAAGATCCATATCTGTCGAGACTTGCTCAAGAAATCGACATTTCTGAAGTAAGTGTTCGCCATACCTCAAGAGGTGATAACTACATCGTTATTGGAAGTTTCAAGAGAAGGCTTGAAATGATTGCTAAAATGAGAGGTGAACACATCGAACCATTTTTATAATGTTATGCATATTCCAAGCTTCATTTTGGCATTCAAATTTGGAATATAAATAGAGTAAAAATAAAGTTATTGTTAAAAACCTGTGTATGATTCCTTTTGCTCTGTATATAGTATACATTTAGGATTTGATTTTACTTAAATTGAATTTTTGGTGTTTCCAATTTAACCACATAGTTTAATATATGGTTTGTATACTTTCCCTTTGGTAATTCTTGATTTCTTCAATCTATGAAATTTATCTAACGCGTGAATTTTTCTTAATACAATTAGAACAGTGCTGCAATGAAGGCTACCCGGCTGACAATCGAAAATTACCTTAAAATATTGAGATTTTAATGTAGTTCTAAAATTCCATTGATTCGAAAATATATTTATTGAAAATATTTCTATGAAGTGAGGCGAGTATAAATTTACTGTCGAAATAATACTTTCATTGCATTTCTGTCAAAAATTAACTACCACAAACTGAAATATTTTCTATAAATGACCAAATTAAAGCCACTGAGTTAATCTTTATGTAATAATTCTGTTTTTATGTTTTTTCAATCTTATAAAACAAAAACTTAAAATTACTATACTTGCATACTCGTTGTCATTTACAGAAACTGTTTAATTTTTTTTATGATAATAAAAAACAAAACTCGATAACTTTTTTTTTTTTTTTTTTTTTTTTTTTTACTGAAAACATTTCAAGGGAAATGAGCTATTAAACTAGTGTTTGAGAAATTACTTCAAGAAGAGGAAAATAATTCTGGGGTGTTAAAAAAATGATATTGAGAGGGGAAGGAATAAGAGGTTGTAAAAAAATGTATAACAATATTCGATAAAATTACACATCAGCCCAGTTGTTAAATGAGTTGATGCTTTTCTTTTTGTTCAGAAAGCTAGATTTATTACTATCTATCTACCAAGATCAAGTTTAAAACTTTATTTATTTATTTATTTATTTATTTATTTATTTAATATACATGAAAAAAGAAAAAAATTCGGTTTCATACATTTAACAAAAACATATATCATAAAATATTTCACATATTGGCACCTAATACATGGCTATATTATACTTACAATTAATTCTGATTGAATATTAATTTATAATTTACCTTTTCATTTTTTTAAAATTTATAAATTTTAATTAAAACTTGCTTCTATACTTTACTCAATCTTTACTCAATTTTCATTTTAAACTATTACCTATATATTAATATTCTTCATTACCTTTTTCAACAAATTTTAGCTATATTAATTATTGTTTATTACTACATTATCCCTCCATAACTCTGTATTTTTTCTATTTTTTGCAATAATTACTTCATTTGCCAATCACTTTTCCTTTTACTGATAGATGGCAGCACCAGTATTTTGTTTTCACTTTTTAACGATAGATAGCATCCTTATTTTTATTATTATTCGCTTTTTGCTGTGTCACAGCTTTGCTACCAGGCTACCACTTTTCCACATGATCCAAAATCTTTTATCTTTCTCTATCATTGCCACGTTTTATTTCCAGGTGAGTTATGTACATTACTTTTTTAGGTTTTATTTATCACAGTTGTATTATAACTTATTTTCTGGCTATCTTGTGTATAACAATTTATTTTTTGGACCTCTTAATTTCTTTCAATTATTTGGGAATTTCCAATATGCTATAAGGAGCTGAATATTGTCATTTTAAGCCTAAAGCCGACAATATCCGACGAAATAACATATCTTTCCGCATCATTCCAATTTTCTTACGCCGTTAAAATATAGTTCGACCCCAGCTTCGATCTTGTTCTTGTTATTGGTCCTTTCTATAAATTTACACAAGAACACCAATACCTGCAGTGCCGTAAAAGCCCTTCCGCATCGGAGTATAAAACATCAAAACATGAGTTAAGAATCTCACATTTCGTGGCATTTATTGTCTATAAAACTACGTCTGCTATCTGGAAGCGTGACATTGGAGTAATAGAATGTTTTTATATCATCTTATCCTAAATACAGTTTAAGCTGAAGTAACTACTAAAGTAGATATTGTGGAATATCGCAACAAGCTGTGATTTGTGGTGGATGCTTTACAACTCTATTCCACTAAAAGGAACAAATAAATTTTATTCTGTTATGAAGAGCTGTTCTTTTTTTCTCGGGAAATTGCCAGTGTGTTTTGACCAAAATCCAACCGGCATAATAACGACGACTGCATAAGTGCTATTTAATATAGCATAAGAGACAAAAATAAGGACAGGGGAATGTGCAAAGGACAGTTGATTGACCTTAAATTAAATTCAGATTACATAAAAATCTTTACAACAATGATAATCTATTTATCATACATACTACGATAAATACCGCGTTTATTTTAATTCGAAAATTTTATTAACCCGGGGAACTCGCTGCGTGATATTTTCCCTCACCGTCGTACTTTTTTTAAGACAGAAACGCGAATTTCGTTGACTGGGCGCGGAGAAATATTGAATTTCTCCAATCTCCACCCTACACGAAAAAATTGCGATTTCTGTTGATCGGGGGGGGGGGGGGGGGGATCGTGAATTTTGTCCATCGAGAGCGGAAAAATTGCGAAATTTGTCGATCGGACACTAAAAAATCGCAAATTTTGTTAATCGGCAGAGGAAAAATCGTGAATTTTGTCCATTAAGCGCAAACAAATTGCAAATTTCATCTATCGGCTAATGAAAAATCGCGAGTTTTGGCAGTTTATCGCGAGAAAAAGTTGTGAATTTCGACAATTCGCCACGGGAAAAATTGAAAATTTCGTCAGTCAGTTAACAATCGCGAATTTCGTTGATTGGGTGCGGAAAAATCGTGAATTCCGTTGATATGGTCCGGAAAAATAGCGAATTTTGTCGATCAGGCACGGGAAAATCTAAAATTTTGTTGATCGGTTGCAGAAAAATTGAGAGTTTCGTCAATTTAACTTCGTTCATAAAGTTCACATCTTTTTCGGCACTAGCCACTTTCATACATATGTTTGTTTTTTAGCACTTTTAATAAAGCAAAATCTAATCCCCCCGAATTTTGTCAAGAAATATTTTCACTCCTTGAAGATAATCTTTGCTATATCTCTGTTATATATACAAGTATAAATTGTTGATATATCCTTGCCAACTGAATTGGGTATGGTATGTTGACTAGGCAGAGGAACCTAAAGAGGTAAAACTGCCACTCCTCTGAAACCATGTTTTTTATAGGCCACAAATCTCCCAACCTCCCCGAAATACAATTATCTCTGTGTTACTGATGTGACCCTCGACAACCCAGGCATTTATGTAAGTGGCCCTTCTCTTAAAAAGGTTGTGTACCCCTACTGTAGGGCTTGGATAAAATTGAATTAACAGACACGACACGACTTTATTCTCAATCCATGCAATTTTATTTGTGAAAGATTATTAAAGTAGTCAGCCTGTTATAGGAATTAAATTAGTTTTAAGCGAGACAACCCTTTATCTACTGACCGTACTTATAAGTACCATTAAAATAACTTGTTATAAAATTCATTTAATACATCGATTAGTAGTAATACAGTTTAGAACGAATTATAGATGCATTACTTTATCTTGTTCCAAAAGCAATATTGGTTACACAAAACAAAAATATTTTTAAAAGGATGATTTCTTTTGCATTTGCATCTTTTCAGCTTTCTTGGCATTGAGAGGGGGAGGGGGGATTTTCAATTCGGAAATATTTCTATATTTCTATTGTAAGAACATATACATTTCCTAATTCTACAAAATACTAAGAAAAATATTTAAAATAAAAGATTTGAGTGGGGTTATAAATATTGCACAAAATCCCTATAAATTCAAATTTAATTAATCCTTCTAATGTAGTTTCAAAAATTCACGAAAAAATGCTTTAGAAGATAAAATTATCATGAATTCATAATTCAGTACATAAAGGGTTAAGCGCCCAACTATCACATTTTGTAAGATATACATTTTCTCAAAACTCTTTAGCCACAATAGTATAGAAAAAAAAAAAAAAAAAAAAAAAAAAAAAAAAAACGAAAATAGAAACTTAATAAGGTAAACTGAACTATGAATAGGATTAAACAGAGATTATACTTTCATAACATACAAAAATATCCAAAAGAAAATAAAGGAGAAGAGAAGAAATTGCAATTAAACATAAAATAATTGCATTTCTTAAGAGGATTTAAAACAGGACAGGAAGATCAACATGTCTGAGGAGTAAAATAAAGCTCGTTTTATTTTTTGTTTGTACTTTAATTCTCAGCTGAATGTAGATAGGATTTTAATTAAAATAGGACGAAGGAAAACCTTTTTCGCGTTGAGTCGAAAAATGGTTAATAAAAGACACTTTTAAATTTAAAGTAGCTAAGTTTAAACGATCAACTGTCACATTTTGTAACAAAAATATTCATTTTCTCACAAATCTTTGCCACAAGCAGTGTTGAATTCAGACAGATATTTTTACCCGGTAAGGAACTTTACAGCTCCGGGAGGAGGCAGTATCGAGTTCAGGGGTGGGGACAACTTTTTTTACCCGACTGAAAAGAAGGGTTATGTGTTTCACGCGTATCTGTGTAAGTGGATTTCTTTATACCCTCGAAACATCCCAACGGCTGGATGGATTTTTATGAATGAGGTCTCTATCGATTCGTCTTAATCTTCGGATGGTTATAGGATAGGCTTTGTTTTTATAAATTCAAAATGACGGCCGTAAAATAAAAAATGGCGGTAGAGACGAAAAAAAAATTTACGCACAATATTGAGTTGCATATCATTGGATAGGTCTTTCAAAATGAAGGCGATGTTTCATTGACCATTTTGTAGTCTGAAGCTCCGTTTAAATATTACACAACCTGGAAGTTGTGTACTTTGGATCGCTACCTTTACTGTAACTCTAACCTTATTAATAGACATCTATAGGCCTCATCAAAAGAGTGTTTGTAGATAGGAACTAATAATTAAACACAACTTAAAAGTCATCAATACAAGTAAATAAAAAACAAGGTAAGTAATATAAAAAATAGTTTCATATTGATGAGAAATAATTAGTTCGTTTTTTCCGCAGTCAGGTTTTTTGATTTTTTAAATGTAATATATTATTACAAGAAATTAAAATTAAACATTTAAAAAAAAACTCATTTACTTATACAATTATGTGGCGTACCTGTATTTTTAAAAGTAATTTTTGCCGCGGAACTGCAACACCGGACCTGTGCAGTCCGTAATTATGCTAATGCATGCACAATTTGAGAACACGTGATTTTATTTTACCTTAAAAATGTCCATTAGAATCTTCTGTTATTGTAACATGGGTTTGAAAATAACCTATGATTCTGAATATTTTAATAAATGATAACTTAAAAATTAAATTTCCTCATTCAGCCACTTTGAACGCGGAATAAAATTATTCTTCTGGAATGAATTTTAATTATCGCCAAAATATTTTCATATCTCGAAAAGAAATCTTTAAATGGAAACTGCTTAATTTATTGGTTTTTACAGGGAAAAAAAAAAGAACATTATTAGCAAAATCTTCATTTTGGCAGCGGCGGGATTCGAATCCACGTTTCATGGAGACTGGTGCCTAAAACCAGCGCCTTAGACCGCTCGGCCACCATAGCTCAGTTGGAATAGATGTAATATTTGAAAATAGATTTGATATCTAGCGAATAAAACAATCTATAAGAAGATTAGATTTTATTATTACTCGACTGAAAAGAAGGGTTATGTGTTTCACGCGTATCTGCGCGTATAGTGGGCTTATATTCAGTCGGGTTTTTTGATTTTTTAAATTTAATTACTTGTTAACATAATCAAACAAACAAAGATCATCTGGGGGTTGATGCTCCGAGGCCACATCCCGAATTCGTCACTGACCCCAACACAGCATTATTATTTAATTTAATAATAATAATAATAAGTAAATAAATAAAAACTTAATAAAAGTAAAATAGGTTTTTTTTTTTTTTTTTTTTGAAAAAAAAAAAAATGTGTTTTTATTAGTGTATATAACAGTAGAAATGCGCCAAAATTAAAATTCCTGGTTTATAAAGAAAATTCACGTTATGTCTATGACGCAGCATTCCGATGTAAAAACCATATAAAGGTTCAAAATTGGTGGATTGTTAATTTAAAAAAAATATATATATATATATATTAGTTTTTGCTCATTTTCTTCTTAAGACATGTCAACAGGGAAAAAAAACCTTTTTATAATACTGAAAGGGTTAAATTATATTACTGTATAAAAACAAATATTGAACCAAGTATAAGTGTATTTAAAAAAATTCGTGCCTGAAAATTATTTAAACTACCTAAAGATTTCTAAATTGTTTTCGCAAAGTTATAATCAAAATTTAATTAAAATCAATCTATTAATTTATAATTAAGTTCTGAAAATATAAAAACATTGTGCTGACATCGAAAACACACAACTATAGATATTTCCTAGAAGTCTAGAATTTCAGGAAGTACGTGAAAGACCGATTACAAAATTCTATATCTTTAATGAACCAATTAAGTTAACATATTATCGACGGGAAATGACAAATGCCGTTTTAATCCAAAAAACATCATTGACTTCTATCCTATAGAAAATACATTTATTATCATGTTGTTCACATTTTTTAACGCTTTTCAACATTACTTGAAAAGTGTTGATGAATTCGGTTTGTCTGTCTGTCGTCTATACGTATTCTACTCTGGCCTAAATATATTCGTATTGCCATGATATTGATTATATGTTCTTGAGGTTTACTAAGGTATATTCGGTATAGAAAATAACGTGTGTGGTTCATTTACAGAGACACTCAAAAGAATTTCCACTACAAGATGCCTACTATAGAGGTGTGCACTGTGCATATAGCATTCATCGTTCATTTACAGAGAGACAAAAGAGTTCGGTTATATGAACAATAATTGCTGTAAGTGCGTTTTCATTTATGGTACGCGTTTTTAATTTTAGCAATTAATCCTATAGATCACATACATGACTGCACAAAAAATCTCCAGTATTGACGGAAATTGGTGAAGGAGAATTTTCAACTGTAGTATATTTCCTAACTGAAATAAATTTTAGCATACGATGTAGTATATATAAAAATCTATAGATCATATACAGGAAAATATCACAAAAGGATTCGGATATTTCTCCGATTATTAATGGTAATTGCAGAAATTGGGTTTTCACATGTTTTAAGCGTTTTCCATACCGTTTACTTAGACATTCTTACTTAGACGTTCTTTCACCTTATTAAACTGTGAAGTTTTGTTACAGTACTCTGAATGTATTGGAAAGGGTTTCATAATCTATGCTTGTCGTGTAGAAATCTACACAACAAGGCTTGTTATTAATTTAACTAATTAAATAATTTTCGCACGATCAAATAACATTCAAAAATAATTCTTTAGTAATTAATTAATACAATAAATTAAAATAACATAAAAAATACTCCAAATAAAAGTATATAAAAATGAATAATTATATAATGCGTAAAAAAATAAAAATATATATGTTGTTTGGTATTGGTATGTTTAGAAAAAAATAAGGAATAGGAATTGTGAATTTATTTTGTATTAATATTGAAAATTAAAAATTTCGAATTGTAAATATTTATATGTGCAAAAACAGTGTAATAAAATAAAACTCCCCAAATAAGACCAGACAGAAAATAGGAAATTACAGATAAAGCAAACAGTACTCACGCCAGACTTGGACAGAAAATGTATAGCGAAAGAATAGAAAATTTACGATGTTGAAACCATAAATTTTCTATCAATTAAGATGGTTTTACAACACTCGACGTGGGTGGTGATTTCCATGAGAAACCTTATGCAAGGGGCAAAATTAAGTTAATGCTATGCAGTGAAAAATAAATAGACACGCCCATAGATGGGGATGTCTAGAGTACCAATAAGGGACCAGGAGTAGCCTCCAATCAGAATGACAGCTCTGGGTTAATTTAGCCCTCCCCCAAAAAAAATAATTGGATCTTGGAAGATGGAATGAGAGAAAATTATTAAGTCTTGTGTCTCGTCCTCAAGAGGTTCTATAACATTTTAAGATGTGACTTCCTCTAAGACGATCCAGATACTTCAAAATTTTACATCAAGTTCCTTCGCAGCAATTTTTAAGGACAATACGAAAATTAGTGATGGAAATGAATGCTGAGGGCAGACCTATCCTTGTCAAGATCTATTGACGAAGATCGCTGAGAGCAGACAAGTCTTTGAAAATAAATTGATGCAAAATTTTACAGAAGATTTCACCTGATGTGGAGATATAAGCTAAGTGGATAGTAGAGAGATGTATGAAGTGTCTGCAGATTTTGCCAATGAAAGCGTACATTGTGGAGTTGGAGCTCGAATAATTTTCATGCGTCATAGAGTGCCTAAAGAAAGTGAAATTGGTTGGTGAAAGATCCCCATGAACTCTACATATATAAAAGAAAAAAAAAACTTTATGCCCAGATGAACTCATTTGTGTTTGCTTAGGATTCCATGAACTATGATTGAATGTATAATTTGGATGATTACAGAAAAGATCGAAGTCTATTTGGGTGAGAAATTCCTTATATTTATTTCAATAGATATTCGTGGCTATTGTTTTCATGTTTTCTTATAATGTGTACATTTAATATTAAGCAACTAATTTTCTAAATTTTCACTAAAGTACATAATCTTATGTCATTGAATATTATGATTGATTATGATAAAGATTTTAATGATAACGGGAATATTATCTTTCCATAAATAAAATTTTGATTAAAATTTTGGCAAAAGCCCCATCATCGGATCGTGCTGTGAACAAAAGGGCAAGTATAGGATAATATAAATTAATAAAAAATAAGTAACAAAATATAATTTTGATGAAATTTTTGCTGTTCTAATGAGAATGGAACTACTTGGACAGAAAATGTATAGCGAAAGAATAGAAAATTTACGATGTTGAAACCATACATTTTCTATCAATTAAGATGGTTTTGCAACACTCAACGTGGGTGGTGATTTCCATGAGAAACCTGATGCAAGGGGCAAAATTAAGTTAATGCTATGCAGTGAAAAATAAATAGGCACGCCCATAGATGGGGATGTCTAGAGTACCAATAAGGGACCAGGAATAGCCTCCAATCAGAATGACAGCTCTGGGTTAATCTAGCCCTCCCCCCAAAAAAATAATTGGATCTTGGAAGATGGAATGAGAGAAAATTATTAAGTCTTGTGTCTCGCCCTCAAGAGGTTCTATAACATTTTAAGATGCGACTTCCTCTAAGACGATCCAGATACTTCAAAATTTTACATCAAGTTCCTTCGCAGCAATTTTTTAGGACAATACGAAAATTAGTGATGGAAATGAATGCTGAGGGCAGACCTATCCTTGTCAAGATCTATTGACGAACATCGCTGAGAGCCGACAAGTCTTTGAAAATAAATTGATGCAAAATTTTACAGAAGATTTCACCTGATGTGGAGATATAAGCTAAGTGGATAGTAGAGAGATGTATGAAGTGTCTGCAGATTTTGCCAATGAAAGCGTACATTGTGGAGTTGGAGCTCGAATAATTTTCATGCGTCATAGAGTGCCTAAAGAAAGTGAAATTGGTTGGTGAAAGATCCCCATGAACTCTACATATATAAAAGAAAAAAAAACTTTATGCCCAGATGAACTCATTTGTGTTTGCTTAGGATTCCATGAACTATGATTGAACTGTATAATTTGGATGATTACAGAAAAGATCGAAGTCTATTTGGGTGAGAAATTCCTTATATTTATTTCAATATATATTCGTGGCTATTGTTTTCATGTTTTCTTATAATGTGTACATTTAATATTAAGCAACTAATTTTCTAAATTTTCACTAAAGTACATAATCTTATGTCATTGAATATTATGATTGATTATGATAAAGATTTTAATGATAACAGGAATATTATCTTTCCATAAATAAAATTTTGATTAAAATTTTAGCAAAAGCCCCATCATCGGATCGTGCTGTGAACAAAAGGGCAAGTATAGGATAACATAAATTAATAAAAAATAAGTAACAAAATATAATTTTGATGAAAATTTTGCTGTTCTAATGAGAATGGAACTATGTTATATTCTAATGAAAATAATAGATAAGTTGAATCTTAATTTGAAAAGATTATTGTGATATAGCAAATCATATTTGAGTTATGAATTTTATATAAATGAAAATAAAGTTTGTTTATGCATGTATACTTATATGTCTTTCCTTTGAACTCCTTCCTTGTTCCCTTTTAGATAATATTCATAATTTATGGTATCTTAAGAACGAATATTTTGCAATTATTGGAATTGGACGTTTCTCTATGCAACCTACAAGTCCGATATTTCCATTTCTGCGTTAAATAAGGCGTCCTTGCGTTATTGTCAAAATTAATTTTATTCCAAAATTTTCTTCTCTCCTAATTTATTAATTAACATTATCCCATTCGATCTTTTCACAACGCAGATCGGGATAACTGTTTCTATTGTACTAACCATTTTACTGTCGCGTGACCCTGTGTGTTATGACGTCCAAATCGTCACAACAATGCTTGACGCATGATTTTTCGTTCTTGTTTAGTTTGTAAGAAATTTTATAGTAAATCCGTACATCGAAAGATATTTACTGATGCGTAAACATTAAAAGACTATCTGGGAAACGAATTTACGAAAGATTTTCAGAAGCGGGAGGATCTTCTACAGTTTTGAAACCCATATTTCACAAAGACATACCATCGGTAATGTGTTAAATAGAAGCGTGTAATAAGGTAAATGCGCACTATGAGTAAGATTAAGTAGCGATCATATTTTTATAACATTAAAAAATAAAATAAATTGCGAAAGGTAAATAAAAGAGGAGAGAAGAAGAAACAGTCGATAAACATAATTTATTTGCATTTCTTAAGAGGATTTAAAGCAGGAAAATCAACATGTCTGAGAAATAAAATAACGCATCTTTTTTTATCTGTGCCTTAATTCTCAGCTTAATGTAGCCTGCATTTTTAATGAAAATGAGATCAAGGAAAAGCCATTTTGCGTTGAGTCAAAAATGTTTAATAAAAGGTTAGCTTTTAAAGTATTAAACATAAACTTTGGAAAATGTTTAGTCTTTTACATAATGATCTCATTATCCTTAAACTGTATTGTATTTAGATATTTTTACAATAGTATGTATCTAAAAGATTAGACATTAGTATACTACATTATTAGAAATTATGTAATTAGTATACTGCAGATTAATTTGCATTTCTCAAGAGGATTTAACCCTTGACTGCTGTGACAAAAATTGTTGCATAGATGCTCTGATCGGTTTCTGAGATCGGTAAATCGAAAGATGAATAAAAAGCTCGATTAACTCATAGGATACTATTCGATAGCAACGAAAAAGACATGCTGCCGCACTATCTTCCGGATTAGACAGCAATAGTCAAGTGATGCTCTTTTCGTACTCATGCATTCGAGCATCACGTGATTCCAGCGGTCTGAAAAGGGAGACAAGTGAAAGTCACCGCGTCAGCCTGTCTGTTTCGTTAGCCTCGATACTATTTCTGCACTAAACTTTATGTGCAGGACTGTTATAATTAAAATTCACGTATTAAGAATTCTCTGGCGGCGATAGAACTAAGGCTCCAAACGAAACAAAATTTCACTAGTATCTACAAATTGAAAATTTCCAGTTAAACTGTGAAAATTGAACAAAAGCAGCAGCCTGTGAGACCGTTAACAGCAGTTAAGGGTTAACCACTTACCAGTCTCTGTCATCAAACATGCGACTATGCGTATTTTTCCTTTCTTTTCTTTCTGCAAAATCGACTTCACCTGTGGCTTTTTTTATGCATGCGCATTTTTTTTAACAAAACTATCTTAACTCCTAAACTATATAAAATATTGTTACACAAAATACATATGCAAGTTCGGAACATAAAATTAACCGCAATTAAAGACTTTTTTAGTCACTAAAGTAGCCTGTTTAGTAGTTAAAACAGGGAGATCAATATGTCCGAGATGTAAAACGCGTTTTTGTATTTATTAATTTTTTGTTTGTTTGTTTGTCCCTTAATTCTAAGATAGCCAGCATTTTAATGAAAATTAAAGCAAAGAAAAGCCTTTTCGCGTTGAGTAAAAAAATTGCTTAATAAAAGACTTGAATTTCATGTAGTAAAGATAAAACTTTGAAAAACGTGTAGGCTTTTACATAGTGATCTCATTATCTTAAAATGTATTGCATTTAAGTACTGAGATAAACGAAAATTTTCTGTGTTAATTTATATATAAACTTAATAATATGCAATGTCTTTAGAAGTCGTGAAAGTTTTTAATTTAAAAGATAACTAGCCATAATACGATACGACCACTATCTTTTCAAACTGAAATTGTGAAGGTTGTGATAAAGTCGAAAAAATGAAAAAGAAGTAGTTATCAGTTTTCTTTAAAATTTAAAAAGAATATTTCATTTTACTTTTGATTTTTATTTTCAAATTAAGAGTTTAGCAGAACACTTTATTTAAATAAAGGTAATATGGCCATTGAAAGTAATTAGGCCACTTTCATATTTTTCTCAATAAATCCACTTCAACCAAGACTTAGTTCACTTGAGACTTGTTATCAGACAGGACGCAAATTCCCCTCTCTAATGCTAAACCTATGAGCTTGGAACGCATCCGTATTTTTCAAATTTCTCCTCGGAAAATTAAATTTTTACCTTCTGTTTTCTGTATGCTCTTCTTGAAGAATGTTCCTTTCTTTTTTATTTGCCAAAATGTTTCTAAAATATGTACAGTCAACTCTGTGAAATCTACTGATGTATAATCCACAAATATCTAATATCCGCACTACACACTGGAATGTAAACAATGAAAATTGTCATTAACTGTTAAACTCATAAAGCTAAATTTGGTATATATTTTTTCAGTTATCAATTTTCCAATGAATAAATATTTAAATATAAATTGGATATAAACTTTTAAATTTCCTTGGGTAACAAAATTTTATATTGGAGCAAGAAGTAATGCGTGTTCACAGTCTACAGAAAAAATTACTGAGAACAAACCAAAACTGCCATTGTATTGTATCAATGTTTAAAATAATGAATAATCAGTAAAATTTATATTGTATATAATTTAATTTTTCTTTAATTTAAATTTTCTTTAACGTTAAGTATTAAATATATTAAACAATGTTCCTTTAAGTTTTTTTTTTTTCCATTGTAATTTTTGTACAGTTATTCCTAATTTATAGTCAGACTTTTAAAAAAAATAAAATGTAAACAAAGGGATGATCTATAATCCGCAAAAATGTATAATCCACAAAACCCTCGGTCCCTAACTGGACGAATTTTACAGAGTTGACTGTATTTAATTTTATACTTTAAGTGTTAAATTCTAAGTGAAGCAGGCAAGTTGTAAGTAAGATTTTAGCAGTTTAAATAAAACTAACAATGTATTTAAAAAATATTTTGTCCAATAAAAAAGAAAAAAAAAACATTCTTCAAGAAGGGCATACAGAAAACAGGTGAAAAAACTTAATTTTCCAAGAAGAAATTTGAACATAAGGTTTAGCATTACAGAAGGGGATTTCTAGCCTGACTGATCTGATCAACGAAAAAAAGCCACAACTTCATTCTTTTTTTATAAACAGAAATTTATTTCTATTTAAAATAAATATTGGGTCGTTCGCAAAGTCGTGTTCGTTTGGGAAAATAAATTCGTACTGGAAAATTCTATCATTTAATTATTAGACATTGATTCCGATAGCTAATGTCTAATAATTACCGGGCAGAATTTTCTGGTACGAATTAATTTTCCCAGACGGACACGACTTTCGGAACGACCCAATAGAATGTAAATAAGGAATTAGAAAAAAAAAAAAAAATCAAACATTCCAAAATCTTGACAAAAATTTAAACGCTCGAAAAATTGGAAACCACAAACTTAATTCCTAATAAAAGTTATATAAATGTGTCATGGCTGCTCAAAATTCGAAATCCGGGATGAAAAAAAAAAAAAAAAAAAGGTTAAATATTAAAACCGAAAATGATCGTATTTTTTAAGAATTTATAAGATCAGTGGTCAAGTCATCAATCGCAGACAGCGTTACTAGTTATTGGGGAAGGATACCGATTTTGATGCAATGAAAAGTATCTTCCTCTTGTTACTCGACTGCCAAGAAGGGTTATGTGTTTCACGCGTATCTGGGTATGTGGATTGCTTTATACCCTCGAAACATCCCAACGGCTGGATGGATTTTAATGAATGAGGTCTCTATCGATTCGTCTTAACCGTCCGATAGTTATAGGCTAGGTTTTGTTTTTACAGATTCAAAATGGCGGCCGTAAAATACAAAATGGCGGTAGAGACGAAAAAAAATTTAAGCACCCTACTGTGTGGCATATCATTGGATAGGTCTTTCAAAATGAAGACGATGTTTCTTTGACTATTTTACAGTCAGAAGCTCCGTTTACATATTACACAACCGGGAAGTTGTGTAGGTAGGATCTCTAGCTTTACTGAAACTCTAACCTTCATAGACATCTACAGGCCTGATCAAAACAGTGTTTATAGATAGGAACTAACAATTAAACACAACTTAAAAGTCATCAATACAAGTAAATAAAAAAAAATAGGTAAGTAATATAAAAAAAAAAATTCACATTGATGAGAAATAATCAATTAGTTCGCTTTTTACGCAGTCGGGTTTTATGATTTTTTTAATTTATTTTTTACTTGTTAGATCTTTTAATGAACAGTTGGTAAATATCACGCATGAAGACTGAATTTCATACATTGAATAAGAAAACCGGTTTTCAGTTTTAGCAGAGTTACTGAAAAAAAAAAAAAAAGAAGAAGAAGAAGAAGAATAAATAAATAACGTTTTTCCCACTCTGACTAGAAAATCAAAGTTCTAAATTTTTACGACTGCTCTTTCATCTTTACCTTGCACTTCATTGAGAATGACTGTTTTTTAATGATGAAAATGTTCATCAAATGAAACTGACGCATTCCGAAGGTTTACGTTCGATTGAAAAAACTATTGAATACCTTAAGCAGCAAGGAGAGGTTACGCGTACAATACTGACGACACTAATACAGTGGCATAGCCAACAACTTGTCCAATTTTTTGTTACCACTAAAATTTAATTGAAATCTTTGCCTTATTTAACAATTTGCCTTATTTTGCCTTAAAATTGTTAGATTTCGGCGACTGAATTAGAGAAAATTAATTATTAAATTTTAGTGGTAAAAAAAAAAAAAAAAAAAAAAAAAACGTACAAAATGGCAGCTATGCAATGGCGTAATATTGCAGAAAAAAAAAATTATCATCCAACAAAAAACTATCAAGCATCTGTTCAAATTAACAATTTCATTCCCCATTTTTATAAAATCATTGGAAATTTACATCATAAGGACAGTAAGTAGTACCCAAAAAGTTAATAAATTGTGTGTGAATTTATGTTTCATCTCCTTATTTCTTGTTAGATCTTTTATTGAATAGTTGGTAAATATCACGCTACATTATGGAAACCGAGTTTTATTCATTGAATAAGGGAAATTGCAAGCTAATATCGCTCTACCGCAAGAAAAGTGACACATCTCACAAAAATTCATTTTGCGTTTTATTCCGCTAATAGATCTGCTACACTACGCTTGATTCCGCTATATGTCCATTCGTGGTCACAGAAGGGGGGTAAATTATGTGGGGAGGTAAAATTACCCAAACCTCATCTATGTCTTCATTCTTAGGAGTTTTAATCTTTTATGCACGTTTTCACTGCTGCTTGCAGAACTAAGTGCTATAATTCCATGCTACAGTAAAAACATGCAAATCTTCTTTTGCCTTTCGTGTGAAATTTACTTTCGTCGAGATGTCTGACTTTTCTTGCGGTGAGTGATATTTTGATGAAAGTTTTCATATTTCATGGGCAAAGAAGAACTAATTAAGCAGGTTGAAAAAGGAAAATTGTACGAAGATTTCCTGATGGATATTTGGTAAAGTATTTCCATATTTCTGCCTTATTTCTCACTTTAGTGTCGATTTATGCGAATCCAGTTTATCCGAGTTTTTTGCTTATACCTGTGGTGAGCTTGGTCCATATTAACTCGGATAATCGGGATTCAATCGTAATTATACAAAACCTATCATTAGTATACTTGCAAGCTATTACTTTTTCCGTAGTTTTTTATCACTTCACCCTTTGCCCAGCGGTGGATGGCAATGTATGACTACGCAAATCAAACTGAGAATATTAAGACTACTAGGTTCGGATTATTTATCAATGTATCGTCTTTTATTTAAATATTACGATAACGATCTCTAATATTCTGAATTACTAATATATGCCCTGAGCGCCTATGTATATCATTTCGTCAGCACCGCGATTTAATAGCAGCGAATATACAGCATAATATCATTAATATGCAGCAATACCTTATTCTTCAGTCATCAAACTCGTTCAATTCATCTATTCATTGCGATACTTTATGAAAACTAGAAAATCCAATACGAAGGATAACTGCTCTTTTACAAGATATTGTATAGATACACACTGATATATTTCTTCACTATATTTTTAAGCAATCTACTTGTATCAAATCCACACTTAATGGATACGACCTCTATATTATCATTTAATATTCTGGTTTTATTACTGCAATTGCATGCATCAAGATGCATCCGGGATATAGCAAGCGTATTGTAGTAGGTTGATAAATGTGTTTAAATTTTGACTCTATTTCTATCTAGCAGGAATTTATTGTACTTTATTGCTACGAATAGTTTTTTATGAAGTTTAATGAGCACACATTTTTGAAAATTAGCTTTACTTTTTTTAAAGTCATTAAACATAAATCTATTTTTTAGCATTTTTTGAAGTATTCCTGAAAAACATACTATTGTTCAGAATTTTAATAGCTGTGACATCATGCTTTGAAGAATGCCTTTGACTTTGACTGCATGGTTGGTCTCATATTACTCCATGAGAACTTTTTCTTAATAAACTATATGTTATTTATTAATAACATAGATTTTAATTATATGAGACTCATAATTCTAAATTTTTCTTCTATTCCGCTTTGCAGTAGATTGATTACTTTTGATTAATTATTTTCTTCATTTTTTTACTCCATGAGTAATTTATTTTGCTATGTATTATATTAATTAAGTTTATTAAGTATATTTTTAAGAATTAACTGAATTTTAATACTCATTAAAAATAAAAAAAACTTTTAATCAACATTTCATAATTAGTGTTTCAAAAATAGGTTCTATAGGCCAAAAATGAGAGATTGGTTTATCCATCCTATCGTAATATTAAAAAAAATATACAGATTTTATGAATGTCGACATCATACAGTCCCTACTGGGATAATACTGTTTTAACACATTGCCTGTCATGGCACACAAATATGTGTGCCAGAAATATTTCCTGGGACGCCATATGGCACGAATACCTATCCCATCAATATTTTCATATTTATAAAGACAATTTATTAATACGAAACGGGACTATTGATAAATTATTATACCAAAAAAAAGACCCCCCCCCCCCTTTCCACACACATGCGCACCTTAGTCCTGTATAGTGATTCCCGTTTGGCGTTCAACGTGTAAAAATATCTAAAATTTGACATTTTTTGAATTAAAAATGTATAAAATTAACACTTTATATAAAATTCACAAGAATTTCACGCGACTGGGAATTATGAACCGATTCGATAAATACTGAAAACCGCTTTGTAAATAAATGTCTATAAAAAAGAAAGAAAAAGGGGGGGGGGCACTTCCTTTAAGTTAAAATAGTAATTAAAGCCTTTGTGCAGGAATATTAAAAAGCAGTAAACCAACGTTTAAAATGCACAAATAATGCGTGAAAAGCAGCAAACAGCTGTTTCGAATCTACTAGCGAGATTCTTCTTCAGTGCAAGATAGGAAAACGGGAACGGCGTGCTAGAAAATCGCTCAGCCTTGCTTTTTCTAGCACGCTGTTCCCTTTTCCCTATCTTGCACTGAAGAAGAACCTCGCTAGTAGATTCAAAACAGCTGTTTGCTGCTTTTCACGCATTATTTGTGCATTTTAAACGTTGGTTTACTGCTTTTTAAAACTTCCTTTAAGTTTTTGAAATATTTCCTTGCTGCAGTTTCACAGCGCTTTGGCCTATTTCGGCGAATATTTATAGGCAGTGACCCGGAGCCGAACAATTTTTGATGCTCCAGCTCCGGCTCCAACTCGGCTCCAACTTCGCGCTTTTGAGTTGCAGATTTTAATTTACACATTTAATTTTTTGCTCACAAATTCTTTCTCCCTTTACCTTCACTAAAGATCTGACTGTCAGAGTTTCCTCTTAGTCCGCACAACTTCGAAGAAAATCCTTATTATTTATATACTGCCACCACCGATATGATTACGTGATATCGGTCACGCACTGAGAGGATTGATTAAATGAAAACCAACGCTTTCAATTAATTAAATTAACAGTTTATTTACACACTATTTACACAAAAACAAACACTATTTACACTTACAAACTCGGATATAGATGATCCGGTTCAACATTAAATTGAATACAGTAAATGCTGGCTGTGTACTGGTAAACTACGCTAACTCACTCTCACTCTACACACGTTAAATTAGCTTTCCGGAGATCAATCTCGATCTCCCACCACATGGGCTCTAAGCCTAAGCTATCCGAGCCTCTCTCAACCCTACGCACTCTCTCAGAGCTATCAAAGGCACGACTGTCCACCTTGCGCGCTCCGCTCCAACTCCCTCAGCAGAACAGACTGCCTTCCAGGAACCCCTTGCTCCTTCTCAACGTAACCCACTCCGGGGTTTTCTACCTGGCTCCCACTGTCTCCCCATCTTCCACAGACATCTCAAAATGTTGGGCACGCCCCTCTCAAACTATCTTTTCCCCTTTCATACCATCTATACATTTTCACCGGCTTAGATCCAGTTTTAGATAAGGAAAGACTGTTATTTTGAAATTCCAGCACACAGCCCATACAATATATAATATATTAAGACAAAAAAATAATATAGAACCTCAGTTCTAATAGCAGATGTTTCTCAGAACCTGACACTGACAAAATGCATTTTTCTTCTCATGAAACTTGAAATGCTTGTTCAGAAAATGTGACATCTTTTAGCTTTTGCTTTTAAAATAGAAAGTTTGGTGGAATTTTAAACACAAAAATCTTAAATTTCTTCTACACTTTTCAAACAACCAAAATTGTACAACTACACATGTAAACAACAGGCGGCCATATGTTTCAAATAGTGTTGTCACTTAGCTCAAGTAGAAAGTAGAAGTAAAGTAGTGTTATCATATTTTGAGAAGTTTTCCATCTCTAAAAAAAAAAAAAAAAAAAAAAAAAAAAAAAAACCTAAAAAATAATATAATTATAATACTGAATAATGATGTAAATAACATATTTTAAGCCCGGAAATTAAAATGACTGAAAAAAAAAAGATTTAAAAGAATATTAAAAACTAAAGAAGCCCTGGAGAAGGGGGGAATTTAGAGCTCCAGCTCCAGGGAAAACACAACTCCGGAGCGCTTCGGCTCCGAGCTCCAGCTCCAGCTCCGGGTCTCTGTTTATAGGTGCATCATTAAATCCATTGTTTTGTTTTTTTTTAAACTCCTATACAAGTTACAGAGAATATTTTCAATTTATCACCTAATAGAAAAATGCCTTAAAATTTATGTATTAATTTATAACTAAGTTGTAAAAATATTAAAATGTTGTACTGTTATCGGAAACAAGCCTTTTTACATAATTTTTATAATTCTAGCATATCAGGAAATGGGTGAAAAATCGGTCCCAAAAATTCATCTTTTCATACAAAAAACTAGTATGTTGTGGCCATCACAAAACTTTCTTCTATATAAATCATGTCAATTAAATAATTTAAATAGTACAAGAAATAACAACGATTTAGCACCAATTCATATCAAAGTATATCTGAATTTGAAGTTGGATGAAAATTCGTGCATTAGTTCATGAGATAGAGCTATAGCGGAAATTCTGAAAAAATGTAGCACAGCAGCGCCACCTGTTGAGCGATTTACACCAAAAGTAAACAGCACTAAACGATATCAAGGTATACCTGAATCTGAATAAGTTTGTTGAAAATCCAAGCATTAGTTCTTGAGATAAAGCTATTGCGGAAATCGCAAAAACTACAGCATAGCAGCGCCACCTGTTGAGCGATTTACACCAAAAATTAAACAGCACTAATTTATACGTCAATTCATGTCAAGGACTCACTAAATCTGAAGTTTGATGAAAATCTGTTCAATAGTTCTTGAGATACAGCTCTTGTGGAAATCGTGAAAAATGCAGCACAGCAGCGCCACCTGTTGTGCGATGTACACCAAAAATTACACAGCGCTAATTTATATCAGGGACTCACTGAATCTGAAGTTTGATGAAAATTCGTGCATTTTTTTCTTGAGTTAGAGCTATTGTGATAATCATGAACAATGCAGCATACCAGCGCCACCTGTTGGGCGATTTTCACAAAAAAGTAATCAGCACCAAACTATATCTTGGACTAACTGAATCTGAAATTTTATGAAAATCCGTGCAGTAGTTCTTGAGATATAGCTATTGCAGAAATCGTGAAAAAAGCCGCATAGCAGCGCCACCTGTTGGGCGATTTTCACCAAAAACTAATCAGGTCCAGTTTATATCAAGGTCTAACTAAATATGAAGTTTTGTGAAATTCCGTGCATTAGTTCTTGAGATAGAGCGCCCACAAAATTTTTGTCACATACAGACTTACAGACAGACATTTTCTAAAAACCATCAAATCGTGTTCTAGGCATCCTAAAACGTATAAATCCGTCGAAAACCGGAAGTCGAAAATTTTCACGAATCCAATACTTTCTTCTTATAAAGCTAGAAGAAAGTAACAAGTTGACTTAAATAAAAGAGTGTAAAAAAAAAAAAGAAGAAGAAGAAGATATAATATTACGGTGACTCTTCATGCATGATTCATTCTCATTTCATGATTTTCGTGATAAATAAAGAATTTAAAATTACCTCATACTCATTAATTATACGCATGTAAACGAAGATTTTCAGAAAACTAAAACTTTGGGAACAATATAAATTTGTCATCACTTATCTTTTCTGAAGCGCTTCAAACTTTCAACAGCACGAAAATATGAAATGCTTCTTATCCACTTACCTACAAATAAAACAGAAAATAAACATGTTAGTATGCAGCAGGAGTTCAGAATATTCGAATGATAAACAGAAAAATCTCAAAACAGATAATTTAAACTTGTGACATGCATATCCCACGTACAAAAATGATGATAAACATGTGTTTATTGCACCCTAAGATAAGATCTTTGGAAATTTCGGTATTTGTACTTGATTTTCCAATAATATTAGGAAAATTAAACACGTGACAAATAGAATAATAAAATATTCACTAAAAATTCGAGATCTCGTGTTGAGATTATAAAAAAAAAAAAAAAAATCAATTTTTTTAAATGACAAAAACGTACCGAGTAATGATACTTTGATGATTTGTCTACGTTTTCCGCCATTAAAAATGCTTCTTTCTTCATTTAATGTTAAAAAAGGTTACAAATCTGTAAAACTCAAAATATTATATATCAATATGTTTTGGTCGTACAAAAATAATTAAGAGACCAACATGTAAAACAGTTTTGTAATTGGACCTCAAAAATTAACAGTTTGATAATTAACTATTGACCACAGATAAGAGGGAACACCCTGTATATAAAAAGGTGAGAACGTACGTTTTAATAAAAAAGGGAAAACAGTTTAAAATGTTAGAAATCTTAAACAGAAACCACTCAGAAAACAGCAAAAAGGATTAAATTATGTGAGAAAAAATTAGCGATATTTGCAAAATTTACGGATAAATTCTGTAAACTAGATTGTATAGAACAATAAATATATTATTTAAAAATATTGCATAAAAATGATGTTGACTCGCAAATAATAATAAAACCAACAGTGTATTTATTTATTTATTTACTTAATGAACTTGTGCAGGACTAGAAATAAATGTCTCAATTAAATATTTTTTAAGGATTCAAATTTGCTTAACATAACCTTAAAATGTTAAATCGATAAAAAGTTAAATTATTGTATTTCCACACAAATTTAAAGTTTACTTGAAAAATTAGAAACAAAATTAGTTTTAATTCTAAAATAAGATATATTTGCATTTAAATTATGTAAATAAAATCACTTAAAAAATGTTCATTCTTCATCAGTCATCACTAGCTCTTTTTTTTTTTTTTTTTTTTTTTTTTTACAAAAAAGATTATAATAATTAAACTGTTTCATTAGTATGTTAAAATAATTCAAGGGATAAGACAAAGAAGCTATTTTTTTTATTATTATTATTCGGTAGTTTAAAGGATCTCAGGACTCTTAAAATTGGAAAAAATGAAAAAAAAAAAAAGGGCCATTTTCAACATTTATTATCTTAAAATGTATGTGATTTTAAGACACAATTTTTATTGAAATGAAAGATATAAATATGTTCTTCAATTTCATGTGTTTAAAAATTTGCAGGATGCAGAATTAGTATGTATAGGGCGCTCCAAACTTCAGACATTTGTCGAGCAGAAAATTGGCATAACAGCTTACGCCCAGGAGTACAAAATAAATTTTGCAACTAGAATGAAATTTTTTGTGCCTATTGTAACAGTTACCCTGAACCTAAATAAATTTGTATTTAAAGCATTTTTAAAAAATATATACAAAGTTGTATTAATCTAATACAAAATTTTGGCAATTTCAACAGTATAACGACCTAAAAAATATATATTGTTGAACAATAAAACGGAAATTTTAGGTTCAGTTTATACACACTAATATGAAACATATGTCTTGAAAATTTCATGAAAAAATATTGAGAAGTCTTTGAGATATCCTGCGCGTTATGCCCAAAAACGTCATTTGGAGAAATATGACTTCAAAGTTTCTGAAACACCGCTTCAGCTATTAAGCGGGTATCATTCAAAAAGCCACAACTTCTGTTCTAATGAGAATTTCAAGGAAACAATTATATCAAAATATTCAGAAAAGACATGAGTTTAACATCTAAAAATAATTAAAATTTCTAAAATTTTGAAGCTTTAAGAGTCCTGAGACACCTTAAAAGATAATTAAGAAAATAAACTACATGATACAAGAAAGTAAAAAAAAAAAAAAATTAATATACAATTTGTTATATGCTTTTATTTAACGTCATTTCCTGTCCAAGTCAAATTTTGAAATCGATTTTTAACTCCCCTCCATCGGATCGATTTTCCTCAAATGTTTTACGATGATTATTGTCGATGGCGATGCAATATTCATGATTGTCAGGGCCGCTTCATCACAGGCAGGGTACGGGGACAGGAACATCCTTTCACGTTTTTGATTGAAATCACATATCTCACGAAATGATTTTGCTTATATGTTGCACACCTATTCATTCTAGGGGACAACGCAATAGTAATGTATTGACAGTCTGCACATAATTAGGGGAACGGTCCAGGTGTAAAAAAATTTGCTTTACGATTTTGGTTGAAATCGCATATCTAACGAACTGATTGTGCTCGTATGTTGCACGCAAATTACACAAATTCATTGTCGGTGACAACTCAATATTGATGTATTAACAGGGCTGTACTATATCAGAGGAGTGTCCAGGAGTGGAAAAATTCTTTTGCGTTTTTGATTGAAATCGCATATCTAACGAACCTATTTTGATAATACGTTGCACACAAGCTCATTGTCGATGGCAATACAATATTTATGATCGTCAGGACCGCACTGCATCAAAGACACTGGCGAAGGACAGAAATATTCTTTCACGTTTTTGATTAAAATCACACATCAAACGAATCTGTTTTGCTTACATGTTGCACACAAGTGGATTGTCGACGATAATGCAGTATCCATGTGTATTGACAATCTGTACATAATCAAGGGAAGGTTCGGTACAGGTGTAAAAACATTATTTTACGATTTTGATTGAAATCACATATCTAACGAACTTATTGTGCTCATATGTTGCACACAAATTCATCGTCGATGAAAACGCAATATTCGTGTATTAACAGGGAATATATCAGGTGATGGTCCAGCGAAAAAACATTCTTTTATGTTTTTGATTGAAATCGCGTATCTAGCAAACCGATTTTGCTACTATGTTGTTGCACAGAAGCTCATTGTCGATGACAATGAAAGATTCGTGATTGTCTGGGGCGCACTTCATAAAAGGTAGCGGACAAGGAAAGAAACAGTCTTTCGCATTTTTGATAGAAATCAAATCACATATTTAACGAACCTATTTTGTTCATATGTTTCACCCAAGTTCATTGTCGATGACAATATTCAGGTATTTTCAGCGTCAAAACCCATCAAGGGTAGGGATCGGTAGAAGAAACATTTTTTTAAGCCCTTGATTGAAATCACATGTCTAACGAATTGATTTTTCACAAATTTTGCACCCATCGTGGATGGCAAACAATATAAGTAGTAGTTTCAAGTCTGCACATTTTCAGATGCAGGGTGAAGGGGTGAAATTCTCTTATGTGATTTTGATTGAAATTACATTTCTGATGAACGATTTTGTTTAAATTTTGAATGCAAACCCATTATCCATAACAATGCATATTCAGTGCATTAAATTTTGGATTAAAAGCGTGTTACTTAATTTTTTTTTCTTCTTTCTTTTTTTTTTTTTAAAGATACTTTAAAATTTTAAGAAGAATTATTTCTATAACAATTTTACATTTGAAAAATGCTTTTTGGAAGTAGTCACAGATATAATCTACTGTCATTAGGGTTTAAAAAAATAGTAATTAAATATTTTTTATGTAAGGAAATTGCACTGCGAATAAAGGCGTCGTCGTCGGCTTATTGTTAGCGGCACAGATAATTCCAGGTCCGCCGGACTCGAGATTAACAAAATATTGGGTCCCAGTTCATTAAAATTGGGTACCTTGTAAAAGAAGGTAGCATTTAATGCATAATTTTTAATTATGAGTAGTTAAAAAAAAGGGGTGGGAGAGAGGGAAGTATCGTGGAATTATGGAAAAGTATTCGTAAAAATAGCGGATTAATGAAAAAAGAAAAAAGTATACGCAGATCCGCAGAAAAAAATGGCGTTTCTTTCCGTTAAGGTTTCCCATAAAAAATACGACATAAATAAACCTAAAACATCGATCTGAAAATGGTTACTTAATAGAGTGTGCCATGCCCTCGTCTATGATATATCTTTACTTTTTTTTAAAAATATGGTTTATATTTTTGAGTAAATTTTTTAACAGTGCATATTGCAACGTACACAGCCAGTGGAGGAATTTAAAAATCGACTTTTCCAAAAAATCAATCAATTTAATTGCACATTTCTACAAAATTGCAACTAATCCAAATAATTGTGAGTTTATGAAGTATAGTTTATTTAAAAGTAAATCTACTGAAAATTTCATATTAATAACGAGTAAAGTTTTTTCTGTGTTATTTTCCAAGTAAGCTCTTTTGCATAAGAAAATTTGGCATGTTGACAAAATTCTTTATTTCCAATTTCGGTGTAATTTATTCATGTGAAAATTTGGTTATGTAAGATTCTTTAAAATGTTTTAGTTCTTTTCTATGTAAATTAGTTAGTCAATTCCAAAAACATTTTATTTTTATTTTTTCAAAACAATTCGGCGGAAAATGTTTAGTCATTATTAGAGATTTTACTTTTATATGCCGTTTACAGTTATGAACAGGATATATCTTATTTTCCCTGTAAAAATTTGCTCAATGCTTTACAGCAGAATCAAATGTAAATAGATTTTGTATGAAATCTCGTATTCTTTAATGCAAAAATTAAGAACTTATTTTTAATACGAAAATTTCTTTTAAAAGTTGAAAATACTAGGTATACAGTGAATACTGTTGCTATTTTCCTCCATTTTACACTTACTTTTTGTGCTTGTTGAATATTACTGTACCTTCAAAAAAGAATGTATGGATAAACAGCATGCTATTCCCTTTTTTTTATTTAACCAATCAGAAATTTCTAATATTATACAACAGATTTACCATATACGTTTTATCTTTTATGATTAACACTTTCCAACATATTAGATGTAAATTTCCAACTGGGCGAAAAATGTCCGGACCAGGATTCGAACCAGGGATCTCCTGGCTGAAGCCGCCAATGCTCTGCCATCTGAGCTACCCCGGACGAATCTAGGGGAACTTTTTCACCCAGCTACCCTTGATGATTATAGCATCTGGTGCATCATCAGATGCTATAATCATTATCAGATGCTATAATCATTAAGGGTAGATGGGTGAAAAAGTTCCCTCAGATTCGTCCGGGATAGCTCATATGGCAGAGCACTGGCGGCTTCAGTCAGGAGATCCCTGGTTCGAATCCTGGTCCGGAAATTTTTCGCCCAGTTGGAAATTTACATCTAATATGATTTATTTACCAATTAGAATAATTGTGTTAAAATTAATCTAGTGTACTTTCCAACATAGTTGAGGATCGATTTGCCTGTCTGTCAGCGCTCTAACTCGCGTAAATGTACTTCGATTTCCAGGTAATTTATATATGTTATTGAAGTTTACCATGGTATGTTCGGTATAGAAAATGAAGTGTGTGACATTAATTGTTCGTTTACAGGGCCACTCAAGAGAATTCCGTTACACTATGGTCAATGAGGAAAAATTGTTTGGGGTGTTTTTTAATGATGTTACACTATTTAAAATATATTTAAATTGATATGCATCATTGAGTTTTACTACAAAATGCTTACTATACAATTTTCATAACATTTACTATTCGTTTACAGGGACACACAAAATAACTTATTTATCGTCTTTGAACGATAGTTGCTGGAAATGCGTTTTCAATTTTGGTATGCGTTTTTAAGATTAACTAATTATCTGCGTATAACTCGATTGGATAAATTCTATATAGATCATATACAGGGCTGCACAAAAGAATTCAAGTTTATTTCTACTTACCGCCGGAAATTGCTAAGGAGGAATTTTCGACTTTGTTATGTGTTTCCTTGTTTTTGCCAACTATGTAGCATATAATACAAATCTATAGATCATGTACAGGGCTGGACAAAATATTTCGGATAATTTTCAAACAAACTGTACAAGTTAATTGCTGACATTGTGTTTTCAAATGTGTTATGTATTTTCTAAATTGCCTAGTTTTGTTATTATTCTAAACGTGATAGAGGGTGTTTTATAATCTATAGTTGACGCAGGATTTTTCTTTATTGTTATATATCCAACACTATTTTTCCTGTGGTTGAAAGCAATAACAACTCTGCCACTAAAAATAATTATGTTAAATACATTTGAGATGATTTTCAAAATACTTATGTTGGATAACAGTACAGAATTTATTTATTTATTTTATTTTGTAATTAATATATCATCTCATCATCAATGTCGCCAAATTAAGGGTCTTTATCAGAGATTACCGCTTAAGAAAAAAACATTTTGGCATTTCAAAAAAAGTAAGCATGGATGAAACACCCCCATCTGTGTTCCACCACGCGACACTTCTTTCATCTCTAATGTATAAAAAACTACAGATTAAACTGGCCCATTAATGATATTTAACAGATATTATTGCTTTAGAAAAAATAAATATAAATTGATATTTCAAACGAAGCAAGCATGGGTGAAGCAGAATCTGTGTTTCCCCACGCCATGCTTTTTTTTTTATCTATCTATAACAGACCCTAGCAGAAAATTCATACAACCGGATAAACATGAAAAGAAAGATCTCGCGCAAGTTGGAAAAGATAAGGAAAGAGAGAAAGTCTGGAAAAACAGAAATAATAAAGATGAAATTAAATTGCAAGTTATGTTTCTTTTCCATGATCTGAATTTAGTACACACAATTGAAATAATAACATTTTTCTCAATAAACGGAAGTGACTACTGAAGAATATATCCTTATCCACAACAAAACAAAGGCTACAACAATATTTTCTTTCCATAATCTGAGTGTTTTTATCATAAATGATACGACGTTTTTCTTCTGGCGATTCAAAGCAATAAATTATTTTGTTTAAAATAATAATAATAATAAAAAATTTTAAACTTATTTTGAAATTATCTTCAAAATGCTTATGTTAATAATAATCTAGAAGACTTTAAAAACTTTTATTGTCAATAATACCATCAACATAATCATTAGTATCATAAATATCGCCCAATTAAGAATCTTTATCAGAAGTTATCGCTTTAGAAAGAGGAAACCTTCAGACATTTCAAAACGAGCAAGCACCAGAGAATGGATGATACACCAACATCAGTGCTTGCATCACACCGTGCTTCGTTTACAGTGCGTGTAAAAACTTTCAGGGCAACAAAAAATGTTATTTTTTTATATATATAAATTTCAAATCAGGTGAAAAAAGATTACTATAATGTGTATCATAAATTTGAAAATCGACTAAAAAAGTCAAAAAATTCATCTGTATGTATTTTATTACGAAAATAAAATATTTAGCCTATTTACGCCTGTGTAAAAAAAAAAAAAAAACTTTTAAGGACAGCAAAATAAAAACAACGCAGTAATGAAAAAATAAATGCTTAATATGTTGTGTAACCACCATTGCTTTTAATGATTGCAAATATTCTATCTTTCATGGACAGTACTACTTTTTGGCATAGTTCGGGACTGGTTTTGTACCATTCATTTTCGATCGTAGATCTGAGTTCTGAAGCTAAAAAAAAAAAAAAAAATTGCCTTCCATTTTTGTAACCTCGTTTTGCTAGATTTCCCCTCTAGTTCTCGATAGGATTTAGACCAGGACTTCTGGATGGCCTTTCCAAAACTTCAATATTTTTCTTCTGGAACCACAGTTTTGTCCTACGGCTTGTGTGGATAGGCACATGTTACTGATAAATCCATTTTTTCTCTGCCAGAAGTGTTGTATTTTGCAACAGGTGAAAGATGATTAGAAAGAGTTTTCAGATATGCCTTTGAAATAACTCTTCCTGAAAGAAATGCAAGTGATCGATACCATGTCTCTAAACAAAAAAGCAGCCCCATGTTATAACGAATGCGCCGCCTAATTGACATTTTGAGATTTTTCCCCCCAAAAAATTGTACCAATAATACTTTCAGCCATCAGGACCACCTAAATTCCATTTTTTTCATCAAAGAAAATAACTTGCAGCCATTTGTCGGCCCAAGTCATCATTTGTCTTGCAAACTGTGATCGCTGGCGATTTTGTGTCTAATCAGTATGAGGTTTAGACAATTTTGTTGTGTATTGGAAATTCCCAGATCGAGTAATTGTATTTTAGGTTCTTTTATTGCACACGTTGAACCAAGTCGTTATTAAAATTTCTTTACTTGAGTATTTTTCAGTTGACGCTAACTTTTAAGCTCCAGATAGACGTATCAGTCACTCGCGGTCTTTTTGTTCTGGTCAGGCAGCGCTTTCTTGTGGTTACGCGGCGTTTTTCATCTTTTATGGCTTTACAGGGAAAGTGCTGGACGTCCTGCAACATCCTGCAAATGGAGAAGTTCGATATAATCTCCTTTTCATTGCTGAACCCATTCATTGTTGAATTCTCCGTCCTTTTGTTCAAAACTACATTTTTATTGCTTTACCATGACAGTGAGAACTTTTCCTTTCTGAACGGAACCTTAAGGTTCAAACAGACAGAACCCACAGACTGCGGCGTCTTTGTTGTGGCCACGCGGTGCTTTTCATCTTTTATGACTTTCGTCCGATGTCTAGAGGTCAGAGGTCACCGAGAAACGTCGTTGATATGTCCATCTCCACCTCTTTCTCTTGTTGAGACTCCCTTTCTTTTGCTGATGACCACAGAACGCTTGGAAAAGAAAGGTCAGTTGACACATTTATGGCTTTCGTAGGAGAGCTTTGAAAAAAAGCACTGAACGCAGATTAAAACCCTCTTTTTATCTCTGAGTGACAAGGCTTTTGGTCTGCCTCCAGCGTTGTTTTTTTTTCTTATACTACTCTTTTAACCTTAAAAAATTACTGACAACAACTTTTGATCTTCCTATCTTTTTTGCAATAAACCGACAGCTCATTCTTGACAATGCAAAAGATTCAAAAGTACCTTTTTATATTCAGGCAGTTTACTTGCTTTTTATATTCTTATAAAATTAATAAAACTCTTAATAGAAGACGTCAGAAAAATCACAATACACAAGAGTTTTTAACGTGCAAATCAATAATAGTTTTACATAACATTTTCACATAAAACTAGTTGGATGTGCCAATCCCAAAACTTTCTTCTAACTCATGTCAATATTTCGTTACAATTAGTTTTATTAGTATTTTTATTAGAATTAAGCATAACTTCATACACTTTTCGATGGTACAATATTGAAAATTGCACAAAAATTGCTATTACAGTGTCCCCCTTCCGGCGGAATTTTTCCAAATTCAGGGAGGACCTTCTTGCCATGGCCAAAAACATACACAAAAAATTTGGTTCAATTCTATGCATAACTTCATACACTTTTCGATGGTACAATATTCAAAATGCACAAAAACCGCACAAAAATTGTTATTACAGCGCCGTCTACCGGCGGATTTTTTCCAAATTCAGGGAGGACCTTCTTGCCATGGCCAAAAACATACACAAAAAATTTCGTTCAATTCTATGCATAACTTCATACACGTTTCGATGGTACAATATTCAAAATGCACAAAAATCGCTATTACAGCACCCCCTACCGGCGGAATATTTCCAAATTCAGGGAGGACCTTTTTGCCATGGTTACAAATATACACAAAAAAATTGGTTCAATTCTATGCATAACTTCATACATTTTTCGATGGTGCAATATTCAAAATGCACAAAAATCGCTATTACAGCGCCCGCTACCGGCGGATTTTTTCCAAATTAATGGAGGACCTGCTTGCCATAGCCAAAAACTTTTTTGAAAAAATTGGCTCAATTCTATGCATAACTTCATACAATTTTTGATGGTACAATGGCGACATACAAACACACGGACAGACAGACATTTTCTATAAACATGTTTTTTAGAATCTCTGACCCCTAAAACGTGTAAATCCGTCGAAAACCGGAAGTCGAAAAAAATTTCTATTACAATTCTTTCTTCTATTGAAGATAGAAGAAAGTAAAAAAAAAAAATATTGATGCCCTAAAAAAAAATAGCATTTGTTTCCATTATTTTTTTTTTTTTTTTTCTTTATAAATAAAAGCTCCTAGATACATTTTGTTGACTTTCATGTGAGTATTTTAACTTTATAATCAAGATTAAATTTCCATTTCAATTATCTCATTTTAAATTTATCAAAATTTTAAGAATTTTTTGCTGATCATGAAGTTCTCACACGCACTGTATCTACGTATAAACAGACCTTCAGAGAAAACGCATGCAACCGCAACAACGTGAAAAAGGAGGTTGTGAAAATGAGGAAGGAGAAACAGAGAATGCATACAATTGTTATAACAACCCTTTTTTTTTAACAAATGAAAGTAATAATGACTAATAAGGAATCTTCCATAATCCTAATCCACAACAGAACAACGTTACAACGCTTCCTTTCCATGGTCGGAATATTTTTATCGACGTTTAACAAGTCGATAAAAATAAGGGAGATCTCACATAAGCAGGAGAAGGCAAAAATAACAAGTTGAAAATTGCACGTCAAACATGGCAAATGAGGTGCGTTCGTTCTATAACTAGTTTTATAAATATTTTTTGCACCGCATATTGTACTGAATGTATATTTTAGTGCACTTCATAAGTGCATATCAATTTCATTCTGTTCGAAAGGCATCGCTAAAATGCACTTGAAATATTTTTTTCCCCATTGTCCGTAATGTAACGTAAAACTTTTGGCTGTCCCTGTAATTAAACTATCCATCCGATTTTCATAAAATTTTAAATGACTCGACAAAATTTCGCAACAATTATATATTGAAAATTTCAGACCATTCAGTTGGGTAGTTTTTGCTCTGTTATATGCGGACGGACGGGCCGAACGGCGACTATAGGTGCTACGTATTTATATAATTACGAACGCACCTAAAAAGGGAGAATACCTGAGAAAATAGCAATAATAAAGTTATACATGTTTTCATAATTGTTCAAATTCTAGTATATGCGGAAATGAGTGAAAAATAGATTACAAAATTTCGGTTTTAGATACATGATCTAAGTTAGGATAAATAAAAGAGTTTAACAAAAGAAAGTAATAATAAAAGAAATCTAAACATAAATAAGCATCACAGAAAGAATGAAACACCAGCACCTGTGTTTCACCACGCAATGCTTCTTTTATATATGTATAACAGGCTTACGCAGAAAACTTATGCAACCACATCAACATGAAAAAAGAAGATCTCACGCAATCCAGGAAAGGCGAAAGGAGTAGGGAGAGATGTCTGGGAAAATAGCAATAATAAAGATGAAAAATCCGTGACCCACTAAAATTGGAAATTCTCCGAGACGTTCGATGCGCGCTCAACCTACTGTTGACCCACATCTGTAAAAGAAGTCAACGATATTTATTATTTATCGCTTCCCCCTCGCACATCAAAACAAATAAGAACTTTTTCCCTCCCGTCCTGGAACTGGGAAATCGAATAAACTTTTTAAATACAATGTACAGTCGTGGAAAAAAAAAAAAAAAAAGTAAACACACCCTACTAACTCCTCAACAAATTATCGTAGACGAAAGTTACTGGTAGCGAACGATTGGAAATAAAGTCTATTTTTAAATGATGTGTATAAAATTTGCTTAGGAGGCCATCTACATATTAAAACGAACGCAAACTTCATTTTTTTCAATGGCAATACCCAATTTAACGAGATATTTCAAAACTTCGGTTCAAACTATGCCTAGACACCAAATTTCAAGTCATTTGAATGATAAGTTTTTGAATTATAAACATTCAAAATTTAGTGCTTCTAATGTTAAATTACATTTTCATATTTTTATTTATATCTCCTGAAATTATGCTCCTAATGTGCTAATATTTTGTGTACAGTAATACTATTATACCCAAACATAAATACGCTGAATTTGCAATTTTTATAATTTTATGATATGAATTAGGAAATATATTCGAAAAAATTATGAATTGCAACATACAATTTTTTTTTTTATGGATTTAGATTTATTAAGTCCTGCTTTATGGAAATCCAAAATTCACATTTTTCTTCCAAGTAGTTTTCAAATTATGCTTAAAAAACGGGAAAATGATGGTTTAAGGGCCGTCTATGATAGAAGCGACTAGATATTGTGAAATTTCTTCTGCTCTCCTGTAATCTAGCATGCTTCATTGACTGCTTGAGTAACTCTTAAGGTGCCTTGATCAAGAAGGGGGCTCTCTCGGTTAACAATCGAGTACCGAATTTCAATTTGGATACAGCCCTTAAAATACGGTCGTTTTAAAATAATTAATTTCTCGGAAACTTATGGTACGAATTGCATAAAAATTTGTTTTGGGGTTAATTGAAGGGTGTAGAGTTCATTTATGCTGTCAAAATTGGATATTGCCATTGAAAAAAATGAAGTTTCGGTTCGTTTTAATATATAGGTGGTCCCCTGAGCAAATTTTATATACATCATTTAAAAGTAGACTTTATTTCCAATCGTTCGGTACCAGTAACTTCCGTCTATGATAATTTGTTGAAGAGTTAGTAGGGGGTGTTTACATTTTTTTTTCCACGACTGTACAACAGAAGAAAAGATTGACGTATTATATGAAAAATATATCTCTGATATTTTTTTCATTATTTTTCCCGTGTAATAAACCTTTCAGAGAATCATATATAGTTTTTTCGAAACAAAATAAAAAATCGCGCATTTAAGGGTTAAACTAAATCACCAGTGACCTCGATTTAATGAATAAGGATATCGTTGTCTATTCTGGAAGACTATAAGGGGCGCACAAATCGATGCAAGTCCTATCGTCCAGTACCAGTAACTTCCTTCTACGATAATTTGTTGAGGAGTTAGTAGGGGGTGTTTATTTATTTTTTTTTTTCTACGACTGTACATTATACAATATCATAAAAAGGTGAGAATACTTGAATTATGCAAATAAATAAAGTTTTAAATCATACTTATTGACAAGAAAACGCTTATTTTGAAGCCTGAAAAAGAATCATTAAAATTATTAAGAGTGTTGGTTAGTCAGATCTCAAATTCCTCTCGCTAATTCTAAACCTTTGTGGGTGGAATGCATTCATATTTTTTAAATATCTTCAGGAAATTTAAGTTTTTAACTTAAATTTTTCTGAGAACTATTTTTAAAGGATGTCTCTTTATGTTTTAATTGATTTGAACACATAAAACATTAAATTAAGCATACATTTTAAAAATATTGTGTAACCTAAAAAATGAGACTTCTTTTGAAGGGCTACTTCATTGAAACGAAAACACACTTTCGCTAATGTTAATCCTATGGAAGAAATTTTTTAAGATAGCTCGCTTGCATTTCAATATTTTTAAACGGATTGTTTTTTCATTGTGTTGAAGTAGATCTGTATAAAGAAAAACTGTAAAAAAAATCGAAAAGTAAAAAACGGCCTTTGTGCCAGGGCTGCGGAGTCGGGCCCATTTTTGAGCGAAAGAGTCGGAGTCGGATCTGTTAAAATTCCCGGAGTCGGAGTCGTCCATTTTTTCCACCGACTCCGCAACCCTGCTTTGTACAGATCTATCTCAGCTAACCAATAGAAAAAAAAAAAATCGTTTAAAAATATTGAAATGCAAACGAGATATCTTAAAAAATTTCTTCCATAAGACTAAGATTAGCGAACGACGGGTGTTTTCTCTTGAGTGAAGTTTTTTCGCAACAACGACAAGAAGATAAAAAAAAAAAATTAAGTCCACGCTATGCCCCGCAAATATGAGTCGCCGTTGCTTTCATTTTTCTCAATTCGTAGATCTCTGTTTTAATCATCAAATTCTAATAAGCAGAATGAAAGCCATCTATATTATTTGACATCATTACCATTACTATTACAGTTATAATCTGATAAAACATTTCTCATTATTGTTTTAAGTCCAATTGATATGCATAAATAAAGTTATCTATAACGGAAAGAAAAATCTAATTTTTAGGGAAACTGACAGGCCATGTTACAAGGAAGGTATGCACGAGCTTTAACAATAAATAAGTCGTAGAGATGACGTAACTAATACCTGCTCGCGGTGTTAGGGAGATTAACAGTAAATGATCGCATTATGCCAACAATGGCCAAAAAATTTTTCGCTGTTTGAAACACTATTAGAGAAACACGAATAGAAATTTTATTTTTGTAATAACAGTCAACTAATAAAAAATTTCAAGCCGGCGCAATGTTGCGCCAATATGAATCGCCATCGCATCCAATTTTTCCCAAAGAGCAGATCCATGTTTTTAATCACCAAATTCTCATAAGCGGAATGAAAAAATTGATTAATGTCTTATTTGACATCATTATAGTTACCATTACTTTTACTATTACTGTTAAAATCTGATAAAACATTTCTCACTATTCTTCTAAGTTCAAATGACATGCGTAAATAAAGTTATCTATAACGGTAAGAAAAATCTAATTGACAGGGCATGTTTAACAGGAAGGTATGTACGAACTTTAACAATAAATAAGTTGTAGAGATAACGAAATTACTGCCTGTTTTGGGTGTTCGGGGGAGGGGAGGGGGGGGGGCATAAAAACAGTAAATGATCGCATTATGCCAACAACAACAAAATGTTTCGCTGTTTCAAACCCTATTGCAGAAACACGGGTAGAAATTTTTATTTTTGTAATAACAGTCAACTAATAAAAAAAATTAAGTCCACGCCATTGCGTCAATATGAATCGCCGCCGCATACATTTCTCCCAAAGCGCAGATCCAAGTTTTTTATCATCAAATTTTAATAAGCAAAATGAAAAACCATCTATCTTATTTGACATTATTATCATTACCATTATTATTAATAGTACTATTACTGTTAAAATCTGATAAAACATACCTCATTATTCTTTTAAGTCCAATTGGTATGCGTAAATAAAGTTATTTGTAACCGTAAGAAAAATCTAATTTAAAAAAAAAAACTGACAAGCCATGTTTATCAGGAAAGTATGGACGAACTTTAACAATAAATAAGTTGTACAGATAACGAAACTAACTACTGCCTGCTTGCGGTATTCGTGGTGGGTGGGAAGGGGACAGTAACTGATCGTATTATGGCCACACAAACAACAACAAACATCGCTGTTTTAAACCCTATTTATTTTATTTTTGTCAACTAATAAAAAAAATTGTCTACACTATGCTGAGCCAATATGAATCGCCGCCACATCCATTTTTCTCAAGGAGCAGATCCGTGTTTTTAATCATCAAATTCTATTCAGCAGAACAAAAAACCATCTATCTTATTTGACATCATTATCATTACCTTTATTATTATTACTATTGCATTTAAAATCTGATAAGACATTTCTCATTCTTTTAAGTCCAATTCATATGCGTAAATAAAGTTATCTATAACGGTAAGAAAAATATAATTTTTAAAAAACTGACAGACCATGTTTACCAGGAAGATAATGCACGAACTTTAACAATAAATAAATTGTAGCGATAACGAAACTACTGCTGCTTGCAGTATTCCGAAATTTAAAAAACAGTAACTGCTCGCATTATGCCAACAAAATAAATAAGTAAACAAATAAAAATACTAGCATATTACAAAAGAGACACCAAGCAAAACAATTCCTTTTGTCCATACGGTGTTTCATATCGTGTGAAAAAATCAGTAGCGATAAAGACGGTAGAAGTCAGAAGTAGCCGTATCTAAACTACACTACACATGAATAATATACATAACAAAACAGGTTAATATCTTTATCTTGAGAACAATAGTATACCAGTAGCATAGAAAGCTTGAATAATATAAACTTTAAGTTATAATGAGACATAATTAATAAGCTCAGTGAAAGTAACGTCTAACACAAAAGATGTCACTGTCAAAAAAAGTAGGTAAAAATGTAGACAAGAGTACGAAAAACAGTAACTTTATTTTCACAGGTAGAGAGATGGAGGGGGAAAAACTGATTCGTTCGGTTATTTCATCCTGATTGTAATATGAAGCAATAATTGAAACTTACGTTCAAGGAAAACAGTTATATATATAATACCTTTGAAATAAAATATATTACCTCGCGATAACTGCCGCAAAAGCATCCGATTAGTCCATAATTAGGTAGGTATGTTGGTGAGATATCCGTACAATTTTTGGTTAAATTTGATTCATTCGCTTTCGGCAACATGTGCAGATTTGTCAAATCATGCAAGTTTTTCTGGAATTTTTTTTCTTTTTTTTTTATGAGGCAATGGCTCTTTATCTTTTAATGTCTTATTTGATTCATTTCCTATGATTATAATGTACGATTGCCCAAATCTTATAGGTTTTAGCTTATTATAGCTTTTACAAGTAGATCGTATGTCTTTCGTGGAATCTGTGGTAACTTGGGCCTAACGATTTCTCCAAATATTTCAATAATTCACTATCTTCAATTTTCATTTATATTTTCTTAGTTATATATTTTTCTTCTTTTTCTGGATATTATTCAAAACAGGCAGAAGTTCATTTTTCAATTTTGATTTTTACTGCCCCATTTGTGTATGATGTATCTGCGTTGTCCTATAATGGTTTATAAAAAATACTTTTGAATTAAAATTATCTGACAAATTCGTACAACAGTAATAACCAAATCACTATATGAAGATGGCATGTAATAATAATATACATTAATTGTTATAGCAAAATACAACTTACTGGCAACTAAGAACTTATTGGCAAACAGAACCCACTAGGAAATCTTAATATATTGACAATCTTAAACATTTAAAAAAATGAATGATACCAAATAAAATTGAAATAAAAAGCTATTAATCACAGAACGAACAAAGTGTAATAGAAAAATATAATGAAGGAAAATAAAGGTGACAAACATATATATACCGTATAATTCAGCGTATAACGCTCACTTTTTTATACAAGAATGTTGATCAAAATTTACAGGTGCGCGTTATATGCCGGTTATAAAAATGTGAGGTTTACAAATTAAAAATAAAATATGATAATAAATATTTAAATTTCTTCATTAATGAACATTTCTAAACACGCCTGCAAAAAATAATGCTCGCTATCAAATCACCTAGAAAGTAACGGCTATTGTACTTTGCGATGTTCTGTATGTATATTTTTATTGCATATCACATAGTTTGTTTGTTTTTTTTTTTTTTTTTTTGTGTGTGTGTGTGTGTGTGAGAGAGAGAGTACAACTGTGTGTAGAATAGTAGCTACATTTTTTTAAAGGAAATTTTAATTGGATGTACACAGTACTTGCAAAATCTAAAAAATAAAATCGAATTTGTCGAAAGTAATCGATCTCGTGGTTTTAAAACCAAAGCAGTACATATCTTAAAATATATCACAGCAAAATTTAAAAGTCATACTCTTATTCATTACAAATACGAATATGACTAATAATTTATCATACATTAAATTAAATCATTTATAATTTATAAGAATTATGATTCGTCTTGGTAGGATTTTATTGTACCTAAATAAACACAATAATTTAATACAATAAAATTTGTGAAAGAGACATCGCTATGGACCGAAACTAAATTCCTTTTTAGAGATTTTTCCGGCATGAGGCGATAGTATCAGGGCTGCCACTGACGACTATTTTTATATTATATTCGCACCACTATTTTGGGAAAATAAATTTCGTAGTATATTTCTCTTGCAGATTTTGTCAAAGCGTATGTGATTTTTTTGTTGTTGTTGTTTTAAAAAAAGTGGGTGCGAGATAGAATTAAAAAATAGTCGCCAGTGGCAGCTTTGTAGCATGAGCCTTCTATACAGAACATGACATTTTTATTTTTAACACAGGATTCCGTTATAAGCAGGTTCCATTTTCACAGGTTTTACTGAAGAAATGCATTAATTCCTGTAAAAACAGAATCGCTAGGGATCGGGAAATTATTTTAACAGGTTCCCGTGCAAGCAGGTAGATTTGTACGGTGTTTCTTTCGATGAGACTATAAAAACTTTGCGTTATAAACTACAGTAGAACCCCGCTAATCTGAACCCCTTTAATCCGAAATTCCGGTTAATCCGAACTCATTTTATTTTCGACTTGATTTATTTCGACTTTATTTTCGCTCTGGACTTGAGTTATGTCGGATTACGAAATTTTCCGGATTACAGATTGGATGTCGTGAAAAACGTCTAGAAGTTAGAATTAAACAAAAAACGGCAGTAAATCATGTTTTTATTCTTTAAACAGCTTGAATAAAATAAAAAAAAATACTCAATAATGGAAAAGTACAACATATGTACACGAATATATAACGAAAACGTGTACTGTTAGGTCTACTCGTAGAAGCCATCTTAAAAAAATCTCGAATATCAGTTTGTTTGCCAGTCACTATAGAATTCTTTTCTAAAATGCAAAAAGTATTTAATTCAGATGATAAAAATTTATTTTTTATTTCAACAGTTTGATTTCTCAAATTGTCTACAGAAATGATTTTTTTCTTCCACCCTTGTCGATCTGGTGACTGAGCTAGTTATCGATTCGCGATTTTGAAGCGTTTGTAATGGATTGTTATGTAATTCCTCATACTGAAGTTCCATTGGATTATTATAAACATCAGGAGTGATTAAACAAGGAATACTATTTTTTTCCGAAAATCGTGCCGGATTATCCAGCTAGTCTGACCTTAAAATGCCGGATTAGAGGATGTTTACTGTACGACTGAGTACTTATAACTTACTTTTTTTTTTTTTTTTTTTTAAGAACGCATCTTTTTCTTTTCTATTTTTATCGGAATTTCGGGTAATTCGAATTTTTTGTAATCCGAACAGGCACTGGTTCCAATTAATTCGGATTAGCGAGGTTCTACTGTAGATTTATTTTCACAAGTTTTACTCCATTAAGGGGTCTCAGGAGTCTTACTTTTTACCTGGCGGTGCAATTTAGCAACATGTCACATTCAATTTTTTTTTTTTTTTCTCAGTCTCTATAAAATATAAATGCATAAAATTTTTAGTATAGACAAACTAATATACCTTCTATTTAAAATATTTTTTTTAAATATTCTATATTGAAATTTTATTTTTAATTTTTTTTATGTTTAATTTTGATTAAAAAAAATTAAATTGTTTTTTGACTTGCATGCACTGCGCGCAACATTTTTCACAAACTAATAAAGGAATTTACATGAAACTTGGTAAATATCTTCATTTTAAGATAAAGAATAACTTAACTTAAAATTTAGTATTATAATTGCATTGATTATTTAAAATTGGCAATTTTTCAATAAAAGAATGATTTTTTTCAAAAATTTATAACTTAAATTTAAATTTCAAATAAAATAAATAAATAAATTGCTTACAAATGAAACATACGTTTAAGATACAATAGGTTTACATAATTATCAATATTTTGGGGGGTTCTTGAAACAATAGTTTTGCTACAGTCTTGCGCGCAGTGCATACAAGTCAAAAAACAATTTTAAATTTTTTATCAAAATTAAACATAAAAAATTTAAATTAAATTTCAATATAGAGTATTAAAAAATTATTTTAAGTAGAAGAGATATTAAGTTGTCTATATTAAAAATTTTATGCATTTGTGTTTTATAGAGACTGAGAAAAAAATTAAATGTAACAAGTTGCTAAATTGCACCGCCAGGTACAAAGTAAGACTCCTGAGACCCCTTAAGTTGATGTAGATTAATTGCACTAAAAGAAATTTTTAAAAAATGTTGCATCATGAAAAATCGGGATATTTGGCGTCACGCGCAGTAGTTCCGCGGGACGGGTCTTAGAACCCCTGAAAATCGGGACACCTGGCAACACTAATCAGAAATGAGAAAATATTTGATTATCCCGGGCCATAAAATACTTCCAAAAGGTCCACTTGCTTTAATATGAGAATTGCATTAGACTGAGATTTTAACATCAAAGTTAATTATATAGGGTGTCCGGGCTAAAAAGTATTCATAATTTGAGGCTTATTTTTACGGAACTACCCATTAGATTAAAAAATATATATATATATTTAAATAAAAATAGCATCTCACAAAGTATTAATATCAATAGACTTCGATGTGTGCACCTTTGGTATCACGACAAACGTCTAAATGGTAATCCAGTTCTCCCCAAATGTTTCGTAGCATATCAGGAGTTAGGTATTACACCAATTGCTTCTATGATACGCTTTTTCCACTCATCTACAGTTTCAGTTTTTTGTTTTGTTCAATGTTTTAAAATCTCGGAGGGGTTTCCAATCCACGGAGGTGAAGTCTATTATATTCTAATGGGTAGTTCCGTAATAATAAGCCATAATTTTTGGATACTTATAAGCCAGGACACCCTGTATAATGTTCTCACTATGATAATTAAGTCACTTAGCTTAACTGATTTGAATAGGACAACCAGGAATTAGGCTTCACACTACCAAACAGTTTAAGAGACTTGACTTAGCTTAACAGACGTATGCACATGGGTATAAGTTTTTAGCTCACAAGCTATCAAAGCCTGAGAGCTAATGTGCCCGCAGGTTCTGCATGTACGTCCGTATGTATGTATGTACATAATACGATAACTCTTGATAGAAATATCCGATTTGCTTCAAATTTTGTATTTAGGTTTATTCTGATAAGACGCTTCCATCATTAGTTTTGGGGGTTCATTGGTTAAGTATAAAGAGGGGGGCGGGGGATAATCCCTCCTTAATTTAGATAAATGGGTTTTTCATACAGAATTATCCGATTTGCTTCAATTTGGTATACCGGTTTATTCTGATAAGGCGCTTTCCTGATCAGATTTGGAGGTTCATTGGTTAAGTATAAAGGGGGGAAATGGGGGATCTAACTCTCTTTAATTTATTTTTCGAGGGGCATTGTTGTTTGAAATAAGAGTATAATATACAATTAGTGTGAATGTCCTGTGAGCTCAATGCCATCAGTTTAACTGGGAACTTTTCTTTTTATTTAATTTGTAACTGCAACTTCTGACTATACGTAGTTTATTATTGTTTGCATTCTTTGCGGTGAGTTAAATAATTAAACGACTGAAAGGATCATTCGGAATAGTTGATTAGTTACTTGTAGAGCTCAACTCTAAAGCTCTAACAGCAATTTCAAATAAGAAAAATACTTCAGGAGGCAGAGTTCCACTCAACTCATAATTAAGAGAGTATCTCAAAGTTAAGAATGTTTAGGAAACTTGTTCAAATCAAGAATTTTGATTCCGGGTCGACCCTTCAAAAAACTTGACTTCACTATCATAGTGTAAACGGGATATTAGACTGGTTTAGGCGTTTTGGGAATATAACTGGGTTAGGAAACATACCGTATTAACATTATATTAAATAACGCGGGTTCAACTTTAACAAATTAATACTAGACGTCCTAAAACTTAACTGATAAACTATAACAAAAAAAAAAAAAAAAAAAGAAAGGAAGGAAGAAAAAAATAACAAGTGGGTTAGTGTGACCGCAGATCGCACAGAGGGTTTCGTTTTATATCTCTTTTAAAACACTTTATCCTTAATATATAAATCAAAATTGTTAATTTATATTTATTAAACCATTACATAAATGGCAGCACAATTATATTTAATTTTAAAATAATTAAAAAAATATTTTTAACCAAATTAAAAATATTCAAGTAAAATTATTTAAATAAAATTAAAAAATCAGAATATTTTTAAATTCAGCAATTTCAAAAATTTAGCGGAGATATAAATAGAATATAAATTTTCGAAAAGAAAAAATTGTTTAACACACATTTAAAATGTCGACATAATTCGGGGGAAAAAAATCGATATAAATTCCTTCACTTGCCAAACACTCACTAGATGGCGCCAAAAAGTATGTTAACATTTATTAAATTTAAAAAAAAAACAGTAAAATGGCTAAAAAATACGAAATTTCTAATTAAAGCCATCGGACAATCACATGTAAAAAATTGAAATTTTCCATTTCCGCCGACATGCTTCGAACCCGTGACTTTTCGGTTAGAAATAACACACTTTACCACAGGACTACCGAGTTCACGAAAATATGGTTGAAATTAAGATTGTGTTTTGAAATCTCAAAAATGGTGGGATGTCATTACATTAATTTATTTAATTAAAATAACATAAACTTTTCAAAATTTTATGACTTTGCGTATGACAGGGGGTATTCAGCTCTATGTAAAAAAAAATCAAGTTTATAACTTAAATAGTTTCTGAGTACGAACGTTGTGACGGACAGACAGAGAAGCGAGACTATAAGGGTTTCGTGAGATGAACAAAACCCTATCAAGTAATATAAAAATTTTGTTTTTAAAGTCAATTCCTACTTAGGACATTAAAGAAAAATTTAATATAATCCCTTAAGCTAATATTAGTTTTTGTTGCATTAAAATATCTCAATTTGTTGATTTTCTATAAGCAAGTAGGTTTACAATGGAAATCTATGGGAATTTGGCGAAATATTAGAGATATCGCCAAGTTGGCGTCACTTTTGCGACTCATTTTGTTCGCCAAATTTGGCGATATATCGTCAAGTTGGCGACAAACGTGGTGGTGTTTGGCGACAGAACAGGGTCCCCCCTATGGTAACCCCCCTTATAGATATGAAGATGCATTAAATGCTTCAATAACCAATGGCCGACATTTTGTCTCCCATGTAAAACTAAAATTAATTAATTAAAATTTAATAATGAATTAAAATTGGAAAAAACTGTATTAACATCAATTGTCATCCAGTACAAGTTTAAAAAAATTATTTCAACTTGATAGGATGAATAATAAGTATTTTATTAACGAATGAATATTTGAACAGGATCTATAAATAAATAAATAAATATAGGGAGAGTGTGAACTAATAGTAGGAATTGAAAAAGAAAGAAAGAAAGGGAGATTGTTTTGAATTCCCTTTCAAAACGCGCAAAACCATTTCTTATTCTATAAAAAACAAACACAGTTTGAATCAACATATTGTATTTGCCTGTCACGTGAAAAACCCATTCATAGATATAGATACGTCATGACATGATTTAAAAGATAAATATTTTATTGTTTCGGAAATGAAAAGTGTATTTTTATCAGAAATGTGTCGTCTGATATTTAAACTAATTCGATTTATAAGATAAAAGGAGAATTCAAACAAGATAAAACTATAGTAATACAAATAAATACATACAAAAAATTGCAAATATTTAAAAATATTACCAACGTAATTCAAAAGTGCTTATGACTTTTCTTTAGTCTGTTAAACACTTATGGCATCAAGTATCTTTAATTCGATCGAAAAAGTTTTTTCTTTTAATTTCCTTATATTAAAATTTAGTTAAATTGTAATACTCTGAACCAGTGGTTCTCAACGTGAGGCTTACGACCCACCGGGGGGGGGGGGGGGGGTTAGACTTTTTAGGCCAGGGTTGGCGAACCTATGGCACGCGTGCCAGAGTTAGCACGTACAGCAATTTCTTTGGCGCGCAAAATATTTAAATTTGATAATCATTATCGAGATACAATTTATTTTCCTTTTTGTTACAATGTATAAATTTTGTTTTACACGTACATACTATCACAAATAATGCGATTATTTTTACATGAATTAACGCATCCAAACAATAAAAAGGTTATTTTTCGAATATTTGGGTATTAAATGAATTCGTTACACAGTTACTGCAATAAAATGGAAAAGGAAAAGAGACCCAATTTAGCTGTGTATATTTATTAAAATAACAAATTATGAACCAGGTATAAAGTATTCTCCATCGAATTTACAACAGCAAAAAGCTCATCAATACATTATCAATACATTGTTTAATGCAACTTGAATAATTATAAGCGATAATGTTCAATTTATAATAAGTAAAAAAATTAAATTACTAAAATAAAATTCGCATTTTTTTAATTATTATATTGCATACCGCATAAACGAATCATATTTCCGAAAAAAAAAATTTAACTTCATTAATTTAAGGGCTGATTCCATTATACAGAAAAATTGCAATTTCATTTTTATTATTTTTTAATGTATGAAAGCAACTGATTTTATAACTACTGTTTCCAAAAACATTGGTATACAATCAGTACTCGTATTTCTAACACTCGTAATATTAACATCGTACCTGATAAAATATGTTATGTAAACGACTGGACGATTCCTGGTTGATAGGTTGAAAGGTTCGCCTTGCCAGTTTTAGTCGGACGCTTCAAAATTTGTAACTCACCATTCGCTGTAGTTTTTCTTAACGTAATGTTGTATAATAATAATAAAAGTAATACTACATGCAAAATTTAAAAAAAAAAAAAAAAAAAAAAAAAAAAGTTTTTTGCTGAATGCTCAAAAAGTTCCCAATCAAAATTTTAAAATAAAATTGAAACCAGAATCATTATATGAACAATTTTTAACACTTTCCAACAAAATTGAAAAGTGTTTATGCATTCGGTTTGTCTATCCGTCTGTCCACGCTCTAACTCCCGTAAATATACTCGGATTCTCATGAAATTGATAAAGGTTATTTAGGGTCACCAAAGCATGTTTGGTATTGTATATGAAGTACGTAGGATTAATCGTTCATTTACAGAGGTACTCAAAAGTATTCCATTTACATTATGGTACAGGGGGGGGGGGGGAATCATTTGTTAGGTATTTTAATGACATTACGCTATTTCGAATGTATTGAAACTGATATAAATCACTGAATTTCACTACGATCACGTTAGAACAGGGCATTTAGAGCATTGTTTATTCATTTACAGGGACACACAAAAGAAATCTGTTACAGTGCAGTAATGTCTTTGAGTAATAAGTGCTGCAGTGTACGGTTTAAAATTCGGTAGGCGCTTTTAAATTTAATTAATTTTTGGCATCTTACTCGTTATATATAAATTCTATACCTCAAATACAGGGCTGCACAGAAGTATTCACGTACCGTTCTCCTTATTGCTGAAATTGCTGAAGGTAAATTTTCAACTGAAGTACATGTATCTCTTAAGTAAACTAAATTTTGGCATGCATATCGTTAATAGATTCAAATCTAAATAAATATACAGGGCTGCTGAAAAATTTTGGATCATTTTCCGATTGTGGATGTGAACAGCTGAAATTAGGTTTTGAAAAGTGTTATGCGTTTCCATATGGTTGAATTAGACGTAATATTTTAATTTTTTAAACGGAGCAGTTTAATTACATTATTCTGAATGTGTTGGAAAGTGTTTCATAATCTATGCTTGACGCATGATTTTTTCTTTCTTGTTAACCGATATTTTGACATTTTATTTATTTTTTTTTTTTTCGAGTCTAAACATTTCTATATTTTTTTCTGCTTACTAGCGTATTTTATAATTTTTCTCAACTTTTTCCATTATTTATTGAATAAACCTGTATTACTTATTCGCTCTGACACGATGAAACTTTTACATGTAAAACAACTTAAGGGGGCTGGTCACTCAGCTTCGAATTTCTCCTCCGTAATGTTAAGTCTGTGGACTTTTGATGCATTTGTACATTTAAAATATTTTCTCGGTAAATTCACATTTTTAACATCTTTTTTCCGTGTACTCTTCCTAAAGGATGTCTCCTTTTTTTCTTAGTTTTCAAAATATTTCTAAAACCTGTGCTCAGTTTAAAATTTTATGTGTTGAAAGCGGGCGAACCGTGAGTAATATTTTAACACTTCATATAAAATTAAGTCTATACTTTAGAAATATTTTGAGAACTAAGAAAAAAAAGAGACATCTTTTAGGAAGAGTACACAAAAAATAGAAGTTAAAAATATTAATTTCCCGAGGAGATATTTTAAATATACGAATGCATCAAATGCCCATAGACTTTACATTAGTGAGGGGAAATGGGAAGCTGGGTGACCAGCCCCCTTAAGCTTATATAAATCTGACTGTCTTGAACATATTTAACGTTAAATAAATTGAAATATCTAATCATGGTACAACTAACTTTATAAAATTTATAAATCTTAAATAGCATTCGAAAAAGAAATGGGTAAATAGATCTATGCCTCTGCCCGGTAGCAGAAAGTTCCAGACGGGAGATGGGCGTGGTAGATTTTCTTTTCTCTTTTGCAGATTCTTTTTCATCGAACCTTTATTTTTATGCTTCATATTATGTTTAGCTCTTTATTACTTAATACAAAAAGTTAAGATTATTATTAATAACAATTTATAAAATGCCTAAAAACGCTACAGAATTGTTTGATTAACCTCTTCGGGACGGGAGCCTTTTACAAATTGTTTAATCTTTTGTCGCCGTTTTTTAAAAACAGAAATTTGTGTCTTCATGAATCGAGAAAAAACGCTGATTAAATAAGTAACAGTTTACAGTAAAATTTTACTGGTGAGGGAAAACAAGGATTCTGAGCGCTTCATGCGGCACGTATACGTGTCGCTTGTCCCCAAGGGGTTAATTAACGCTTCAGTTGTAAAAATATTTTACCTGCAGATTATTTTTTGCCCCTGAAGTATCTGTCGCCGACACTTGGAGAAATTTCTGCTACTGGGCTCTAGTTTAGGCCTATCACACAGTAAATAAATATATATCACATATACATTTCAAATTTAAAAATCAGTTAATACATGGCAGTCAATAAACGATAATGGGAAAGGGAAAACACAAAAGCGTGTTTTGGTGGGTGATAATGGCTACTTAAAATTGATAAAGATAAGAATTAAGTGTCCAAAGCTTTTTCATCAACTTTTAAGAAGTTACTACAATAAATTATAAAATGTGTCAATGTTATCGATTTTAATAATAAATGTCTGTTCGAGAATTTTGTCAAGATAAAAATGGGGATCATATAACACTTTTTTTAAACAATGAGGTAAGTTGCAAAGAAACAACAAAACTATTTGGCATAAAGGCGAAAGTGTATAGACTTATTTAATTTATAGAATTATGTAAAAAACACATTTGTGACAGAAAATGCTACCTCTTTGATAAGTTAAAAAATGTGACATGAATAGTTTTAAGGCTCTGTTAGGCATCGTCCATGCAAATAGGGTTAACTTTTAAATAATAAGAGGTATGTGTTATAGTGTGTGTGTGGGGGGGGGGGGGGGGGGACATAAGCATTTTACAGATACTTCGGTGAGGCGTGGCCAAGAACAGGTTGGGAACAACTTTTCTACAGAAAACCGCATTAATTTGCATTAAAACAAAAGTTTAGTAAAAAAAAAAAATAGCTATTACCATATACGCATAAGGAATGTTAATTTTTAATCATCTTATTCAAAGTTATTATTTTCTAGTTCGCGCATACGGTATCACTAAAGCAACTACTCAGATTTTTCACGAAATTTTAAAAACTTGTATAATAAATGGCCTAAAATTTCGACACTTCGATTAATATTCTTAAAACATGTTTACTTACTTACTAAATATGTAAAATATTCTTTTTACTCAGCTTAAAATTATATTTCATTTCGGATTCATCTTTTAAATTTTTTTCGTTCTGAATCAATCCTGAGAAAAATCACTTCAGTCTAACTTGTAATAAAAATATTAGAAATGCATGAGCAGACAGATAATTATAATAAAATGCAAATAAAGATTTTGTTTCTTCATCGCCCAAAATAAACAGAAGTTTTGCGTACGATTATATATAAAGAACAAGTGTCTAAGTTGGAAAAAAAATTCAATTATTTACCAAAAAGAGGAACTTAATTTTAAAACAACTTTCATTTAAAAAATTTGACAACTCTAGAATTTTTTAAAAATCAATTACTTCCAAGCATTTTTCTACACTACTTTCAAATTTCGCGCGGTTACCTTTCTTTTTGCGAAGGAAGGTAAAAATAAAAATGAACAAGCAAGTTGCGCCAAAGAAAAAACAATCGCAAAAAACAGCTCCAGGTTATTATCAAGCAATAAGCAAAAGCATTAACCTCTTCGCGAAGAGCGGCACGTATACGTGTCGTATAGGGTGTGTAAAATCCTTGAATTTCAACACTACTATTTTTAAACAGTAAATTGTCGCTTTATGTCATTGCAGAATTTCAGAGATTAAATAATGTAAAAATTACTATTCGAAAAAAGGGTGTTATTATAACGTTCATCGTGAAGGGTTTAGCTGATGAAGCTGTTTTCTAACACTACTTTCCAATATAGTTGAAAAGTGTTTCTAAATTTGATTTGACTGTTTGCTGTCTGACCCTGCTCCAACTCTCTTAAATATACTAATAAACTCGAAATTCCATGAAATATTCATATGTTATTGTGATTCACTATACAATGTTCAGCAATGAAAAGGAAGTGTGTAGTACTTGCACTACGTTTACAGGGACACACAAAGAAGTTTCGTTCATTATGATCTATGGGGAAGAATCGTTTGCGGTACATTTACAGATGTGACTAGTACCTTGGTATAAAAATTATGAATATACACATAAGGCATGAAGTTTAATACCTATGGATAGATAGAAGGGGGACCCCAGATTGATGCTTGCCCCACGACCTTATGGAATCTAAGTTGGACCCCGAATAGTTTCCTTCTCACTTTGTCGACCACACTGGCACCAAATGAGGAAGAATTGCAAAAACCTTTATTAACCTTCCTACCCTGAATGGGTCTAATCGACTCATGTCAATAATTCATATCATTCGATTCGAACCAGAAATATTTTCGCAAAGTAAGATAAATAAATACATTAAATAGTTTTTAAAGAAAAATCTGTTATGAAATGTTTTTATTAAGGTTGAGTAAAATTTCAACAGGGTAGGAAGGTTAAAAAAACTGGCAAAAGGGGAATTGAACGTTCGCAAGCAAAAGTAGAAAGCACCTCCAAGAAGGGTAGGAAGGTACAGGCAGGGCAATTTCGGGTCCTGGCAAAAGGTAATAATTTCGACCCTAATTGTACATCGTCACATTTTTATAGAGAATTATACAAGGAATTGGATAAGTGAGTTATTAAATCCACGGATATAAATGAAAATCGAATAATCATTATGCACACACAGTTTGTATTATTATCGGATTTAAAATTTGTATATTAGCAATAAATTTGACAGAATGAAATACAATGTAAAATAAACATGAATTAATAATACACCTTTTTTTTGAAAAATACACGAAAAGAAAAAACGAGCTCTGCTAATAAGATAACCATAAAATTGAGTGCTATGAAAATTTTATTGCATTGTCTTTTTTAATAAAATTACTACTAAATATCAGAAATTTTTTCGACCCTGTGCAAATGCTTAGCAACCCCTACCAGACATAGCGCACCGGACACAGGATGTTGCTGCCAAAGTTACACTAAAAGTAGAATTAATTCTGTACGGTTTACACAATGACTGAAATTGGTAAATTTACTTTTTAACTTATCAATTTCATTTTTTTTACCTTACCCATTTCACTTCGCTTCTGATTTTCTGTGTTTGCATAGTCTATTAAATATAATTACAAAATAGATCCTAGAACTTGCAAAATATTCCAATAAAACACTTGACAGGATTTTGGAGCATAAATATGCTTAATATTTAAAAAAAAAAAAAAACCTTTGATTTATATATTTTTTTTTCATTTCTACCTGCTGTTTTAACCAACACTTGAATACAGTTTTTAGAAAACAGATCATGCCCGTTTATTTATTACACCATTTATGTTTACGCAAATATTGATCGACTTTTCATTCAAGATAAACAGTTTCAAGCGCATATTTTTCTAAAATACTTTACTAAAACCCATAAATAAATCAAAGTATTGGTTTTTAAATTTGATATTATCAGCCTTCACGGTTCGCTGCCATTTAAGTTGATATTCCTGCAGTGATCCGCAAAGACCATAGTATTTTAAACAATAGATTTAGCATTAGTCTGTAAAAAATAAATAAATAAATAAATAAATAAAACAGCATATCATTTAACATGTAAAAGGGAGTCACCAGTTTTAAATGTCTGAAACTTGAAGAATTTCCAGTTTTTTCTTAGCTCTTCCTGATTTTAAATATTGTACAATGAGAATGAAATTTCCAGAATAAGTTACTGAATCTTTATATTACGTGCTTCCTAACTTTTATAATTTTTATTTGTATGTTAACCAGTGATTCCCAACGTGGGAGTACGCCCCACCGGGAAACAATTTAACTTTTTAAAGGAGCAATTTGTTACTCACCCATTTGCTATCAATTTCTTTTGTCCGGTTTTTTTTTTTTTTTTTTTTTTTTTTTAAGTAATGCGGAAGACTAAAAATAAATGGAATACGAGAAAAAAAATTAAATCAGTTTTTTTATTAAATTGTGAAATGTTTCCAGTCAAAAGTTTAAAATAAACCAGCATCAGAATAATTATAGAATAATCTTCTAAATTATTTTAATTTTTTTTGAAGTATTGAAAATCTTAATTTTTTTCTTATTATTGTATTTTACTATTTTTCGTAGGGCTTCCAATTATTAGTTGAATGGGCTTTCTACTTATATTCTCTTTGCTATAGTATGCCACACGAAGAATCTTTTACACGCGAAGCTACTTAAAAGTATATATAAATCTGGAGTTCTTGAACATATTTAAATTAAAAAATGTATGAAATATCTGAACGTGATACTACCAACTTCATAAAATTTATAAATCTTCAATAGCATTAGAAAAGGAAATGGGTAGATAATAATATGTTGCTATAGTGCAGGCATTCTATACAATAATACATAGAAGACAATTAATGATATTGGGATAGGGAAAACAGAGAAAATGTGTTGTGATGGGGAATAATAGCTATTTATCCTTTTGCACTCCACACCAAAATTTCAACCACCTACGAGCAACTCCACGCCATTCTTACATATTTGAAATGATATGTGGGGAACTCCCTAAAAGTATATTTCTTGTTTGTACGTTCGTTTGTTGTTTACCGTGAATCTAGGAAAAAATTGACAGAAAACACAAAAGCGGAAGAAAAGTGACAAGAGAGAAAAGTGACCGGAAAAAACAAGACAAGGATTTGATAAATATTGAACTTATTGATAAATAAGTGCTAAAAACTAACGAGGTAACAAATGTCTGATTAATATTATACAAGTAGGCGAATATTTGCTGTAAATATTTATAAATGCTATTAGCAATAGTGTAAAAAAGTGTGAATATTCGCTCATGAGAATGCTCGTATTCATTTCGAATTTTGAAATTTTCCGTGAATCATGTATCTTATAGAAATGTTTATTTATTTATTTAATGTTTAGAATAATATATGTAAATTTCATTATCATTGCTAAAAGGACAAAAAAAGTTTCGACTTCAGTCAAACTCTTTTTCAAAACATAAAACAAAGTAACAAACGGTGCTTATTTTATTTTTTAATTTTAGGTTTAACTTAACAAAGATCTTGTACTTACTTATTATATATATTTTTTTTTTATTTGTCCTATTAATATCTGAAAATATTAATGCTACTGATCAAAACATACAAAAGTACAAATTGATAAAATTTGATTTAGGAAGTCTAAAAGTCGTTATTAACATTAATAAAACAATTTTATGTTAATCAACAAACCATTCAAATAATATTAAAAGAAAAAAAATCATCTCATTGTAATTATAACTAATTTCTTTGAAATTTACAAAAAAAATAAAAGTTTATGTGAATATATATATATATATATATATATATATGTGTGTGTGTGTGTGTGTGTATGTATGTATGTATAAGCCAAAAATCAAGTAGTTATGTAAACGAGCACTCTCGTATGCGAATATTCATACCATTTTTCAATATTAGCATTTGTAGACATTGACTAAAAATATTTGTACTCACTTGGCTGTCTTATAATGTCTCTATACCGAACAAAGTACAAGCAGCACCAAAGTGTCCCTTTTTTTCAGTGTCCTGTTTTTTTCTTGTCCCCTTTTTCCTTGTCACGTTTTTTCCGCTCTTATTTTTTTCTGTCCCTTTTTTTCCTTCACGTTTTTTTCAGGTACCTTTTTTCCGGTTACCGTTTACCGTATGTGTGTCAGTGGATTTATAGTTAAACTTAGTATGTCACCGTATATGTTTCAGTGGATCTGTGGTTAAACTTAGTAGGGGAGACCAGGGGAATGGCGCCACTCAGGGTTATGCCGCCACCCTGCTTAGTTTAAAAACTAACGGCAATTTGAAATAGTGAATGTGCCTGCACTATAGCGGCCAACAACAGAAACAGTTTTGGCCGCATTTGGGCCGGGCCGGGTTCGGGCCTTACTTTTTTCCTGAAGGATCGGGCCTGTCCGTTCCTAACTTATTTTTTCTGTACAGAGCAGGGACTGGTTTCATTCCTAGTCTTCACGGCCCAAAGTTTTCAGTCCTAGTTTTGACCAAGTCCGTATGAAAATCATTGTCTCGGCATGTCCTGGTCCGTTCAAAAATCAGTTAAATTAGGATTAGCCCAAAAATTTTTACAAAAAAAGCATACATTTTTAAATCGCCATTATTCTACAATTAAATATTAAAATTTATTCTTTTTAAAGAATAGAAGATTTAAACGCTTATTAAAATATAGTTAAATTAAAATATAGTAAAACGTGTGAAAAAGAACCTGCCAATGACGGAATCCTGTTTTAAACTGAAAAACGTGTTGATCCATGCAAAATTAATATACTAATACGTAAGAAAGGAATGTATCATATAATACGTACATTTACGCTTGCTAAGAAGGGAACTTGTCTAATAACGCATTTTTTTTTCTATGCAATTCCGTCTTGGAAGTTTTTACTTCATAGCATTTTTTAGATATTTAACACTTCAATACATGGAATATGGATAACCAATATTAATGATAACTGAAACATGACACTGAATTAATCACATATTAATGATAACTGAAACATACAAGAAATAGAGATTCGTTAAAAAAATAAATATCGCAACCTGCGGCACTATAAAAATGAAGATTATAAACATGAAATATAAATATTTTTGGTCAGAACTTCTCGTACGAGACAAATTTTTATCCAAATCGATATAAAAATCAGTTTTGTAGAAATTCACTCGGGCAAAGATTTTAACTTTTTTCCGGGCCGAGTTCGGGCCGAATTTTTTTTCTGTGAGTCGGGCCGGGCCTGGAAATTTCGGTTAGAAATGGAGCCTGGAAACCTCTAGTTAAACTCCTATCTTTTCTGAGCATTTCGATATAATTGCTTCCTTGAAATTCCCGTTAGAACAGAAGTTATGGTTTTTACAATTATAGTTGCTCAATAGCTGAAGCGGGTTTTCCGTAACTTTGAAATCATTTTTCCCCAAATGACGTTTTTGGGCATAGCGCGCAGGATATCTCAAAAACTTCTGAATATTTTTTCATGGAATTTTCAAAATAAATGTTTTACCTTCGTCTGTATAAACTGAACCTAAAATTTCATTCTAATTGTCCAAAATAATATTTTTTAGCTAATTATACTGTTAAAATTTTCAAAATTTTGGTATTAGCTAAATACAACTTTGTATAAAAAATGTAAAAATGTTTTAAATACAAATTTATTTAGGTTCACGGTAATTATTACAATCTGAAGTATAATTAAGCACAAAAAATTTCATTCTAATTGCAAAATTTATTTTGTAATCCTGCGCGTAAGCTCTTATACCAATTTTCTGCTCGAAAAATATCTGATAGTTTGGAGCGCCCTGTAAATACTAATTCTACATCTTGCAATTTTTTAAATACAAGAAAGGAAAGAACAAACTTATATCTTTCTTCACAGAAAAAATTGTGTTTTTAAATCATATACATTTTCAGATATTAAATGTTGAAAATGGTCATTTTTTTTTTCTTTTTTCAAATTTTAAGAGTCCTGAGACCTCTTAACGCGGGAAGACTCGAACCGGACCTGATAGACTCAGAACTCGTATGGTTTTTACAATTGCCACCACTTTTTTTTTTTTTTTTAAGTAATCTTCAACTTATTTTATCGCAGAATTTGTAACAATTATCTCCGACTAAATAAGATGACGATTATCATTCGTCTTTATTGGTGACAATGTAAAAACCATTCATACCCTGGGTATGCGCGCGTTCTCCCGTGTTAAACCTTGCAGGAAAGCTATAACGATTAAACTAGGTCACACAGTTTTAAGAAAATGGCATTTTTACGTTACACATAAACTTTACTTTACGGGCTTTCAGCGGGGAGTTGAAAGGAGCTCGAGGTACCTATCAACGTCGAAAATGCAAGGATTGTTAATAACGACTTTCGAAAAAAAATTTTTTTGGTAATTAGTCGGGATATTAATTTAAAACCTAGCTAGAATAGCGCGACGCTGACCAAGGCGGAGTTGCAACTTTGCGACCTTCTTTCGAAGCGCAATGTAAAGTTAAAATTTTGTACAAAGTCTTTGTTTTATGTAAGACGAATCATAGTAATAAATAGTCAACGTTTTCCATTCCAATTGAATTCAATTATTAAAAAATAATCTATATATATATATATATTACGCTATCGTATGTGGCACAGAAATCGCGATTATTTGTTAATTGTTTAATGGCAACGCCCGAATGAAACGCATCTCATAGGTTATTGAACCGCATTTAATGCATCTCCATTACCTATAAGTGGCGTTACCATAGGGGGGGACTCTTTTCTGTCGCCAACTTGGCGATATATCGCCAAATTTGTCGACCAAAATTAGTCACCAAAAGGGACGCCAACTTGGCGATATCTCTAATATTTCGCCAAATTTCCATAGATTTTCATTGTAAACCAATAGGTTTTACTTGCTTACAGAAAATCAACAAATTGAGATATTTTAACGCAACAAAAATTAATATTAGCTTAAGGAATTATATTATTTTAATGCAACAAAAAGTAATAGTAGCTTAAGGGATTATATTAATTATATTTAAGGGAGCCCAAGTAAATTAAATTATCAGTAAGAGTAACATGATATGCTTTTCCAAACATAAATTTTAAGGGAGATCAAACTGGTCGCCAAGGGCGGCTAGTTCATAGAATAATTCCAAGTTTTTTACAAAGTCTTATTATTCTTTTATCAATAACTTTTTGCAGTACTGGAGTTAGTAATTAATAAATTTATCGTACGAAACCTTTTGAACAGGAGTAAAACTAGCACTTGGCCGATTATTTGTTTATATGAAAGCCCTACTTTCCATGCAGCAGAGGGTTTGTACTTTTTCTTTTGTAAAAAATAAATGAGGTAGGAAAATGCATGTAAATTCATATGCATAAATAAACCGACTATTTCCATAATCATTTGTAAAACATAACATTACGTTTATTCACAAACAGATTGCATAACATGTAAATAACATGCATCTATAAAGCCCTTCATGAAATTCAAACAACATTAAAGGAGCTTTATATATACAGAACACATAGAGATAAAGCCAAGAAAACAACAATGAATCAAGCTTTAACGATCGGATCTACGAATAATTTGTAATAAAAAAAGGTTCAGAAGCGGATGGTAAACTTGATACGGTATAATTTGGCATAGTAAAAAGAATGGAAATGATGTAATATAATTTGTTATATAAGTCTACAAAGATACTAACAAAAAAGAAACGAAATAAGAAAGCAGTAAACGTTATATTGGAAAATTTAGAAGGTTGTAAAAGAGTGTAAGCGGGTGTTTGCGTAATTTATTCATATTAATAATGAACTTCATTGTGTTTTATATTTGAGAATTTTAGATATTTATAACAGATATGTTAAATGTAGTAACTTAAAAAGAATGAGATAAATTCAAACAATTTCAAGTGCGTAATGATGCATCGTATTCGTAATTCTTAAAAAATATTTTATGATTTTCTGTAATTAATATAATTTCCCCCCCCCCCCACCTTAAGCCCTGTTACTCCTTAAATAATAGCAACTAAATTTATATCTTTAACCGATATTTTACCATCATCCAATATATAAGACAGCTCAAGCTCAGATATATTGAATTTTCACAAGTAAGATAATTTTTTTTTTCATTTCTACCACGCTACTAAAAGATACTAGATAAATGCCGCTTGAAATCATATTAAGTTCAATTTTAATAATAATAATAATAATTATTATTATTATTATTATTATTATTATTATTTTAGATTTTTGAAGTTGACTAAGTTTTATGATTTTATCAGACATCACTTTTTCTTTTTAACACTTCTCAACATAGTTGAAAAATGCTTATTACTGCGGTTTGTCTGATCGTGCATTCTAATTCGCGTAAATATACTTGAATTGTCCTGTAATTGATACATGTTATTTAGGTTTATTATGGCAGGTTCAGTATTGAAAATGAAGTGTGTAGCATGCATAGTTGGTTTACAGGGACATTCAAAAGAATTCTGTTACATTATGGTCTAGGGTAAAACGCATTTGCAAGGTATTTAATAATGTTACACTATTCCAAGCATATTTAAATTGATTTATAGCACTGGAAGTGCACTGCAAGATGCATACTGTAGATATGGTGTATAGCCTTTATTGTTCATTTACAGGGACATACTAAAGTGTTCGGTTACAGTGCTGTCTATGAGCGATAATTGCTACAAGTGCGTTTTATATTGTGGTGTGCCTTTTTAAATTTAACTAAATTTTTGTTTATTACTTAGTACATATAAATTCTATAGATAATATACAGAGCTGCACAAGAGAATTCGAGTGCATTTCCGCCCACTAATGGAAACTGCTGAAGGTGAATTTTCATTTCTTGTTTTATTATAAATAATTGTGTGAAGAAAATGCCAAAATCTGTTCAAATTTAATCCTGACAAGTTTTATACATTATTGCAAAAAAAAAAAAAAAAAAAAAAAAAGGAATATATTTGAGCAACTGCAAAACACGTGTACACAATTTATAGAAATAGATTGCACGATCGTCCTATATATAGGAGAGTTTGCAAAAGGAAAAGCAATAACGTTTTGTAATTTATATATATATATATATATATATATATATAACCATTAATTAAACATCACCGACCATCATCAAAAACTGCAATATTGTGAATAATTGACTACACGTCATAAACCAACAATATAGAACTGCATGTGTAAAATAAAGTACGATGTTTTTTATTATGATATCTTTTCATTTTGAAATATTTTGTCCTTAATATTGGTATCTTATATATATTTATATATACCTAGGCTGCTAAATGTTTTAGCAATCTTTATATATATATATATATATATATATATATATATATATATATATATATATATATATATGTATATATATATATATTTATAACCATTAAATAAACATTAGCGAACACCAACAAAATTTGTGATATTATGAACGAAATGACAATAATACAGTATCCCCCAACATACTTAACATGGGTACCAAAAACATAGTATATACCAGCTGTTATGTATAAAATATAGTCCCTTGTACTATATTACAAGTATTAATATGGAAGAAAAAAGAAAAATATGGATACCGATAAAAAAAATAATTGGAAAGCTTATATACTGAATTACGTTATCAAGAGTACAGAATTCGATTATATAAGCAAAATAGTGGATTTCTGTGAGATAAAAAGCTAAAAGCTGAAAAATCTTTCCCCTGTACTCAACCGACTACATGACCAAAAGAAATAGATTCAAGATGAAAACAGAATAATATTAAATGCCATGAAATGGAAAAATCAATACAACCTTTTAAATATTTAATTTATAGCAATGAAATATAGTAATATTACACAGCATACCTAATATAATCGCATATTTATTTAATCCAAATACACTCCTGCACATGTATCCATTACCGCTATAATTTTAAGGTCATTAATGCAGTTAACACAGATATTAATACCCAATGGTTGCAGTTAATACACTTTGAAATACCGTGATAAATGCAAATAATATAAATAGAAAATAATTACAATATTAGTATTTAAAATACCTATTAACACTTTTAAATTTTCTTAACTAAAGTAAAAAATCTCAAAACTATTAATTTACAATATCGCGAATAAACAGCATTAGTGTCACCTAGTGTTGAATATTGAAATATTACACTAACAGAAGCCATAGACAAAATGCAAATTAAATTTTGGTGCTGCCATCTATTATGATAAAATAAAACTATTATGATCTAATTACATAAGAGTAACCGTATTGAAGCTAATGCTTTCAATTATTGCCAATATATATGTGTGTGTGTGTGTGTGTGTGTGTACACATGTTTGTTGTTTCATCAGTCTGTAACGAAAATTTTGTGAATATATTATTTTTTCCTATTTGTGGTAAAACGAGAGGCCTATATACACATGATCCAGACAGCCCGAAAACCATCCTTCACAAGCGTTACGGACAAAGAGCACCGCCCTCGCGCGTCACTCTTTAAACTCGCACCCAAGTCCAACGTCTGGAGTCACGAGAGTAATACCCATTTGCTTCAGGATACTACCGCGGATCTTGGAATCACCTCCCCGGGTTAATAAATGAATTAAACTGATTTTCAATTAAAATTTAAATAAATGTCTAAAAAATGGAAAATAACGGAAGAAGGATAAAGAAATTCGTAACCCAAGTCTAATTTTTTTTTCACCTTTTACAAGTCTACTTATACATGTTTTGATTTCTGGGGAAAAAAAAAAAAAACCCTAACTTAAGCCTACACCTTATTAACTTTTTTTCTTCTGATCCTCATCCTCATCCATAATACGTTTCCACATTCTCCTGCCCCACAGCGAAAGCAAATGTTGACAGAGATAGCTGCAGTTCACTGCCTACAGATCATCATCAACTCTTTCCTTTTTTTTCCTCACTTTTTATATCTCCTTTGATTGCAGATAAGTGTGTTACTTAGCCATTTTTGCACTTCTCAAACTTCGTCTTTTCTCACGTGAGATTAAGTTGAATGCTATCTTTTATTCTTTTTTGTTAGCATGAAGCCTTTTTAGACAAATATAACTTATGTTACGAAGAAAGAATACAAATAAAAGTGGAAGTCATTTTTAAGTATCGTTTTGTTGAGCATCTGATAAAGATAACCGAAAAATCCAAAGAAAACGTCTGTAAGATTTAACAAATAAGAAACAAAATTCTCAGAAATGGAAGTTTTGTTTATTTATTTGTTTTATGCTGAAAAGTTCGATCTTAGAAATGATAACTTCAAAAAAAAAATTATTCGCCGTGAATTTTTAGCATGGCTGCATATTAGACGAAATAAGCTTTTAAATATTTTAACTAGGGAATGTTAGTCATTTTGGGTTTGTCTGTCTGTCATTAGAAATGATAATATTAATTTTAAAAAAATCCATAGCGAAATTTTAGTATTGCTGCATACTGCTCTCCTTCAAGAAAAGTGACATTACTCAAAAATACTATATTTAACAGGAGAGGCAAAAGGAGATTTGCATTTTATTTTAATAGGGCCGTAGCCAGTTAGCAAAATTAGGTTGGGTTGGGTTGATTGTTGACGGCCAATTATCTACACGAGGGAGATGGGCCCTAGGGGGAGTGCCTTCCGTGGAGGTCTTTCTAAGGGAACCTAATCCGTATTAACGCTGGGTTCGAACCCAGCACCTCCCGTCTACCAGCTTCGAGAGCAGAACCTCTCAGCCACTGGTGGGGCGTTAGCAAAATTAGAGTCGGGCTTTGAAATTTTTCGGTGGATCTAATTCACAGCTTGTCATTTAAACTCTACTTATATAACACTAACATACCTTACGACAAGCTGCCCCCGCCGGCATAGACTCTCAGGAGTTCATAAATGGGCAGACGTCAGACGGGACTAACCAGCATGATGCCGCCTTGATTAGTCAAGTGGACCGGCTAGTGTGATACCGCCATGACGCCAACAGCCAGCTAAGGGAGAGCACCGCCTAACGCATGTAACTCTCCTTACGCCCCAAACACCATTGGAAGTCTTGGTCGCTGCGATAGAACCCATTTACTGAAGGATTAACCCTTTATGTACTGAATTATGAATTCGTGAACGTTTTAACTTCTAAAGCATTTTTTGTGAATTTTTGAAACTACATTAGAAGATTTACATAATCCTTTAATAAATTTTAGAAGGATTGAAGGATTTAGAAGGATTAATTAAAGTTGAATTTATAGCGATTTTGTGCAATATTTATAACCCCACTCAAATCTTTTATTTTAATTATTTTTCTTAGTATTTTACAGAATTAGGAAGTGTACAAATATAATGTTCTTACAACAGAAATATAGAAATATTTCCGAATTGAAAAATCCCTTCCCCCCCAACGCCAAGAAAGCTGAAAAGATGCAAAGGCAAAATAAATCATCCTTTAAAAATATTTTTGTTTTGTGTAAGCAATAAAGCTTTTGGAACAAGATAAAGTACTGCATCTATAACTCATTCTAAACTGTATTACTGTAGGATTTAGACTGAAAATTACTAAAAGATTCACTTGGCTTATAACTACAAATAAATGCTATTAGTTTATCAATTTTATACGGTATTTATTATGCATTCGAACAAATAATATGCTTAGTAGATCACAACAGTTTATCCACATCAATAATATAATACATTTGTAAACATAAATACTGGAATTCACTTAAAATTTTTGCTCAAATCTTTTATTTGGCATTTAACGAATCTTCAACCTTCATGTTGAGATAAAAACTATAGAATTTCTAAACATAAACATCTCTCGATTTTACTTATTTTCCAATCAAGCCGTCGCCACACATTTTTAGCTTTTTTCCACGTTCCTCGTGTTGTACTTTATATTTCATATAAAGTACACGATTGATTACGTATTGATTCAATAAACCCTTGAGTTAGTCAAGCTGCTTTGTTGAGAATATTTACAATCCCACATTAATACTAATCGATGTATTAAATGGATTTAATAACAAGTTATTTTATGGTACTTATAAGTACCGTCAGTAGACAAAGGGTTAAATAGCGTGGTTCGGGGATCACATCTCCGAGTCCCCCAGGGACCTTGGGTGTACCGGACACTAATAGGAAAGCTGGGCCCTTGGCCTTAATCCCGGGTTTCCCGGAAGTGCTATTACTTTCCCTGTGGCTGCCGGATGTACTTTAATGATACATAAATATAGACAGAAGTAGAGGGCTAATACCCCCTGCCCGTCATAAAACTTTTGATTACAAAGTTTGAAAATTTTTAAATGTAGTAATAGATTCTATTAGTATTGAAAAATTGTGAAGTCTACACGGGGTTCAAGAATTTGCTGAAAAGGAGAGGGCTCAGCCAACTCTGCGCCATCTCGTCATGGTCTTGTTTTAAACAGTAACATAAAACTACAGAAACTCAGTTCTGCATACAGTTATGAAAATGCACATAAAAGTGTAAAACTCGTAAGAATAAAAAAAAAATAGAAGAGATAGGGATTGAGTAAATTTATCCCCCCCCCCCTCCACCCTTTGCTCCGCATATGTGGTGGAAAAGTGACACATAATGTACTCTAGTGGAATTTATGATAACTAAACTTAACACTTCTCCTTCTAACACAAGGTGCACTTAAATCACATCTATAAGTGGAATAAAAGATAAAATGGATTTTTTAGAGTTGTGCCAATTGTGTTGTGTGAGCAATATTACATTATTGCATAATTTTTAAAATATTTGAACTGTGAAAAGAGTTAACCCTCTATTAGGCGCGTTAAATTTTGTTACGTATAGCTCGCGCAGGAAACATATATCACCAATTTTTAGTTTCACAATTTTTGCCTTTTTTAAAAAAATCGTAAAGAAACAACCTTTTAAAATAAAAGATAAAAAAAATTAGTTTCACTAAGGTTTTCAAGGGCATGTACACTAAACAGCCTATGTAACAAAGAGGTAGAACACAGCAAAAAAAAAAAAAAAAAGTTATACTCTTCTCCCCGCCAAAAAAAAAAGTACCAATATAGTAAAATTACACTTTTGGATTAAACTTTTTAGATTACACATTTAGTATAAAACACACATCCGAAAAAAATTAGCTTTAAACATATGGGAATAACACCGACAAAGTTTTAAAATGATGCATTATACATAAAACAACCTTTTACACCTTATAAAACATATCTTCTAAAACCCAAAACTTAAAAAAAAAAATCCAATTTCATATTTCCTTTCTTTTACACCACATTTTAAATTTACTGCTGAAAACGTTGCATGCCACTTAATAAACATATAGCAGAAAAACAAAAAATCAAAAAATCTAACGGAAAAAAAAAAAAAAAATTATAACCCATTTTTAGCGCAAAATACGTAAAATAGAAATTCGATCCTCCAAGATAGCAATAGCAACTTAGCTAGCAATGTCAATGAACTCCAAAATAATCGTGAATTTAGAAAATGCATTTTCGTAAAAATGCTAAAATAATCCGCAGCTAACAAGGTTTTCAAAGCTTCGAAAATTGGCTGCCAAAGAAACTCTAGTATAGCTTGGTCAAGGCTATTTCGGAGAAAAACACATTTGAATATCATGCATATTCCGATTGATACAACGTCTAACTTGATTACCGAGTCGGATTCAATTTTCAAAACATAATATACGAAAAAAATATGCTTCAAGAATTAGGAAGTTCCAATAAATGTTAAGAGGTTATAATAAATAATACGACGAGAAAAAGAAAAACAAAAAGAGAAAGAGAGATATACTATACCATAAGTATTCAGAAAATTTGTAATTTTTTTTAAGTGTATTTAAAAATTGAAGACTGAGATACAGTTTCCTGGTCTATAGTCTACAGTTCCCTCCCCTTTCTACGTTTTATTTTTGTGAGAAGGAAAAAAAAAATAGTAAAAAAATTCCTCGACAAGCAGGGCCTGATTTTGAACAAGATACAAATAGGCCTGTGTAGCTGATTAAACAGATTTTTGAATACCGAATTTTTCAAATATTAGTCTTCGCTTTATTTAATTCTGCGATTAACTACATTTGAATCGCAGTACCCGCCTATAAGGACTTATTCATAATTAGGCCTCGTTGATAGGCAGCTTTGACATAGTAAAATGGATAAATGCATTGCAATGAAAATTATGCTGTATTAATTGCGCTTTATGGTTTGAGGTGATCATCGTCATATCTGCCACATGGCAGTATGGTAATAATATTACACATTTTAGACGAAGAAACGCTCATTCTTCTAAAGTGTAAGATGGATGAAAGTTGCATCACGAGGGGAAAAAATAACTTTTTGCTTTCGACAATGTTGCTAATTGATTCTTCTTGATTGATATATTTCAAATATTAAGTACCTTCCCAACTAAAAATCTTTCGCTGTCAAATGATGTGATCTGTATTCATAACTCCCTTATCAAAATATGAAATATCTTAGGTTTGGTAATTTTAGGTGTTGGTTCGTTGTATAAAATTATTGTCAAATTATTATCTTTTTTACCCCTCAAATACATCGCACAGAAGGGCGAAATAACATTTGGTATTTGCTATAACTGTATTTAAACATTTTCCAATGATTCCAAAGATAACGACTTTCAAATGTCCTGAAGTGAAGGAAACAGTCAATCCTTTGTCATATATCTGAAGAATGCATTCTGCACTCGAAGTCTCTTACATGCTACAGTTATATGAGTTATGTAGGGACAGATATAAAGGGGCAACACCGGGCGGCAAGTTCACAATCACTCAACGTCCTAGCGCGCTTGACGCCAACCTCTATTGCCAAGCGCTTTGGCGAGAAAATGGACTTTGATGGTCATGCAAGTCTGAAGCTAATTTCGACTTTCCATATTTCGTCTTTTTTACAGCTTGTTTCTTGTTTATGGAATACTTGCAATAATACGAGGGTGAAATAATACATGCTTATTTCATCTTCTGAATCTGAATGATTATATAGGCCTTATGAACAAGAGAAGTATTTAATTTTATAGCTATATGCTCCATAAGTCTGACTTTTCTTCTCCCAAGCTAAAGTATTTATTTATGCAGTCTTATACGTACCATGTGCTGCTATCTAGTGCCAGCACACTAAATACATTACAACAATCATTTCCTGAATAACGCATGTCTTGAATATATGCATGTATATATATTGTGAACCAGTGAAATATTTAATCTTATAGAGTCACTCTATAACTTTGGTCTTTCCTTAAATAATCACCATAAATAAATGAAAATTCACTATAATTATCTTAGTTACTAGTTTATTAAGTTACTAGTTAATTACTACACAAAATAATACACAAATGCAGCAAAAAGATGCCGTTATTAAAGCAACTCGACAAAAAAAAAAAAAAAAAAAAAAAAAAAAAAAAAAAAAAAAAAACGGCTATCTAATGATTCTCAGGCCTTCATTTGTTTGTAAATATAGTTTATAACAGCTCCATGTTTTAACAGAAATGATTTGTTTATATTTTTTCAAAATAGCACGTATTTTAATTACATTTTCTTTCGGTTTTTATGAGAAAATGCCAACAAAAAGATATAATTGCTATTTTTCGTGTTTTTCAACTATTTTCCCTTTACGTTCTACAGAAATGGAGTATTTGAGTCACCAAAATTAAACAAATGGTGCTAAAAACTACAATAATAATAATAATAATAATAATATTTCAAAAATAAATGGAGATAAAGATTTCAAACAAATTGCATTTAAATGTGCTTTTTTTTTTCCAATACGACGGTATAAAAATTGAAAATGTGTGATGCTTAGAAATTTGTAATAGAGCATTTAATCGTACAACGAAACATCTGCTTTGTTCATAACAGGCTTCTATAAGGTAACGTTATTTTTTGAAGACACAAAGTAAGCTGAGAGAAAGAAATAGCATACCGTACCGGGGTTAAAAAGAAGACATTTATCCTTGAAAAGCCAATTTTTCCTACAGGGAGTATAGAAACAGAATGCAGCATGCACGTCGAACTTCATGTTTTCGCCAAAGCGCTTGGCTACAGGCGTTGGCGTCAAGCGTGCTGGGACTTTGAGTGTTTGTGAATTTGCCACCGGACGCGGTGTCTGCTTATAGGACTAACCAATCGAGAGGTTTTTTTTTTTTTTTTTTTTTAATCTTTTGAGAGATAAAAGGGGAGTCTTGAAAAGTTTTACTATCGGGTCCGCAGCAAACTCTTGTGCCTAGGAAGTTCTCGATGAGTCAAAGACTGTTTTTCGAAAAAATGTAACACCCTAAAAATGTTTTAACTTTGCAAATATGATAGTCGTAAAATTTTCCCGGATACCTCACTCAAATAACACGTAAATGCGGAAAATTTTTACCTTTCTAACGGTAAAGGAAAGGGCCAGCCCTGGAATTACATATCCACACAACACAGAGAGAGTTCATGTTCACTGCACATTAGACAGCCAATCTACTTTAACGCCAGTTTTAGACAAATACCTAAATGTCTTAGAAGTAGCTAATTGTAAAAGTTTGTACAATGACAGCGTTTATCAGGGTTACAAAAAAGCCGGCTAAAATTTAAAAAAGCCATGCCGGTGGCTTTTATTGGTTTTAACCGGCTTTTTTTTTTGGCCAAAATTGGCCTTTTTTGGCCATAATTGGCTTTTATACAATGAAGCATTTTAATTATAAACTACACATTTTAAAGTGTTTTTAATTGGTTTTAATGACATTTAATTGATATGGAGTTTAATAAGTAACCCAATTTCTCAATAATGAAGACAGTAATACTGGAATTGGAATGACACTTAAATGGTTTTGCTAGTGATTTGTAATCAGAATTGCAAATATGTCAGCTAAATTTTGATGCCATACCAACTGCTTTATCTGGTTTACATGAACCTTTAAACCCCCCACCCCCCATTTTTTTCCTTTTTACAACTTTATGAAAATTAAATAGGACAGTGGTTACTTAGTTACATGTTTTATAACTTAATTAATTTTAAGAGCTATTAATATCAGAGTTGCTTGAAACTGCCTTGTTTAATTTCTAGTAAACATTTAAAATTACACATAGTCATATAATAAAAACATCATTTCTCACTATTAAAAATATTATGAATAGCACATGCATGAATATGCTTAGCAACAAGCTTTTCAAAATTTTATTTAGAGAAATTTTCTTTTTTCTTTTTCTTGTTTAAATGCTCTATTTTTTATACACTTATGTACCAAACTCTCCTCAAATATTTTATCCTTTCTAATTTCTCTTTTAACATTTATAACTAAATCTCTCCATATGGATAAATAAGAATGTTTCCATTTTGATGTGGTACATTTTCTCATTGTTTAATTAAATATAATCTTTAAAATGTGTAGTATATGTGGAGCTATGTAATACAGAATTTGAAAACACTAGTTTGGAGTCTCACTTATATCCTTTTCAATATTTATAATTTTTTTTTTTTTTTTTTTTTTTTTTTTTCAGACATAATGCCTTCACAGTTGCCTTCTAGCAGTTATAAAGACTTATTTATTTGACAAAATTTAATAGAAATTTATAATTTTCTTAGTAAAAAATATTTATAAGTGTATTATAAATTAATTGATCCAAATTTCAAACGAATTAGCTGTAAACCAACTTTTAAAAATAAAAACCGGCTTTTTTAAGTGGTTAAAACCAAAAAAAGCCGGCGGGCTTTTTTTGGCCTGTCTAAAAGCCGGTAACCCTGGCGTTTATCCTGTAGGAAGGGCAGAAGTGTGTTTTTCTAAATCATTTCATAAATACACATGCATATTTTTAATTATATCAAGTTATATTTTTAATTAAAAAATTGTCATATACATAAACTTAAAAAAAAAACGCTAGTAAATAATATATAAGTTCTAGCATGAAGTGCTTTGAATTGTCACAGATATTTTTTTATGTTATGCATCTAAATTTTTACCTTAAAAAACGCTGTTGCAAGTCGAAAATAAAAATCCTCGATCGCGAAACCCCATATGGGAACTATGGGGAAATTTAAAAACGTGATTATACATTACCTAAAAGAATTATAGAAGCCCTGTTTTAACCTTCAGAAAAAAGACATTAGATGCTGAAATTGTGCGTTTCTAAAAAAATATCTCCTTAAATTTTTAATGTTTAAAAAAATCTTTGCAAACTTTGAAATTTCCACTTGATGAAATTTTATCATGTTACTACAGAAAAAACGTGGTACAGAAAAAAACTGTTTTGAAGAAAAACAGTTTTTCTCTGCAAAAGAAACTGAATTTCGTAATTTTTGCAGAAAAAAAACTGTTTTAATGAAAAATTACAGTTTTTTCTGTAAATTAAACGGTTTTCCACTGGCGCCAAAACTGACAGTTTTTTCCTGTCAATTTAACAGTTTTTTATTTTTTTTATTTTATTTTATTTTTTTAGTGTGATGGTGAAAACCGTATTTTCATAATTATATTATGTAATGAGTAATTCCTCTATTAAGTTTTCCCATGGGTTAACACGGGATTCCGCGATGGGAGAGTTTCAGCGAAACGACCCCTAAAGGCTGTTAGTCAGTAAACTTTCCAATTCCCCAACGGGGATGGGGATTTATAATTTTTCTTTTCTGTGTACTCTTAAGGCAGTTGGAAGTCAGATTTGTGAAAAAGTCGTTTTGTTTATTTATTTATTTTTAATATTTTGAGTCCTTTATTTCCCCTGTAAAGAATTGAACTTCTATGTTTTCAGATGATGGGGGAAGAAGTCTTCCTAAAGAAAAACTGAATACACCCAGGTGCATAGAAAGACTAGTAGACATTTTTCTCACGCTCTAGGACATTGTAAGTGATGATGGATTAGCACTTAGGACGTAGCACGCCCTAATAAAGGATATGAGATACATCTAAGGGTTCGGAGTATAGACCACCCTGTTTAGGTCTCGCAAAGGAATTCGCTAATGCCTAAAGGCATTGACAGAGATGGATGTTGAAAGTTTTCTCACGGTGTCCGAGAGAGTGACCATTTTTTCTTTGGAGGAAAAGAGAGGAGGGGAGCAGTTTGGATTCGGAAACTGGGGTGTGCGTTTGGCTCGCACGAACGAGGGAAAAAGAGATTTTTTCCCGGACTGAAAGCACGAGAGGTGCCGAGTAAAATTGAGCGAAGCGCTTGGAACTTGTATAGGACGGCGGGAGACCTTCCTGTAAAAGCCATCCGACCAACGAACTTGCTGCTGAATGAGAAGTTCTAGAGTGAACTAATTTCCAAATTTGAAGCTACAAGGACTCAGTGTTTTATATAATCATATAAGTCAACAACCTACGCATTTAATTTATTATTTTTGTTGTATTCTATATATTCAAGATTTCAAAATAAAACTTTTGATTAATTTTGCATGGTAGAGAGAATTATTCCTCACAGCTACCGTTCAATTAGATTGATCGAGGAGTAAATTCGTAACAGCTGGTGGCAGCGGAAGATCATGTTGACCAGATGATGCGTAGAACAATAGGGGTCCTCAAAGAACATTTGTGAAGTGCAACGTTAATAGTGACAAGCATTGTGGTGATTAAAACTTGTTATCAAGTGCTATTAGTGGTGACAATGTCAAGGATTATTGGAAAGAAACATTTCTTAGAACTGACTGCCTTGTGTTTAGACTGTGTATCTTGGGTCAAGCTAGAAAAACATTTCTGTGTGGATTACAAACCTCTGGAGCTAAAGGATTATCGTAGTGACGACGTTGATTGACAGTGCCTTCTATTCGGAACAGCTGGGTGGACGACAACGGATCCTGTCTTCAAAGGGGTGAGCTAACAAATTCTTTTATCTCAGTGGCATTCTGTTGGGTTTAATTTCCTTTTGCCTTAAGCTGGCTATTGTGTGTCAGTGGTTTATTGTGTGTGACACGAGAAATATCTCAGTAGATTTCAATGATAAAGGGCAGTTATTTTTATTTTTTTTCCTCTCAAAGGAAAAGTAATAATAAAGGATAGTCTTTCTGTTATTGGCATGTAAAAAAAAAAAAAAGAGAAATGTTAATAATTTTTACTGTCAGGAAAATTTTAAGTGCGTTTATTCTGTTAATAACAAGTTTTGTTTAGGAAAATGTTGCTTGAGCTGTATCTAAAATTTGATATTTTAATTTTCTGGTTTTTCTTTCGGGAAAATGTATTTGTCGTGATCTGGCAAAGACGTTTAATATGTGAAAATTTTGCGAGATGGTGGGTTGCAGAAGTGAAACATGGTGCCATTTTTTTAATACAAGTTATAAAAAGGGGAAATTATATTTCTAACTGTTTTGTAAATGTATAACTGAATTATATTTTTTGTGTATGTATGTATTTTTTCTGTTTTAAATTTTGATCTGATATCCATGTAAATTAGGTTTTGGGGTTAATTTTTCAAAAATGTCAGAGTGGAAAAATTTTAAAAAGGTAGATTTGCGAATCCTGGCGGGTGAATTAGATGTTCAAATAGATGAGAGCGACACGATTGCAAAAATAGTTAGTAAAATAGAAGCGGCTGAAGATTTTGATAGAGATTTTGCATTGGCACAAGCCAAAAATATACTGCAAGATCGGGAAGCGCTTATAGCGGAGGAAAAGGAAAGAAAGAGATTAGAAAGGGAGGATCGAGACAAAGACAGGGCTTATGAACTCGAAAAGTTAAAATTATTGCAAGAAGCAGAGACGCGTAGCTTAACATCAAATCATGGTGCAGAGAAAAGCAATAAATTGCCCTTAAAATCCTTAATACATCGTTTCGATGAGAGTCGATCAGAAATATCTTTATTCTTAAATTTGTTTGAGAGGCAGGCAAAAAAATGTAATTTAGAAGATGATGAATTAGTGACAAATTTATTAGCGTTTCTACCGGTAAATGTGGCAGAATTAATCCTTAGAGAGCCATCACATTTGATTGATAGTTATGATTATGTGAAAGGTAAATTATTAGAAAGGTACAAATTAAATGCAGAATCGTATAGACTAAAATTTAATCAACACCAGAGGAATCCAAATAATCCGTGGCGTGATTTAATTTTCGAATTGAATAGCTATCTGGAGGGGTGGTTAAATTCTTTAAAAATTACTAATTTTGAGGAACTAAAAAAAGAGCCCCTCAAGAATTAAAGGATCATCTGATTGATGCCTGGTCAAATTTCACTGACCCAGAAGTTTTAGTGAAACGCTTAGATGAATTAGAGGTTGTGAAAAATTCCCAAAGGAAAACAGGAAATTCGAGAAATTTTTTTGATAAGAAATTTGAGAAAAATAGCTCGGGGATGGAGAATAAAAGTGCAGATAAAAATTTCAATTGGAGGGACAAGAATATAGTGACAGATAGGGATCGTGTTTTCGAAAAAAGGAGGGTAAACAGGTGTTTCCTTTGTGATTCCACAACTCATCTTCGAGCCAATTGTCCGCAGTTAAAAAAGAACGAGAGAGACACCGCTAAAGTAAATCATGTGAGTAAAACGTCGGATTATGAAGAAGGGTTCAAACCTTATCTTAGTAGAGCGAAAATAAATGGGCGTGATATTGTCACTCTAAGAGATACGGGTACCAATTACGATTTGTGTGGTGAGGAACACGTAAAAAAGGAACAATTGACCGGAGATTATATCTTCGTGAAACAGCCCTTGGATTCTAAAATCCGCTGTTTACCTGTCGCTCACATAGAGATAGATTTTGATGGATTGGGTTCCCTAAAAACGGAAGTTGGGGTTGTAGACAAAGAAGCAGACTTGCATTATTATCTCTTAGGGAATAAAACGCAAAATTTAATTGAATTAGCCCGAAAAAAGGTTAATGCAGTGAATGCGGTAATGACGAGATCGCAGGCAAAGAAAGACACTGTTAGTTTGATGGACGTCGCGAGTGTAAATACGAGTTGCGAAAGGGGAGAGGGAAAGCAGGTCGTGGATTTAGAATGTGAATCGGACGAGTTTGCAGAACAATGCGAAAAGGAGTTAGAGCAGCTATCGGAAAATGAAACCTCGGAAAGTGTATTGTTACCTGCTGATTTAAATAACAAGTTCGGAAATTTAGCACGGATTAGTCGTGAGGAATTTAAAAAAGAACAGGATGTTGATCCTTCGTTAAAAGAAGTTAGGGAAAAAGCGAGAGCCAAGAAATCTCACTATGAAATTATGAATGACTTGGTGTTTAGGAAAACTTTTGACAATCGTGGTGGGGAGAGATTGCAGTTAGTGGTGCCTTCGAAATTCAGATTAGACGTTTTAGGAGCCTGTCATGAGGGGATTTCATCGCACTTTGGTGAAATGAAAACAAAGGATAAGGTTTTGCGTCATTACTTTTGGCCGAATGTAATAAAACACATAGAGAATTTTGTCAAAACATGTGATTCATGTCAGAGGATTGGAAAACCTAGGGAAATAGGGAAAGCGCCGCTCAGACGTGTGCCGATTATTGGAGAGGTTTTTTCGAAGTTATCAGCTGACATTGTGGGTCCCTTACCGAAGTCTGAAAAAGGGAATAGGTATATTTTAACAGTTATTTGTGTGGCGTCCAGGTATCCGGAGGCTGTTGCGATATCTAATGTCCGATCGGAAACTATAATTGAAGCATTAATGTGGGTATTTAGCAGATTAGGATATCCCAGAGAGTTACAAACAGATCTCGGAAGATATTTTGTAAGCGAGTTAACAACCGCATTCTTAAAGAAATTTGGAGTTAAGTTAACTCACTCGTCGGTTTGTCGACCACAAAGTAATTTGGTTGAGCGATGGCATCGCTCAGTGAAAAGATTATTGAAAGTTTTGTGTGTTGAAAATGGCGCAAGTTGGGAGGGAAATTTGCCGTATGCGTTATTAGCCTTGCGGACGGTAACTCATGATTCTACGGGGTTTTCTCCTGCAGAGTTAGTACATGGAAAGAATTTACGAACTCCCGAATCATTGCTCTTTGAAAAGTGGACGGGAGGAGAGGAAGAGAATGAGTTAGTTACTGAATATGTATTTAATTTGGTTAATAGGCTAAAACACTGTCAGGAACTAGCAGTGGAAAATATGACCGAAACTCGTGAAAAAGAAAGTTGTGGTATGACAAAACGGCGGTAGAACGGAAATTTAAGGTGGGTGACGAAGTGTTGGTTCTAGCTACCAACAAAAAGAACAAATTATCGGTATCGTGGATAGGTCCAGGAAAAATTCAGTCCAAAATCTCAGAGACAAATTATATTGTGAATGTTCCAGGTAGGCGCGAAAAGGCTCAAATATATCACGTCAATCTCTTAAAACCATATTTGAAAAGAATTGAGTTAGTGAATTTTGTGGCGCAAGAGATAGATGAGGGCGAGGAAAATCAAGATTTGGACATAGCATTTCCAGAAGCGGGGGCTGAGATTTATGATTTTGAAAATGTTATTAAAGACAGCAATTTGAGTACTAGATGTACGTCGGGGCAGATAGAGCAATTGAGAAATTTATTAGATAAATTTAAAACTTTATTTTCTATTGATCCGGGGCGCACTGACTTAATGGAGCATGACGTGGAACTATTAGAATATAAACCTGTAAAGATAAAACCTTACAGATCTTCGCCTAGACAAACTGAAAATTTGAGGAAAGAAATCAAAAGAATGTTAGAGTTAAATATAATCGTTGAAGGGGAGTCAGATTTCGCCTCCCCGATGATTCTGGTAGAGGCCCCTGGGAAAGACGCTCGTCCTTGTATAGATTACCGAAAGTTAAATGAGATCACCCGGGCCGAGTTTTTTCCCTTACCAAACATAGAGGATAGGGTAGAGAGAGTTGCTAGCGCGAAGTATATAACAGTTTTGGATCTCACGAAAGGATATTGGCAAATTCCATTGACAGCTAGGGCGCAAAGGTTGGCCGCATTTGTAACCAGTTTCGGTTCTTATATCCCCCTGGTCATGCCATTTGGAATGTTAAACGCGTCCTATAGATTTTCGAAATTTATGGATAAAATGTTAAGAGGTTTAGAGGAATTTTGTTTACCTTACCTTGATGACATGGCCGTATTCTCGGAAACTTGGGAGGATCATTTGCAGCACCTAGAAAAAGTGCTCATGAGAGTAGAAGAAGCTAAGGTAAAGATTAAATTAGCTAAGTGCAAGTTTGCACAAAAAACGGTCAAATATCTGGGGCATGTGGTAGGCGACGGGAGACGCTCCCCGGCAGAAACTAAAATTCGTGCTATTTTAGATTTACCAACCCCTAAAAACAAAACTGAGATACGTCGATGCTTGGGTATGGCGGGTTACTACTCAAGGTATATAAAAGATTATGCAGTTATGGTGGAACCATTAACGCGCGCGCTTAAAGGTAAAAATAAAAGGGAAAAGGTAATATGGAGCAACGAAATGGAAAAGGCTTTTCAACTGTTGAAAACGAAACTTACGGAAGAACCCATTTTGTACGCTCCCAATTATTCTAAGGAATTTATCATACAAACGGATGCTTCTGAAAAGGGTATTGGAGTTATTTTAGCACAACGTGAGGGTTCAGAGGAACATCCCATAATTTACTTAAGTCGGAAATTTTCGGAAACAGAAAAAAGTTTTTGTGCGACGGAGAAGGAATGTGCAGCTATTATCTTTGCAATAAAGAAATTGCGTCACTATGTTGACGGCCAACTCTTTGCTATAGAAACCGATCACAATCCTTTAGTTTTTCTTAAACGAAATTCTGGGAATAATCCGAGGCTTTTACGATGGGCTCTCACACTGCAACCCTATCATTATGCAATAAAGCATAGACCAGGACGAGATATTGCACATGTTGATTATTTAAGTCGTGCGGAATAAACTCGTTAAATACTAAAAGCTAAAAGTACAATTGTACGAAAAAAAATAATAATTTCATTTGTTTATACTTTGTAAGCCAAGAAATAGTTGTTTTATTCTAAATTTTTCATTTGGTAATTTTTGATCTTGTTATGTATACATATATGTATATTTTTTTTAGTGTAATGTATCAGAGCGCGCATTGATAATTGTATTTATTGCATCTGCCACTCTGAGATATTGGAATTTGTTGCGTTCATCCACTGGTCATAAGATTCTTCATTCAAGCCTGAAGAATCGTCTTTTAGAGGGGGGTGTTGTAAAGAATTGAACTTCTATGTTTTCAGATGATGGGGGAAGAAGTCTTCCTAAAGAAAAACTGAATACACCCAGGTGCATAGAAAGACTAGTAGACATTTTTCTCACGCTCTAGGACATTGTAAGTGATGATGGATTAGCACTTAGGACGTAGCACGCCCTAATAAAGGATATGAGATACATCTAAGGGTTCGGAGTATAGACCACCCTGTTTAGGTCTCGCAAAGGAATTCGCTAATGCCTAAAGGCATTGACAGAGATGGATGTTGAAAGTTTTCTCACGGTGTCCGAGAGAGTGACCATTTTTTCTTCGGAGGAAAAGAGAGGAGGGGAGCAGTTTGGATTCGGAAACTGGGGTGTGCGTTTGGCTCGCACGAACGAGGGAAAAAGAGATTTTTTCCCGGGCTGAAAGCACGAGAGGTGCCGAGTAAAATTGAGCGGAGCGCTCGGAACTTGTATAGGACGGCGGGAGACCTTCCTGTAAAAGCCATCCGACCAACGAACTTGCTGCTGAATGAGAAGTTCTAGAGTGAACTAATTTCCAAATCTGAAGCTACGAGGACTCAGTGTTTTATATAATCATATAAGTCAACAACCTACGCATTTAATTTATTATTTTTGTTGTATTCTATATATTCAAGATTTCAAAATAAAACTTTTGATTAATTTTGCATGGTAGAGAGAATTATTCCTCACAGCTACCGTTCAATTAGATTGATCGAGGAGTAAATTCGTAACACCCCGATTTCGAATGGTATATTACTTTTGTTTCTACGACATTGAGAAGTTAAAATTTTTTTAAGTAATTCAGGTTCCTTACATCATATAAAAACATTACATACGTAAAGTTTAAATTCAATTTTCTCAAAATGTTGCTTTTTGAACTTCGCTGTACTTTTTTTATAGAAACTAATACGCATTATTGTTTGCAAACTTGTCAGAATATTTCACACATATCCCTGATATATCTGAAGTGAACTTTTGTTACAAACATTTACACAAAATTTTTATAAAAAAATTTTTCTTTGGAAAAATGGAAGTTTTTTGTTATTTAAAAGTTGTTTTTATTCCAGATTTTTTTTTAAATAACTAAAGAATATCTGTTTATAAAGTTGACTTCACTTTATTAGGAATTATTTATACTATGTATATAAAAAATTTTAAATGCATATCTTTGGTAGTTTCTGAGAAAAGGTACATTAATTTAAGATGGTAGGTATTAGGGACTTCCAATTTCTCTTAAGGTATATCTCTTTTTCTCTTAGTTCTCAAAATATTTCTAAAATATATTCTTAATTTTATGTGAAGTGTTAAAATCTTACTCACAGCTCGTCAGCATTTAACGCACAAAATATTAAATTAAGAATATATTTTAGAAATTTTTTGATAACTAAGCAAAACAAAAATAAAAACAAGTGGGTAAGTGTGATCACAGATCGCACAGAGGGTTTCGTTTAATATACCTTTCAAAACACTTTATTCTTTTGTAAAATCTCTTAGTTTCACATTTCGCAACCAGGGGCATTCTATTCTATACAAAGCTCTATCCGAACGAAACTCAGTTTTACAACCTATTCATAGATATATTAGTCGAGGGGATCGGGCCTATAGCACCCGAGTTAGGTAGGCGTCTCCTGGCAGTAAAAAGTGGAACTAAAATATGTAAGACTATGTGCATAATATAAAAGAGCGGTCAAAGGTGTGACGGCAAAAGTTAGAAAGTACCCACCGGGTACAATGGGGAGACGTTAGAAAAATTGCTTAAAATACACAAGTTAGAGCCCGGAGGGATAAATAATGTAAGACCTTTTGAAAATTTTTGATTTTTCCTGTGACCGCAAGTGTTTTACTATGAGTATACAAAACATCAAGTCTCCAACTTAATTAGGGGCTGAGTTAGAAAAATTGCTTAAAATACACAAGTTAGAGCCCGGAGAGGTCAATAATATAAGACTTTTTGAAAATTTTGTGATTTTTCGTGTGATCAGAAGTGTTCTGCTATAAGTATGCAAAATTTCATGCCTTCAAATTAAATGTAGGCTCAGAAAAAAAAAAAGCTTAAAATGCACAAGTCAGAGCCCAGAGGGGTAAATATAAGACTTTTTCAAAATTTTATGATTTGTCGTTTGATGTGAGGTGTTCAGCTATAAGTATGCAAAATTTCGAGTCTCCAACATATATACTTTCTGAGAACGGGCTCTGTGCCTGAGACAGACAGACAGGGGAGTGAGACGAATAGGGTTTCGTCAGATGAACGAAACCCTAAACAAGTGGGTAAGTGTAATCACAGATCGCACAGAGGGTTTCGTTTAATATTCCTTTCAAAACACTTTATCCTTTTGAAAAATCTGTTAGTCCTAAATTTCGCAACCAGGGGCGCACTCTATTCTAAACAAAACTCTATCCGAACGAAACTCCGTTTTACATACTATCCGTATATCTATTAGTCGAAGGGATTGGGCCCATAGCATCCGAGATAAGTAGGCGCCCCTGGCGCTAAAAAGTGGAACTAAAATATGTAAGACTATGGTGCATAATATGAAAGAATGGTCAAAGGGGTGTCGGCAAAAGTTAGAAAAGTGCTCCCCGGGTGAAAAGGGCGGAAGTTAGAAAAATTGCTTAAAATATACAAGTTAGATCACGGAGGAGTAAATAATATAAGAATTTTTGAAAATTTTATGATTTGCCGTGTGGTCTGAGGTATTCAGCTATACGTTGCAAAAATTCATGTTTCCAACTTAATTAGGGGCTCTCTTAGAAAGAATTTCTTAAAATATATATGTGGTAGCTCAAAGGGTTAAACGTAAGACTTTTTCAAGATTTAATGATTTGTCGCCTGGTCTCAAGAGTTCTGCTATAAGTACGCAAAATTTCAAATCTCCAATTTAATAAGGGGCTCAGTTAGAAAGAATTGCTTAAAATACGCATGTGGGAGCCCAAAGGGTTAAATGTACGACTTTTTCAAATTTTTATGATTTGTCGCATGATGGTGTTCAGCTATAAGTATGCAAAATTTCACGCCTCCAACCTACATAGGGTGTCACTTAGAAAGAATTGTTTAAAATACACATGTAGGAGCCCAAAAGGTTAAATGTACGACTTTTTCAAAATTTTATGATTTGCCGTTTGATGTGAGAGGCTCAGCTATAAGTATGCAAAATTTCGCGCCTCCAACCTAATTAGGGGCTCACTTAGAAAGAATTGTTTAAAATACACATGTTGGAGACTAAAGGGTTAAATGTACGACTTTTTCAAAATTTTATTATTTGTCGTTTGATGTGAGGTATTCAGCTATAAGTATGCAAAATTTCACTCCTCCAACCTAATTAGGGGCTCACTAAGAAAGAATTGTTTAAAATACACATGTGGGAGTCCGAAGGGTTAAATGTACGACTTTTTCAAAATTTTATGATTTGTCGTTTGATCTGGGGTGTCCATCTATAAGTACGCAAAATTTCACGCCTGCAACCTAATTAGGGACTCACTTAAAAAGTATTGTTTAAAATACGCATGTGGGAGCACAAAGGGTTAAATGTACGACTTTTTCAAAATTTTATGATTTGTCGTATGATGTGTGGTGTTTATCTATAAGTATGAAAAATTTCAAGTCTCCAACATGCATAGTTTCTGAGAACGGGCTCTGTGACGGACAGACAAACAGAGGAGCGAGACGAATAGGGTTTCGTCAGATGAATGAAACCCTAAAAAGACATGCTTTAAGAAGAATACGCAGAAAACAGAAGTTAAAAATATTAATTTCCTGAGGTGATATTCTAATGCATCCCATCCCCATAGGTTTAACATTAGCGAGGGGAATTGTGAAGTTCACTGCCGAATCCCCCTCGCTAATGCTAAGTCTACGGGTGTATGCATTTACATGCATTCGTATATTTAAACTACCTCCTCGGAAAATTAACATTTTTAACTCGTTTTTTCTGTTTACTCTTATTAAAGGCTCAGTGACTAGCAGCCTTAAGCTAAACAATTAGAAAATAAATTTGTATCTAAAAATAAACCCAATATATTTCATTATAAATCACTGCATCTTTAATCTAGTCCCATCACACATCTTAACACATTAAATTAGTATCAAAAACAAAAAAAAGTAAGCAGCTTTACCACTAGATAAATCCGCAAGAGACATAAAAGAACCTGCTACTATAATACATAACAAAACATCGTAAGCGTAACTAAATTTTGTTGAAATTCAAAACTGAAATTCATCAAAACGTTACGCAGACAATATCATTCAGACGATTTTGCACTCTCGAAAGATCACATAATGTCTTCAAAGACCGACTGACACGCAAAAGGAAACATCTGAAGCATGAAATAGCAGAACTGGAGAGGGGTGTTGTTCATAAACTGAATCTTTACAACAGTCATTTTGAAAAGAAAATGATCAAAGTGATGAAAAGCATACATTCGACACGCATGAGATCTAGCTTTCAATAATGCATCATGTGAATAAAATGTTAATAATAAAACTTTTATGAGATATATATAGAAATTTGCCAGTAAATAAAATTACATGTATTTCTATGCAAAAATTCTAAACGGCGAGGATGAAAATTTTATATGTGGATTCAAAGCTGTCAACCTTCAGGTATTTTTCAAGAAAGAAAATTCACTTGGCACCATAAAATTTGTTTGCTAAAAGTATTTAATACTTTAACCCTTTATCTACTGTCGGTATACTTATAAGTACCATTAAAATAACTTGTTATAAAATTCATTTAATACATCGATTAGTAGCAATACAGTTTAGAATGGGTTATAGATGCATTACTTTATATTGTTCCAAAAGCATTATGGGTTACACAAAACAAAAATATTTTTAAAAAGATAATTTCTTTTGCCTTTGCATCTTTTCAGCTTTCTTGACGTTGGGGGGGGGGGGGGGGGGGATTTTACAGTTCGGAAATATTTCCATTGTAAGAACATTATATTTGTACATTTCCTAATTCTACAAAATACTAAGAAAAATATTTAAAATAAAAAGAAATTGAGCGGCGCTATAAATATTGCACAAAATCCCTATAAATTCAAATTTAATTAATCGTTCTAAATCCTTCAATCCTTCTAAAATTTATTAAATGATTATGTAAATCTTCTAATGTAGTTTAAAAAATTCACGAAAAAGGTTTCAGAAGATAAAATATTCATAATTCAGTATATAAAGGGTTAATATCTGAATTTAACTTGATTTATTTCTCTGCAGTATTTATTTGTTTTCATTTCTTAAGAAAACATTTCTGTTTCAAAATGTGTTTATTTGATTTAGAGAAACAGGAAGGTTGGCAGCTATGCAGATTATATTAAATTGGCTATGCACTATGCAGTATACCGACAATTCCATACTCATATAAGAAGAAGTACTAAACTAAAAATATGTCTCACTTTTATAAACCTTACATGGAAAAACAAAGACTTTTAAAAAGATTTTCACGGGAACAGAAGTCATAACTTTTAGTTGAACAGTCAATTCATAACAACGATCATTCATCTTTATTTAAATATTAGTTTGAAATTGTGCAGAGTACTAGAGAAAACTGTGATGTGTACTTGGAACATTCAATGTACGACAGAAGTAATTTTTTTTTTTTTTCAATTTTCAAAGAAATATATTTTCGCACAGAAGATATATTTCTAAAATATCCTGAAAATGTGACTTCATCAAAAAATCTTCAAAGAAAATCAATCAAGAATCAGAAAGTCTTGGAGACCAACCGCACTTTGCCAGTTACGGACTAAGATTTAAGAAAAAAACATAAACACTTCTGATCTGATTTCATTCAAAGAAAACAAACATCGTGTTAAAAGCAAGTGTTAACACTTGAAAAAATAAAGTTCAGGGGTGCCATTTAAGAACTTTCTTGGGGGAGGGGGCAAAGATTTTTGAGAGAAGTTGTATAGCTAAGGGTAGGATCGGGGCGTCTACCAACCCCCCTCCTTTTCCCGAATGAGAAACGTAAACTGAATCATGCTTACAAAAACAGTAAAAACTTTGAATACGGAAACTCAAGAACCAATGAAATATTTTGTTTTAAACAGGTTTCCATCTTAGCGGGTAACATTTCAATATATTGAGTATGAAAAATTTTCTTTTTAGACAGTATTCTATTATAGGTTACATTTTTACAGAAATCCTCGAAGACTGTTAAACCATCCACTTTATAGTATAGCTCTGGAAAGAGATGTATTACAGCAAAACTTGTGCAAACGAAGCCTGTGTATAACAGAATTCTTTCTCAAAGTGAGGGGGGGGGGGGGAGGATCAAATTTCGATGAAAAAACATCATACAATTATACTTGTTAAGACAGAGACCTGTCTAAAATGGAACTTTTTTCTTGTCCCTTACGACTTCCTTTTTTCAGGTTTTACTACAGGGGCGCCATTTCAAGAGTTTCCTGTCGATAGACAAGGAAAAATTTTCTTTGAGGAATAGGGAACGTGCAGAACTGCACAAATCTCATAGAAAATGGGAAAATCTCGCACAATAAAAAAAGCTCTGAGTGATTAACTTGTGCTCTCCTTAACTTTTTTCACGGACATGTGATTATCCTGCGAATTTTTTTTTAATTTTCGTGAAAGTCCACGATTTTTTTTTTCTTTCGTATTCCGCAAAATCAATTCGTCAATGGATCTTCGAAAAAAATAGCGAATTCTGCAACTTTTGAAAAAAAAATATCCCCAAATCGTCCCGGAATAAATCGCTAATTTCTCCAAGCTACAGTGAAAAATATTGCTAATTTAATCAGAGATCGCAAAAAGAAATGCAGATTTCGCCTAATGATTGTACAAACCAAAATCTCGAATTTTGTATTAGGATTGCAAAAAAAGAAAATCGCGAATTTCGTCAAAAGATTGCACAAAAAAAATCCCGAAAATTTAGTCAAGCAATAGAGAGGAATTTCTTCAAACGATCGTGAAATAAGATACAAAATTTTAACTAACGCGGAAAAAATTACAAATATTATTAGTCGGTGGTAGAAAAAAAAATCACGAATTTCAACAAATGATCGTAAAAAAGAAGCGCGAATTGTGTCAAAAGATCGCAGAAGCAAATATAGAATTTCGTCAGTTCCCAGCAAAGAAAGAAACAGTGGGCCATCAGCTGGAAAAAAGATGGCAGCCAGCAGTGCTATCAGCGGTAAAGTGCAAGGGTGCCATTACTTAAACCTGTCGAAAAGTGTCCAAGCCGAATGCAGCTGGTTCATCAGTGATGGCCAACAGCAGGCCCATCAGTGATGGCCAACAGCAGGCCAGCATTGGTATGCCATCACATTACTTCAATCCGGCACTTTTCCTGCAGTGCTAGCACCTATCCCATTGCTATTCCTTTGCTGGCCCAGCACTTTCCCTTACAAAAATTTCTTATAGAATTCTATAAAAAAACAAAGTATTATGTAATTATGGCTCTTTTTTCTATAAGCTAGTTTCATCAAGATATATAGAAACATCTGTCGAAATGTCTATAATAGAAATGTCTATAGCAATATTTGAACTGCATGTGGTCACCCTCCCAAGTACTGACCGCGCTCGATGCTGCTTGGTTTTTGTGATCGGACATGAACAAGTGCTTTCAGCGTACGCTACAATTGCTCGTAGTTTTCAAGCTCTCATTACACTATTTCAAGTTTGTTTCTTTTGTGATTTACGTTCCCAATCATTAAACTGGTATAGAAATTATTCTATTGTATAGAAATCCTATGTATTTTATACGCTTTTTTTTATTATTATTGATTCTGAACTGCGTAAATTATGAAAACCGAAATCCTTTGTAACCTAGTAAAACCAGATTTAAGGAGAAAAAAAAAGTGCGTTGAAATAAAGAATTTATTTATTTATCATTTACTTATTTATTTTGTTGGTGGCAGTGGTGCTATATTTTTTACAGTTTAAAAAAAAATTAGCTTCACAGCTTAAATTGTGTTAAGATATTCATTCATTTCAGATTTGTGTTCAAATACTCAATGTCTTCGATATTCGCAGCGCCACCTAGCGTAAGGGTTCCCAGCAATAATACTGCAAAAGTTCGTGCACTCCCATGTAGTGGTGGGCCAGCGCATGAGATAAAATGGATGCCCACCAGAATTTTATCTGATGATTTCCAACAGCAAAGTTGACTGAAGCTGTCCAGCAGTGGTCATGCAGTGGTAGACCATCAGCCAGCACTTCTCCATCATTGCCAGCACCTATTTTGCTGCTGGCCAGCAATTTCCTCTTTGCTGGGTTGGTCTCGGGAAAATATTGTGAATTTCGACAAATGGTCGAGAGAGAAAAACCAATTTCGATAACGGTTGCAGAAAAAAAACCCGTGAATTGGAGATCTGCACGGGCCGGAATTTCCAGGGCCCGGCCCGGCCCGAAGGAAAGCCATTTTGGCCCGGCCCGTACAAAAATCAGTGAAAATAGGCTCGGCCCAGCCCGACTAAATTTCTACAAAAAATTCCGTTTTTTCTCGCCATACAATTAAGATTCTTTTAATGAATACTACATGCATATTTATGGGAACATTTTACAGTATGTTTTAAATTACTGTGTGTTCGCAAAATAGAAAACACACAATAGTAAACATTAACGATTACTTACAGTGTTTTAGTCAACGTCTCTACAGACGTTTCAAAATTTAAATAAGGGTTTATTAAAAGATTATTGTAGTTTAGAATAAATGGTTAAAAAATATGATAACTTTTGAAGCTTATAATAAAAAGTAGATTTGTGAAAATATTTCTGTCATTTTTAAGGCTTTTCTCAAATCCAAAGAAGCTACATTTTGAAACATTTATGAATTCATTTCTTTTCGGAAACGCATGAGATTGGCAGGTATTCTTATTCAGAAACCATGTAAATGCCGTTTTTTTTCTTAGATAAAAGTAATATATCTTTCAGAAAATACTGCCAAAGTTAGCGTTTTGAATCGAATTTCCGGAAGCGATAGCACAGGAAAGGAGAAAAACGTACAGTCACGTGACAAGAGTTTCTGTTATCTCTGTACGTAATTTATGAAAAATGGAAACTCTATTCGATCCCAAATGCCTTCAATACTCAGGCCTGTCAATTTTATGCCTTTATAGTTAAAAATGAGTCAGAAAATGTGTCTGAAAGTTTCGCATTGTTGAGCAGTAAATATGAGAACCACCTTAAAGTACATTTCCAAAGATACTGTTAACAGAAGTTCATTATCGCTATTAATACTTTTACAAAACATAATGCCTGTCCTACACATCCTGAGAACGATTAAGACCAGTTCCGTCCCGGCACAAGTCTGCCGAAAAAATTAAACCCGGGATCAGGCATAATGTAACTGTAAGATGCCGATCTGCTACGATGGACATGTTACATTTCTGTATTGATGTTGTTAAACTCGCATCGGCTCGTAACGCACATTTATACTTCTCGAAAAAGTCATATTCATTGGAAATGGCCTCGTATTTTATCTGCTACTCTCAAATTCTTATATCGGGCCGATAGGCCCGATTAATTTTTTTTATCGGCCCGGCCCGGCCTTGCAGGCCCGTTCAATTTTTTTGCCGGCCCGGCCCGTTGAAAAAGTTGTCCTAATTCTGCCGGCCCGGCCCGTTTGAAAATTCTCCTCCATTCCGACGGTCCGCGGGCCGGGCCGGGTACGGGTCTCGGGCCAAGCCCGGGCCCGTGCAGACCTCTACCGTGAATTCCGTGAAACGGTCGCGGAAAAAAAGCGCGAATTTCGTCAGATGATCGCGAAAACAGAATCATGAAATTCAATCAGTCATGAGATAATCAGCCCGCGAACGTCATGAATAGGTCACGAAATTTGCAACTTTTGTGATCTATAGCGATAAGAAAAATTTCTATTTAGTGGTTTTCTGTAAGTAAAGGTAAGGTAAATTTTTAATCGTTTCGGATTGCGTTTTCACTATTTTGAGGTGGGTTCGTGTTAATACTGTTTTTCAAAGAAATCCTGAACATTTTTCAGATGAAGAAGATACATATTTGAACATTAAGGAATACTATATACATATATATGTATATATCTTCATTTTTCTACGTAAAGTTTATATTAAAGATATAATTGTAGACTTCTTTTACAATAATTGCATTAAAATATGGATTAATTTTCTTTTATTTCGGGTGGGGTTGCCTTTCAATGGAAATCTTTCAGGCGGTTTTCGAATTTACATGAAATTACAGCCCAGCGTCAGGTAGGTTGACGTATTTTCTTCGTTGCGAGTGAGGTACACTTTAAATTTTTCGGGTTGTACTTTATCTCTTTCGGTCGGAATTTGGATGATCTGGTTTTCCACAAGGAAGTCCTGAATATTTTCCAAATGAAAAATTATATATCTGACTTGACTATTAATGGAGGCCCATAGTAATAACACATGTGTTTATTTCTGTATATAAGGGATAAAATTATAGACTACTTTATTTTAAACGTGTTAAAATATGGAGTAATTTTTTAATTTGGGATTTGGTGGAAGTCAGTCGGTTTTTGTGTTGAAGAAATTGTTTTGTCGGGTGTGTGCAGACTTCATTCCTAGCCGTTGAAAAATTTTGAGAGTGCACCATATATAATATGATTTAATAAAGCAAATATTTAAATAATTTGATAACACTGCAATGATTGCAGTAAATATAATTTGACAATAATAATCCAAAAAGTAGAAAGTCGGATATTTAAGATCTTTAATTATACTCGCCCCTTCACCCCCCCCCCCCTTTACACACACACCCCACCACAAAAAAAACTATCTGAAAAAAATCTACCCCTAAATTTCTAGCCATGCGGGGACTAGTTTTTCTATGATCGAGTTGTACACAGCTGAGAAGTAATTGATAAAAGAAAATGTATATGTATATCTAAATTTAGCCGAAGTACGCTATATGTCTCACCTTAAGAAATTTCGAACAGGAAATTTTTCTGATAATTATTAATTTCTATTACATAAAGCATGTTTTTATTACAATCAAATATGATAAATTATTTTAGCATTTGAGCAATTTTTTAATTTTTGTTTGAGTTTTGACAATTGATGATTGATAAATTTACTGAAAAATCTAATTCCTTAGGGGGGGGGCTATTGCCCCCCCAGTCCCCCTCAAATGGCGCCCCTGATAAAGTTGTTACAATTTTTAGTATATAGACTGCCACTAAACCTTAATCAATGAGAAAATTGTTATTAAGAGTAAATCGTTATAATCTAGAAAATCGTTATTAGCACCTACAGTGCCAGCAAAAAAATTTTGACCGTTATTGAAAAATTAAAAAAAAAAAAACCCTCTTTTCAAACCACTACCCTGCAAGGGCAACCACGCCACGTGACCAACGCGCAACAGAAACTCTCGCCCGCCTCTTCTATTTAAAGCAGGAAAAAATAAAATAAAACATTTTTTTTTTTTTTTTTTTTGCTGGCATTGTAATTAACTCAATTGTAAGCTCTTAAATTAATGAGTGGCCGTCATTAGGACGTACTAAAAGAGAGCATTCTAAATCTGATTTTTAAAAAAACTATCAATTATTAACCTTAAAGCAACTTAAAACAAAAAACATTGTAATTTAAGTCGAACCTGTCAGGCTAGCAGCGCCCGACTGAGGATTAAGCAACCACAGTATTAGTATGCAAATACCATCTAGTCCATTAAATCAGTTTTATTTCTATTTTGCAGCAAAATGAATAAGAGCTATATATAATATTAATCGTATTACATCACTATTCATTTCCGGCAACAGTAATTATGAAAACGTGTTTAAGTACTCAATAATGTAATACGAGTAGATTTCTTCATCAGAAATAAACATATTAAGAGCAAAAACGTATTTTTAACACATAGTATTAGTGATATATTAAAAGAAAAAACTATTATGATTTTATTTACCTTAACCAGAAAAAGTACACTTAAATATAGATTATTTTTCTCGATTGGTTCAATTTTGAGGCACTCAGGAAGCACTTAAATCAAATACTGCTATTCAAATACGCGTTATCTTTAATCCCAGCCACAGTTTAAACATACAAACTTTAAAATCATTTCGGTAAAGTTAAGATAGCGTAAAGATGAACATTCCCTCCATAATTATTGAACTTACATGAAATCGATTTAATCAGACATTAATATTTTTTTGATTTTTCGTTAACAGTTAATATGAGATTATTTTTCTTAAAAATATGTTTTAGCATCATTAGATTGTAAAATGCACAAAGACTCTCAAAATATAGTATATCAGTAATGACAAGTAATATTTGCGTGTATTTGAAATGCGTGTGGAATTTCTTAATAAACAAATTATTACTGAAAAATCGATAGAATTCGACATTAACATAATAACATTTTTGGAACGCTTTTCGCTTTGGAACCTTTTTTTAAATTTCTAATTTTCTTTAAAATTGTTCCGTTCGAACATTTACGGCTTAAAAGCAACAGAAATTTCGAATTTCTATCCCTAACAATTCCATTTAGAACGTTTTTAGAACGTTTTTCGCGCATTACACCCTTTTAAATATCGAATTTTCTTTAAAACTGCACTGTGCGAACATTTACGGTTAAAAAGTATAGCCATGTAAAATTTCAAGTTTCTATCCTTAACAATTCATAGAAATAGTAATTTAGAACGCTTTCCGCACATTTCATCCTTTTAAATTTCGAATTTTTTTAGAAACCGTTCTTAAGAGCTTTACATCTTATACGTAACTACCATGCCAAATTTCAAGTTTTTAGCTCCTTCAGTACCTCAAAAATAAAAATTTTCGAATATTTTTCACTGCTGTATCCTTTCAAATTTCGAATTTTTTTATCAAACAGTTCTGTGCGTGTATTTGTGACTTTATCTTTTAAACTTCTTGCAGAATTTGTCATGTATGTTTAATGATTCATAAAATAATAGATATGAGAATTCATATTTAACTAGAGGGATCAGCCCCAGCGAGCTACACCCGCTAACCCCTGTTCAGCCTTACCAACCTCTGAAAATATACTAATGGGCCCTGTTTAAAAACATATTACCAAGTTACGAAAGATTGGATGATATTATCAGTATATAACAGCGGCTATCTTCTGCAATCGCGTTGCCATGCTTTTCCGTTTGATTGGGAAATTTTTAGGTTACCATGGCCTCATTCATCGCTGTCGTAATAAATGACGTCTGTTTTCGGGATTGATAAGTAAGATCAATTACACATTTGAAAATTAGCTCATATATTTTAATTAATTATAGTTAAAATTACATACCGTAAAAAAATTCGTGCAGCACTGTAGCTAGAACCGCCCCCATCCCATTTTTTGACGGAATTTCTGTGATTCAATGCGGTTAACTACAATCAATTACATGCAATCAATTGCACTTGTAATTAAATTGCGGATAACTGAGATTAAAAATTTGCCCAACTCTGATGTACAGGTACAATTTTAGAGCCATAAAATTGACTATACACTTCATACAATTTGCGATTTTGCGATAAAAAGTGAATCAATGTAATAAATATGTAGCCTTAAGATATTCATCCCCAAATTTCATATTAAAAATAAATAAATAATAATAAATTGAATATCAAAATGAACGTCAGAACTGGAACATTTGTGGAAATTCCGAAATTTGCGATTCAGGTGGTTAAAGAAAATAAATTTCTATGCAAATTGAAAGTAATTGCAAAGAAAATATAGTGCAGTAACGGATGCATTAAAAAATTTTTTTTTACTTCCAATAAAGTAAGTATTTAATGTATGTCCGTCCATGCGTAATTTTGATATGAAAGCTTCTATTTTGATAATTCTTTTTTTGTTGAAAAGGGCTGGTTCTAATGATTCTTTCAGGGAGACCTAAAGCACCAATAAAAAATAAAAATAAAAAATAAATAAAAAATGAACAATAATTTGGGGGGAAAACTCTTATTATCAAGTTACTTTTAGAAAACAACTGGAATCCATCTGACTTCTGAATCTTCACGATATTTTAATTAGAGATGCACCGAATGTTCGCTATCTATTCGGTATTCAGACTATTCGGCCATACTACCGAATTTTCGGTTAGGCCGAATATCAAACTATTTGGTATGCCGAATATTCGGTTTGGCCTAATATCGAAATATTCTGCCAGACCGAATATTTAAAAAACCTTTAAAAAAATATTTTTAAAAACTTAAAACAACTTCTATTTTTAACTTCCAATTAATACAGATACCGGGTGTCCCAAAAAGGACTGACTGATTTTAAAATTCAATAACTTCCAAACGGTGACAAATATTTAAAAAATTCTTGCAGGAGGGTTATGCATAAAGTCAAAAGTTTTTTTACAGTGATTTTCGATTTTAGTTCGAATTACAAACAATAGATGGCGCTGCGATCAATAGAGGCTAAATTCAGGCTCGATTTTTGGTACTTCGTGGCCCGGATAATACATTTCCATCTCCTTTTTCTGCATGGAAGAAGAGAAAGGGCCAAAAATCGAGCCTGTATTTAGCGACTATTGCTTACAGCGTCATCTATTGTTTGTAATTCGAACTAAAATCGAAAATCACTGTAATAAAACTTTTGACTTTATGCATAACCCTCCTGCAAGAATTTTTTTAATATCTGTCACCGTTTGGAAGTTACTGAATTTTAAAATCAGTCAGTCCTTTTTGGGACACCCCGTATTTAGATTTAGAATAATTGGAAATAGAATTATATTCAAATAAAAGAGAATTGTTTTACATTTTTATTTGCTATTTGAAAAGTATCATATAAGAAAATTAACCAATAATGACGATTTTAGTCCCTTCCTGGCAAATAAACAGTATATGACTGTAAAATCTTTCTTCCAATTCCTTCAAAATTTCCCTTTGATTTTAAAATATTTGTTTTAGAATATAAGAATATTTTATTCATTTTATTTTAATTCAGAGAGGAATACATGAAACTTAAAATTTTATCAATTAAAGAAGCTTTAAAACTATCCACTTCTTAAATAACAATTCAAAGCAAAGATTTTTTTTTTAAGTGCAAAATTTATTTGTAAAAAAAATCTTGTTTATCAATATGGAAATATGAGTGTTAAATATTATGTAAAATTGTTTTAAAATTTAACTTTTTATTACTTTTAAACTCTGAAATTTAAAAATATTCGGCAAACCGAAAGTTCGGTATTCGACCGAATAGTTACTATTCAGCTGGCCGAATATTCAATATTCAACGTGATAGTCACTATTCGGCTAGTCGAATATTAGGTATTCGGTTTACCTGCTGGCCGAATATTCGGTATTCGGCCAAAATCACTATTCGGTGCATCCTTAATTTTAATGCTCTTGAAGGAATTTTTTTTGGTTGAAATTTAATGAAAATCCCATGAAAGGGTAATAACATAAAAACACAGGATAACACACAAATCACTGATCTCTCGTATAGTTGTCTCCAAACATACCATTTCTATGACACGCACGCCATTAAAAAAAAAAAAAAAAAAAAAAAAAAAAAATATTATATCAGAAGAACGGAAATGCAAAAACAACTTTCCGCGATTGACTTTTTTTATACCAAGAAACCTGATCGCTCAAACTTCCACTTTTTTTCTGTCCCTGTTAAAAGGGAAAATGGTGTGAGTGTCCGATATCGGTGACGTTTTTTGGCATCACGTTGGCCACATGAACTAGGATTGCGAAGGTGCAGCAGTAAGACGATGATGTTTCACGGAGGTTATTTTTTTAAAAAGCCAATGGGAAAATATTACTGAAAAATGAGAACCTTTAATTAATTCGAACGTTTGTGAAAGGAAAATAAACGAAAAAAATTATCTTAAAATTGCTCTTACTAAACACAGTTAAGGTAAGCGGATAAACTACCTCCCGGGTCCCTAGGCTAGACTTTTTGGGGACCCCATCCCCTTCTTCAAAGCACTATATTTCAGTTTTTTCTGTCTCTAAAAACGGAAAGAAGTACTTTTAGTGCAGGTAAACATTGAAATTTAATAAAATTCAAAATGCAATGATTCGGAAATTTTCGGTCGTAAAAAAAATGGGATTTTTTTCAAATTGTTTCCAAGACATAAGAACAATATTTTCTAAAAGTAAGTTATTAAGACCTGGGGGCATATAAAAAAATAAAATTTCTTATTTTAATGTCTATATACAGAAAAGCAAAAGCTGTACTTGATTTGTACATTTTCTTGCAATTGGAAGAATGTTTCTATCACAGCGGTTTAAAAGGATAATCGCCATAGCCTCAATTTTGAATCCCCCAGTATATTATGCAATTCTGAAAACATTTCTGAATCTTCTGCATACATTCTTTTTTTTTTTCCCCCAGAATGGATTTACAGTAAGTAAATTTAAAAAATAAAGTATTTTCACATAAACTTATATGGGGTCTCCTCATAACCTCAAAAGAAATTTCTTAGTTTAACAATGAATTTTACTAGAATACTAGAAAGATAGCCCGTCAAAAATGACGGAAAATGATATATAAAGATGTACAACACATGAGCAATAATGTGTTTTTCTCACTTGTTTGGCAGTGATAGATGAAAATAACACATTTTAAAAACGAAACACATTTAGGTGTACTATAGGTGGTTCACTATAGTGGTCTTGGCGTTTTTTTTTTAAGCTTGGCGGAATTCGGGCGTCAGAAAGTGAGATGTGTAGCCAAATTATATAAAAAGCTATGAAAATTAACTTGATGAAATTTTTTGTTTGTTTATATATGTGTTTTAATTAAATATATAATATTGTTGTTTTTTATGTACAAATTACTTCTGCTTCTGCATAAAATTAGATAAATGGCTTCTTTATATTAAATAAATTGTATAAATATTGAAAAAAAAATGCATGTGTATATGAAATGAAACATTGAATAGGTGGCTAGAATACATGTTGCCAAATGTCCTTCTTCGCCAGGGCGGTTTTCTCTATTAAAGGTCCCTATACCCGAAAAGTACCGAGAATTTAATTTCTGCATCCGGCTATGTAAGGTACATTAAAATCGGATAGTTAGGAACTCAGATAGTACAGCACCTTACAATGGCGGTTATTTTATTAGTAGCATCAGGATGAAGATGTAAATACGTACATTTTCGTATATTAATTACACTTTAAATTCTGACCCATAGATTTTGAAGGAAAAAAAAAACCTTAAATGCGTTGAGTTTAAATTAAATTGTGCTGAGCTCGATTATAAGGATTAATGGGTATCAATGGGAATTTCGCTAAATTAACTAGCTATCGCCAAGTTGGCTTGATATATGGTCATTTTTGTCGCCAAATTTGTCGTCATTTTTGTCGCCAAATTTGACGATATTTTGCCAAGCTGGTCAAAATTTGGCGCTACTGTAGTAACCCTGTATTAGTACATTTCAACAATTTCTCATTGTTGATGCTGATACCAATTTCTTCATAGGAAGTCTAACATGGCGGCGATCAATGAGGTGGCCCATACCGAATCGTGAGGGACACACAGAGAATTGGATTTTATATAAATTGATAAGTGGGAAAAGTTGGGTGATCACTCCGAGCGCTAAAGATTAAAGGGCGAAAAATAAACAAAATGCTTTATTAAAACTTAATAGCTTATTTAAACGATATCATTTGTAGAGATGCTGACCAAATCTCGCCCAGGATGCTGCAGCTACAAAAGCCGCCACTGTGTAAATCCATCACAAACTGGAAGCCAGAAAGTTGCAAGAATTCAATATTTTCTTCTTATGAATAATCGAAAAATAAAAGGGGAGTAGCATTTGAAATACCATTTACCGGGTGTTCCAAAAATGACTGATGGATTTTAAAATTCAATAACTTGCAAACGGTGACAGATATTAAAAAAAAATCCTTGGAGGAGTGTTATGTCTGATGTCAGGAGTTTTTTTTTACAGTGATTCTTGATTTTAGTTCGAATTTCAAACAATAGATGGCGCTGATAGGCGCTCAGTCCAGACCCGATTTTTAGTACTTCGGGATCCATTCAATACATTTTAATCTCCTTTTTTTTGCATGGAAGAAGAGAGAAACCGAAAAATCGAGCCTGGATTTAGCGGTTATTGCTTGCAGCGCCATCTATCGGTGCTATTTGTAACTAAAACTGAGAATCGTAGCATAAAAACTCCTGACACCTTACATAACACTCCTGTAAGAATTTTTTAAATATCCGTCACCGTTTGCAAGTTAATGAATTTTAAAATCCATCAGTCATTTTTGGGAAACCCGGTATATTTAATTACCAACAAGATTCAACAAATGGGTGAAACAAAGAATATTTCACGCCATTTTTCTTTACATAAACTGTTATCCCGATATGAAGAAAAAACCTGAAAAAAAAATGTTACCACTGGAAGCCCATTCCTTCCGGGTCTCTAGGCTTCAGGCTCTTCAGGCTAATGGGTAATCTGCCTCTGTGTGAGCGAGATCTCAAATTCCCCGCGCTAATATTAAACCTATGGGCGTGTGATGCATTCGTATTTTCAAAATAGTACCTCGATAAGAAATTGATTTTAAAGGCCAACTGGAAAATTACTGAAAACTGAGAACCTTTAATTAATTCGAACGTTTGTGAAAGAAAAATAAATGAGAAAATTGTCTTAAAATTACCCCACTAAACACGTTAAAGTTGCTGGTTTAGTGAGATCTCGAATTCCCCGCGCTATTGTTAAACCTGTGGACGTGTGATGCATTCATATTTTCAAACTATCTCCTTAAGAAGTTGATTTTAAAGGCCAATGGAAAAATATTACTGGAAAATGAGAACCTTTTATTAATTCGAACGTTCTTAAAATTCTTCCTACTAAACACAGTTAAGGGGGCTCTTCACTCACTTGAAAACACCCGCTCCGTAATGTTAAACCTATGAAATACAATTGAAATATAAGTGAAATGCAAAAAAAGTGGTTGAAATGAAATAATAAACATATAATTATACATGAAGATTACAATAATATATTTCCTCTATTAAAAAGAAAGAACACAATCGGCCAACAAAGCGCTGGCAAACATTTATCTATACGAATATTTTTAACCTTCTCGTGTGGTAGCCATGTCCGTAAAGGACATTGGTGTGACGTCACTTAATGTTATAATAGCAATTGGGGAGTTGCCGTGTAAGATATGAAATAAATAGCACAAATGCTACATATGTGACGCCACATTTCTGACAAATAAGCCAATAGACTGTGATGTTGCATTTGGAATAATTATATGAAGGGTATTAAAAAAAAGTTAATTTTCGTAAAAACTATTTATATAATTTAATTACTTGAAAAAAAAATTGATGAAAAGATTGCATTTACTTTTTTTTTTTTTTTTTTTATGAGACATATTTTTGATTCATTCACAGTTGTTATATTTTTACAATCAAAATATAAATAATGTATTTTCCGAATCACATTTCAGAACGCGCTGGCAGCCATGAAAAAAAAATGCTTTAACTAACATGAAAATTCTTGAAGGTAGCACATGAAGGAAAAATTTTTGTAAAAAAAAACTACACAAATTACATTTATGTTATCAAAGCACAATTTGTGCAGGAACCGTGAATTTGAAAAGATCATTAGAAGAAGACAACGTAAAAAAAGAAAGAAAAAGAAAAGAAAAGAAAGAACAAAGAGGGGGAACGATAAATTGACATTCTACTATATATTTATTGGAAAAACAGAACAGCATTCCCCGACGAAACTAACTCTCTTTAGCATCTTCGAAAGAAGGATGCATCTAAGCTTATTTCACAGCTGATGGACTAGCAATAATATGAGAATCGACCATCCCCTATGCAATACATCTTCATTCATCAAACATATCGCACTTGACATCGTTTATCTTGAACAAATTCCTTTTAGGGGGAGAGGGGGAATAAAGTTATCTAGGATCTTTGTGAATCTATGGATTCATAAATACATAACATTTATATATTTTTTCTTTTTTCAGGTGGCATAAGGGAACTTTCAAATCGATAACTACCACCCCCGCATTTCTGAAATTTCAACGGCGATCTTAAACTACAGTGAAGGGGAGAACTACAAAAGAATTTTCAAAATAACTGAAATTCGGTTGAGTCATCGGCAGGGCTGCCACTGCATAATGGCATCAAAAACGGTTGTTTAGTAGCCAACGATGAAAAAACTAGAAGCCAAAGTAGTAGCATTTATACAAAAATATTCGCCAAAATAGTTGCTTGCTTACTTAAAAAAGGATAAAAGAATCCTTATCTAAAGAATCCAAGAAGGAATAGTCTCTTGTGCTGCAGTTGCAGCCTTACCAACATATCGCTCACCCACAAGAAAAGTGACACATCTGGCTAAAATTCATTTTTCATTTTATTATATTAATAGGTCTGTCATACAGACCATATTCATAAGTGTAGTTATATAGAAAATCACTTTATTACGCTATATGTCCGTTTGTGGCCACAGAAGAGAAGTGGATTGTGTGTGGAGGTAAATTTACCAAAACTTGGAAACCTCATCCTACGTCTTCATTCTTAAGCGTTTTACGCTTTTACACACGTTTTTACACCTGCATGCTGAGCTAGTGCTATAATTTCATATTTTAGTTAAATCATGCAAATTTTCGTTTGTTTCTTTTGTGAAATTTACTTTTATCGAGATGTGTCACTTTTCTTGCGGGTGAGCGATATGTGAGTGAGAGATACTAAACTGGGTATCGTCCTCGTAGCTTAAATGGTAGAGCACTTAGAGCGCTATTCCAAGGTTTCCGGGTTCGATTCTCGGCTTGGACATTTTTTAATCTGTTGGTTCTACGCTTAGTTAGCAATGTGATAAATCACGTAATAAATATTCAATAATTTCACTGCTGAAAATTAATTCAAATTATATAAATTATTAAACATTTATATAATACATTATTTTCATTAGTTGCATGAAAATTAATTTCAATATTTTTTCAAACAGACTGAAAATGTTTAATTATACTCTAATCAATAGTTTAATAAACTATTGAGGCCCTACATCCATTTTTAATTAATGTATGTTACTGCGTTTACTCTCATAAAATACTTTAAAATATTCCAACGGCACACCCAATTGTTGAAATGGATTAATCGAATGAGGAACTAAGATGCAATACTAGCATTTCTACAAACATAGATAAATAGTAGGAATAGTGACCGTCACTTTATTTATACGCAGAATTTCTGTCATAAGAAGTCAAAAATAAATTAATCGAAAATAGTGGTAACTGTAAGCCCCTGCGATAATCAGGGAATTCCTAGCAAATATTGCCATTTTTAGTATTTAATTTTTTACATCAAATTCGTAATATATATATTTTTTTTTTCTAATAGTTATTTATAGACCTATATTTTTCATATTTACAATGCATTTTATAAAATTTTGAACAGTCAAAATCAATAAAATTCATTATAATCAGTATAGCTTCTTTTTATGTATTTGTTTGTCTGTTACATATTTGATGTTAGCAGGGCTTAATTTCTAACAAAAAAAGTACCGGAGCCCTAATATTCTGCAGTACTAACAACCGTAGCGTGCTCCCTCCCTCCCGTCACTCCAATCCGCATATTTATATTTCATACATTATTTGCAAATTCAAAGCATTTTTTTCTTTAGAAAAATAATTTTAAATATATCTATTTTAAATATATCTATCAGCATACACTTATAATGCATAATTATCATGGAAGACGGTAGTATTCCGAGTGACGCAACCTTAAGCCTAAAATCGTATCGTTAAAATCGTATCGTATCGTATCTGGCGGAACTCATATATACAGCTGACTCGACATCAAAGAAAACGCGAAAAGCCGCCTTTTAATAACTCAGCAGATATAGGTCTTATTGTTCTGAATTTTCTAGAACAGTCTTATATCTGCAGTCTAATTGTATACTGAAATTTTTACATTTCTACGTGCAGTATATTTTGAGATCTAAATAGCCATTTTTAAAGTGAAAACGTTGGTATGATATCGAGGAAGTTCCTAATTTGAAAATCTCGAAAACGGTTCTAACGATTATTTTTAAATTGATACATAATATAAATGTGATTAAGGCGAGGTGAATAACACTTTTCTTTTTTCTGGGAAAACTCTCGTTCGTTAAATAATTCGATTTTTTTTTCTCTCGAAAATGACACGGGCGATTTTTTAAAAATCAAATAAATATGTTTCAGATGAACCAAATAACAATTTACTTGTTTCCAGCAAGACTCTTGTTCGTTTTATAATGCGCATGAAAAATCGGACTATATTTCTTCGCCATTCTATGGAAATTTCACTGAAAATGCATGACACTGTATTCATACACATGCTTTCTTTTTAACCACTTTTGGGAAGAAAAATTTTGTCTTCCCACTGGCTGAGTGGTTAAGGGCCATCGTCTACTGATCTTAAGATAGGCAGTTCGATACTCTCTGGTACGTGTTTTCACATGTGAATGTTTTTTAAGTCTGCTAGTTGACCATTATTCTCAGTTTCTTTGTAATTTTTTAATTGCTATTAAGTTAAATAAAATTACAATTATAATGACGCCAATTTGATGATGATTATTTCTTGGCAATTTTTCAACAATAAAAATATTACCATAAATTTTATAAATATATTTAATTTCAATCACTTTACAAAAAATATACATTAATAATTATTATTTGAATATAAATCACACGATCAGAAACGTAAAAAAATAATTCATTTCAGCTCTTCTTTTTATAATATCATTTTTTATTATTATGACGGTCAATCAATATATAATCACTGACATCCATAATATTATTATCATTATAATTATTATTTTCCTTGCATAAAAACTATTGTGATGTAATAATTCTTTTATAATAAATAATTTAGTTGAAATGTTTTATTTATAAATATCAATGAAGTTTGATAACCCCGAGACAATTGTTTTTATTTAACTTTGCAATATTTACAGTTTACATAATAAGCATATCAGAATTCTGGTGTCGCCATCTTTTGACACAATTGCGTACTACATTTTGTCTCTTATTCGAAAAAAAAAAAAAACTAACGCTCTTCGCCGCTTTGAAAGAATCTCTTGTGACTAGAGGTCTATTTCGCAAATATTAAGAAAATTACTGCATACAAAAATATTAAAATGGATAGTATTATAGAGAAATGTTTGATAAAAACGTTGAAGTAGACAGTTTTTAAATCGAAGAATTATTTTAAGAGATATTTAATGTTAAATCTGGATAAAATTGTCTCATTAAAAAAGTCTCATAGGAAAAAAAATATACATGGGAATTTAATCATTTTCATTCAATTTAATCATTCAATAGAAACTCGAAGTTTGCAGAGTGCATTTATTATTTTTAACTTGCCTAATTTTTTGACGGTTTATTTCAATTTTAAATTAAAATTTTCAGAATTTCCAGAGATATTTTTTACATATTTTAGAAAAGGTTATTTCAAATTGTTGCCAATTGTTAAAACAGCGCAAAGAATAATATATCCTTTAAATTAAAAATTTATTCACACGTGACTATTATAAACAGAAAAAAATCCTTTTAAATTAGAATTAAATGATAACGTGTTAAAAGCAGGAAAATATTAAACATTACGTCATAAAAATTGTTTTTACACATGCTTACTTAAAATGAAAGAAAATTATAAAATAATCAATTATTTTCAAATTAGAATTAAATGATTACGCATTAAAAGCAGGAAAACATTGAAAATTATGTCATAAAAATTATATTTACACGTGAATATTAAAAGAAAAAGAAAATTTTTAAATAATAAATTCATTGATATGTGTTAAAAGTCGTAAATGGAGGAAATTACGTCATGTTGGCCAAAGTGGCCAAATAATAATATTGCAAAACAGTTTAAATTAAAAAATATATTTATATGAGAGATTTATTTCAAATTTCGAGATGATATTTTTAACTATAGTTGCCAATTTTAAGGTAGCGCAAATAATAATATTATCTTTCTAATAATAAAAATATTTTCAGTTGAATGTTACAAAGAGAAAGGAAAGTTTGGTGAAAATTATGTCAGATTTAAAACGTTACATTTAAAATCTCTTATTTAAATTCATTTTCTTATAGCGTTGTTAAAAAATACCATAAAGCAAAGACTCTGTTGACTTAGTTCCTTTTATATTTGGTAATTTTCAAATGTTTAACTAATCTTATTTAATCAAGCACGGAAACAGCAACTAACATCAGCTGATTCGGTCTTGAAATCCCTCAGTAAAAGGGAAACCCGTTTACAGTAAGATCGCCATTGATTTTTTAATTATACAGAGCAGCCTCGATTATCCGAGCTAATTAGGACTGTTAGTAAATCGGAATCGGAAATCTCGATTAATAGAAACTGTGTGTAAAAACTCGCCGTGCTTGCGAATTTAACATCTCTTTTAAAAAAATATATAGAACGTTTTTTAAATAATAAAAATAAATATATGTAAAGTTCTGTTTCACAGCTTAACAAATTTAAAAAGAAAATCAACTACCAGTAGTAAATTTTAAAATGCAAATTGAAAAATTTACGAAAGTTCACACAGCCACTGGAAACAAAGCATTGTTTGCTATTGACTTCTCAGGGTCCAATGTTTCTTTGGAATTGAGTGCTTTTGGGGGCAGAAGGGCCTGTATAGCACGGACAGTGAGCTAAAGAGTGTGGTTATTTTTAAGGCTCATTCAAAAGGAAAAAAAAAATCAGACTTTGTTATCGGCTCGGTTAACAGAAACCTCGATTAATCGAAGCTCGGTTAATCCAGGTTCTACTATAATTCAATCTTCCGTAATCTTTTTAAAGCAGATCAAATTAATGGACTTTAGCACAAAGTCACATAGCTGATAACTGCCTGCTTCACCTTATTCAATTAATGAGATATCTCCGATAAAATAAGTCACATTTTCCCGTTCTAAAATACTGGTATCCAAAAATCGTAGCATGTAACTGACACTACAAGTACTCATGGAACTAGACTATTTTAAGTCTGATTTTTATTATAGACTATATAAAATTATTAAAAATATATATTATGATAGGAACTAGCGGGCTTCGTCCGCTATTTACGTTAGGATATAAAAATCATGTTGTTTTTTTTTTTTTAGGGAAAAAGAAATAAAAACCTATTTGACGATAGGTTTATAAAGACACATTTTGTATTTGTTATATTTCCGGGGATGAGGAGGGGGGGGGGACTATTTTGATTAAATATCGCAATTAGTCCACATGGCAGATATAATTATGATAGACACTAGCGGGCTTCGCCCCTCTATGGCGCCTTATGGGTCCAGCTTCCATAACTCAGAAACTACCTTTCGGACATCAATGCAACAGATTCCAAACGTTATAATTAACTTAATAATCACCCTATATAGCATTAAAGTAAATTTATGAGTACTGCATACTATTTTTTTATCGTAATTTCTGAAGAGAAAAAATTATTTCGGTTCCATTCTTAGGTACTGGTCTGAAAAATTTTGAAAAAGAGGGGGAAGGAGGGGACATGAGACTGCTGTTTGTCAAACAACACAACGGGGTCTGGCTTATTCAACTTGGTTTTTGATGACTTCAATTGGAAGGTGGTTTGTTTAAAAGAGTGCGTTCCCTGCCCCATGAAAATTGGAACTATTGGTGCACCATCTATGTAAGGATTTAATAATTATAAATTAACATTTTGGATTTATTAATTTAAGGATAAAGTGTTTTTAAAGGAATATCAAATGAAACCCTCTGTGCGATCTGCGATTATACTTACCCACTTGTTTTTATATACAAACTGCTATAAGGAAAATTGTAATAAAATAGTAAAAATTAAATCTGCATTAAATTCCATGAGTATCTTTTTTTTAATCATTTTATCACTAACCTCAAAAAAGTAATGATATCAATGCAAAAACCCTTGACGGGTTAAAAGTTTCTGACGCAGCACTTTATCTTATGCTCTAAGAATTTTAAATATGGAACTTAAAAATACTGATATCAAATTTTGAGTGACGTTATGCTATTTCTTAAAAAATATATTTGTATTTATTTCATCATTTTATTTTTGTTTTATTTATAATCGCATGTGCAAAAGTTATGTTCAACATGAAAAGCTCCATAAAATTTTATTCGCTGTTACTTTATCATTTACATCTTTCATAAATTCAAAATATGAGTTTTAAAAGATATGATATAAAATTTAAGTGACGCCTTGATGTGACTTTAAAAGGTTTGTTTTAAAATTCAATTTAAATTATTTTTGACTTGGTTAAAATATTTTTTTATATCTACACAATACTTTTAATTTTCCAATTCACTGTTAAATATATCACTTTCATTGAATCTATACTATGCATTGAAATGTATTTATTTCAATAAATTGATTTATCTTTTGTGTCACGCTATTCAAAATTGTGAGTAAGATTTATGTAAATGGTTTATTTGCGTCAAACTATCCTTTTTCATACATTTCATGTAGTTTGGACACAATGACGCAAAGAAACCATTTACATAAATCTTACTCACAATTTTGAATAGCGTGACACAAATGATAAATCAATTTATTGAAATAAATACATTTCAATGCATAGTATAGATTCAATGAAAGTGATATATTTAACAGTGAATTGGAAAATTAAAAGTATTGTGTAGATGTAAAAAAATATTTTAACCAAGTCAAAAATAATTTAAATTGAATTTTAAAACAAACCTTTTAAAGTCACATCAAGGCGTCACTTAAATTTTATATCATATATTTTAAAACTCATATTTTGAATTTATGAGAGATATAAATGATAAAGCAACAGCGAATAAAATTTTATGCAGCTTTTCATGTTGAACATAACTTTTGCACATGCGATTATAAATAAAACAAAAATAAAATGATGAAATAAATACAAATATATTTTTTAAGAAATAGCATAACGTCACTCAAAATTTGATATCAGTATTTTTTAAGTTCAATATTTAAAATTCTTAGAGCATAAGATAAAGTGCTGCGTCAGAAACTTTTAACTCGTCAAAGGTTTTTGCATTGATTTAATATACTTAGCTGCAGGGTTGGCAAGTTTTTGACGCATGACGGTTTTTACCGGATTTTACCATGGTTTTTACGTCATGTCAAAAACCTCTTTGTCAAAAAGGTCGAAAACTGTCAAAAACCCATTTTTAATAGTAGTTTGTTTTTACGTTATCTTTTTTTCATTCTGTCTTTAGTATTAAGTTGTTTTACATGAAATATTCAATATCGAAAAGACTCTTAAGTATATTTATCTATCCGAGAAAAACAAAAAAGAACTGCACTAGAATAATACATATACATCTCTGTTAGCAGATCTCTATAATAATCTTAAGCTATTTGGCATATTCTGTAAAACTTAGATTTTTTAAAGAAATTCTTTAACCCATAAGTGTAAGATTAAAAAATATGTATAATTTCGGCAGAATTTATTGCACTCTTTAAAACTAAATAGCTTTCTCAGAAATTTCCTCAGAAGTAAGATTTCTTAAAGTGTTAAATCCAAATTGTTCATTGATTATTTTTATTTCTATATAGCAAAACTTGATTTATATAAATAAATATATAAATAAATGAAATAAAATATATTTTAATAGTTGAGAATTACATACATATTTTGGGAGAAAGGAATAAGACTTGTTCTTCAAAGTTAAATCTTGTAGAGATTAAAATTGCAAATCCATATTAAACTTTAAATCATGTGAAAACTCAATTTTTAACTATATATTTTTGTTAAGTAATTTATTGTTTGTTATTTTGTTGAGTAATTTAATTATTTCCTTAAAATAAATAAATAATTAAATATTACTTTAAAGCAGAAATGTAGATCCATTAATTAAAAAGTTAACTGCATTAAAAAATAAATAAAACATTTAAGAATCTCTCTAAATTTAATAATAATTTTAACGGTAAAAGATTTTTACTCATACAGTCATATGTATGTAATAAAAATATGCAATGTGTTATTTCTTTCAATTCCCTTTAAATAATGCCTAAATAATTTTAAGTAAAATGTATACAGGAACAGGACACATAATCTGATTTTTCTTAAATATTGTTTTGTTATGTGTTAAATTTTAAGTCTAAGAGCTTTCATCTGAAATCAGGTCTTATATGTTTGTATAAAGAAATTATTAATTTAAAATTTTAAGATTCTGCTTATTGAAGTGAAAATGAAAATCACTATAATTGCATTTATGAAATACATAAGATAAACATTTGTAAATATTATATCTAAGAATATTCAAATTTATTCAATGGCCACAGTCCATGCTTCACATCTATTGTCATACCATATAACAGCACTTTTGCATCTCTAAAATAATTTTAATGTATTTTATTAAAAATGTATGTAGAATGTTATTTAATAATTATAATAACCTTTTATTATCATATAACATTAATGTTCATTGCAGTTAGTAGAATCTAGATTAGTGGAGATTATGACAAATATTGTTCTTTCCTTTTACTCTTGTATTTTTAAATTTTTCCCATTTAGGAAATGCTCTTCTTTTAAATTTAATAAAGTAATTGTGAATAATAATAACAAGAACAACAAGGAAAAATTAATCTAGAAATGTATTGTATGCTACACTTACACTATAAATTGGAGGAAAATCGCAAATGATAGGTTTTTGACGAAATAAACCGATAAAAACACGGTTTTTACCACTGTCATGTCAAAAACCCAACCCTGCTTAGCTGTCAACTAATCCACTTTTTAGTTATCACTCCTTCCGAAAAGAAATCTTTGCCTAATTTTAATGTTAATTAATTGTAGAATTCTGCGATTAAATATGGTAAGGATTATGATTCGGAAATAGCGCTAACGCAAAAAAGAAATAGTTCGCCAGTTATGCCTTTTCATGAAAAAGTGAATGAAATTTATAGAAATTAATATTTATATGTTGAAGAATGGAACAGCGTTTTTCAATTTCCTATAAAAGGTGCATATCTGAAACTATAATCGATTCCTTCCGCTTAACAATCTTTTGTGGTGAATCCCTGAAAATCAGATTAAATTAAAAATTTGACACCGTTATCGGAAATATTCGATACGTTTATACAAAAAGGGGGAAACACTACTCGATTGCTTTCTATCAGAATAACAATGCATGGTAATTATATCTACTTATAAATGAAAGTGACTTCGTAAATGTGCAGAGCAGAGTCTTAAAATGGGCAGCGTTCATGAAAAAAAAGCGCTATTGCTTTGGGCTCCGGAGCCCTGCATTTATGAGCTCCGGGGAATTCCGACCAATATTTAAATATTTACTGAAAACAGAAGACTTTACCGGAGCTCAGCTCCGGTGGGCTCCGGCGCAAATTAAGCCCTGGATGTTAGTCTGTTACTGGTAGTAAGATTACATAATTTTCATAGCTATATTGTGGCAACAGTCAAATTTTGTAAAAGACGTTTCTGAACTTCCTTCCGAATGAAAATACATTTTTGTTATAATAAACTATATGTTATGTTATAAGTAATATAGATAAACATTAAGATATCCAAAAAGAGTGGTATTTCCTGTTCGTCTGTTACAATACCAATTTACCAATTTTTATCATAATTATTTACATTAAATAACTTATTTATATTCTAATATCATATGCTATTTGTAACCATCTTTGAATTACATAATTATTATTATTTTAAATAAGGTAAGGCCATTTTTTTCTCTATGACTGTTAGTCTGTTACAATGCAACTTCCCAGAACTGATAAACAGAATTCCGTTTTTGGCTGCTGTAGCAGAATAAAAAAGTTAAAAGATGCTCCCATATCAAGTTACCCGCCAGAGAAAAAGAATTACAATTTTATAGAGCTTTTCATTTTCTTTTTCTTTCTGAATCCAAACATATTTCAGAGAAAACTAGGGCAAACATGCCCAGTCTCCCCGAGTTATTTATAACTGTACCGAACGAAGTGGAACATTTTCTTTTCTTTAGAGCGTCTTTTTCCATTTATTCATAGAAAAGGATTTAGCAATAGATCTTATATATTTATCTTAACATATTCCTTCGTATTTATTTATAGCAGAGCTGTAATTTTTAAATTTAAGAACAAAGTAAGGCTGTTTTTAACATCACAATAAAATAATTAGAACGAAGGATAAACAAATAGCCTTTTTTAAACAAATAGAATAATACGTGTTCAATTGCTCATTAATATTTATTAATTACAATTTATTAAGGGATTAAAATATGCAGAAAAGTCATTTTAAAAATAAGCATGTTGATTGCTCAGCAGATATAAAACAAAGTTCCAGCAATTCAAAAAAAAAAAAAAAAAAAAGGAGAGGGGAAGCTTTCATTAAATTAAGAGCATACACGAGACATGCGAAGACATTCGCAAGCTAATGTTAAACCAACAGCAGCGTTTTTTTTTTTTTTTTTTTTTTTTTTTTTTTTCTTCTTTGCATTTCAATATCTTTAAATGTAATGATGTTATTTCCTTTTTAGGGTTTCGTTCATCTGACTAAACCCTATTCGTCTCATTCCTCTGTCTGTCTGTATGTCTGTTCGCACAGAGCCCGTTCTCAGAAACTATAGATGTTGGAGACTTGAAATTTTGCATACTTATAGCTAAACACTTCACATCAAACGACAAATCATAAATTTTGAAAAAGTCGTAATTAACGGACGTTATTAATTTATAAAAAACCCAATTACAAGATCGGAAAGGCATTCATAATTCAACAAAAGCATGGATTTTTTATCAAATTACAAAAACGACCTCTTTCACAGATTAAAAACAGGTGTTATCACTATCTGCAGACGTATTGGCATCCGAGCAATTTAAGCAGATCACGTAGTTTTTCGTACTAGGATTTGTTAAAACGAATTTTAAACTTTTAAATTATTTAATTTTTTTATTAATTTTTTTTATATTCGGACGTAAAATTTTTCGCTGATTTCATCAATGTCAATTTCAATCTTTTATCTTAATTACAAGCTGAGATATTAATTATTATTTAACTAATCGTTTTTTTTTTTTTTTTTTTTTTTTTTTTTTTTTCTCTCTGTAAAATGCTTCTGGAAATTGCTGTTGCACTATGGGAAATCTTGATTTGTAAAGATTTATAATGGAATCAGTTCTTTTAAATATGAAAATTTGAAAGTAATTCCAACGATCTTGGGTCTTAAGGGGTCTTGGTGCTATCATGGCTGTTTTCAATGTAACCCTTTGGGGCCGGCTTAGCACTTTAAAACTTAAAAGTATTATTCTCTTCTTCAAAGAAATCCCATCTTTTTTTCACATTTCCTTAAATATCTCAGTTTTTATTGGTCGTAGAGCTTAGATCTCGCGCCAAAATTAGCTCAGCAGCGCCCAAGCAAACTTTACCCAACGATTATTTTGCCGTCTTCCGATTTCCTTTAACTCTATTAGGGGCAAATATTTTTAGATAAGTACCAGCAGGCTGAGCCCGCTGCGCTGGACCATTTTTCAAATAAACCTTCAATCAAACGAAATGGAAAATCCGACCCTGTATTTTAAATTAATATGGACCTTCACCTGGAAGGTCCTTCCGCATTTTCTGAATACCATCGGACGCAATTGCGCTATTATATTATCTGATACGTTAGACGAAATACGGGCAATTCAGAAGCAACTCTTTAGTACATCATGTAGTGTTTGGGAGGGAAATGCGCCCATTACGATCATATCACCACACTACTAAAAAAGAGAGAATTACAATGACTGCAGAGATTGACCATTTAACTTAAAGAATGTTTTGGTTATTCACTTTCGTTTGTTAGGTCTTTTACTTCGGGCTTCTCAGCTTGGTACTTTGTGCTAATCTGATAAGATAAATACAATCTCTCTTTACGTTACATTGTATTTGGTAATATACGTCTTCTTTTGGCAGGTTTTCTCTACAGTTTCTTTGTTTCTTATCTTCGATTTCCAGGAGTAAATACAATCAAAACAGTATTTAACTTTTATATTTTAAAATATGTGAATCATGTAAAAGTGGATATTTAAAGCGGAATTGTGTGAATAAAATTAAATTAATGTCATTTTAACTGCCGTTTCTTTTTACATACCAGTTTTAATCATGCAACTATTAACCTAGGAAAATAACCTCGATAACTAATTCAAATAGAAAACTAAACCTCTAGTTTTCATTCAATAAAATCTTCCCAATCATCCGTAATCGGATCCACAACCAAGTTTGATGTGAAACGTTAGAAATGTTCGTAACGGTACGGCTAAAAATGTACCAGAGTTAGCTACAAAACAGGGTTAATTACGCTCCAAACTACATTCCATTAAATAATGTCAAATTGCTGTTGATTGGTTTTTAGGTCTTTCACTAAACTCTTTGCAAATGATAAGTAAAGTTAGTTATGCAAAATTTTTAGTAATGATCTTTTTAGCAAACCGAAGATTTTTTTCGCATTTCTCTAATGAGCGTAATAAGACGGAGAAATACACATGCTTTTATTTTCAAGACGTCATTATTCATCAGTTTGTTGCCTAAATAAAACTAAAAACGTTAATTTGTGACTATGATCAGCTGCTCGGGCTGTGCATCAGCCAAAATTTCTTTACAATGATTGAAATTTTATTTGAATCTGAGGTACTTTTTTTTTAAACCTACAGTAAATGAACAAATATTGTTCTATTAGCCACCTTTGCCATTTGAAAGTTTTTTTTTTTTTTTTTTTTTGGTACATTCAAAGTAATGCTTTTTTAGTGATAGTAAAATAAACCTAAAATTTGTCACTACGATCAGCTGCCCGGGCTGTGCATCAGCCAAAATTTTATAATGATTGAAATTTTAACTGAATTTGAGATACTTTTTTTGAAAAACCTAGGCTAAATGAACAAATATTGTTCCATTGGCCACCTTTGGCATTTGGAAAACTTTTTTGTGCATTCAAATTAATGCTTTTTTAATGATAGTAAAATAACTGCACATGAAAAATATCTATTAGTAAATCTTCTTTTGTCCGTTTGCTCCATACTAAAAAAACATAAATTTACTAATCGCTAATTACTAAAAGTACCAAATTTCGCGTAATCTTCTGAAATCGGATTTACCATCCACGGTTCCTTTCAAATATAAACGAATCTCCCAACACTATGCAGTAAATTCGCCAATTTTAAGGTGGCTGATTATGGAAGATTCATCCAATATCTTTTTATAACATTTCTAAAAGAAGGGAAGATATGAAAAAAAAATAAATGACGAATGGAATGGAATATCGAAAAGTGATTTCAGAAAGCAATTTTTATTGCAAAATGTCTTTTTTCGTGATAGAAATAACGCATAATTGCTCACATTTTCTTAAGAATAATCTTTACTACCTAACATTGCAAGCATTGAACGTTTGTATAAGGGAAATTGGCGATATGTTTTTTTATTAAAAAAAGAATGGACAATATTAGCTAATCTGGCTTCGAGGTTATAAAAGTCACAAATTTGGGGAAAACAACGGACATGCTTTCGCAGTAAAGTACGATGAGAAATTTTTTAAATGTCTAAAATTAAATTATTTTACAGTATGTATGTGCGTGTGTGGGAGACATTTATACTTAAACTAAAATATCCGACTCAATTTTAAAATATTGATTGCTTTATATATTGTACATTTGAATTTTAAAAAATACTCAAAAAATGCTTTCGTACACTTGCAAAATCACATTTATTGTACACATCGCTTGAACTAAATTCACGCTTACATCTTTTTGGCTTAAAATCAAATTGTTCGGCGACAAAAGTGAACTCAAAAATCACAAATAAACATATAACATGTAAATCATAAGTACCATCATTTTTACAATTACATCTGCTAGTTTTGTCTGTAATGATGTAACTCATGGTGGAAGAGTTAGAAATAAAAAAGAACAAATCAAAAACCAAATTGTTACCACAAGGAAGGCCTCCTTAAAGAGCATACTCAAATTATTTCGAAAAGAAAAATGCTTTTAAAACTACTCATGTGTGTAGTAAAACATCAGTCAAATTTGGCGGCGGAATCCCAGTAAAAATCTGAAAAAAATCTATATTCGAGTATTTGGCGCAAAAAAGACGAACGTTCCACGCTATTTGGCTAGCCAACACATTTCCATCCCAAATGCAAGATATTTAAATGCGTTTGAAAATTGCTTGTAAAATAAGTGTTTAAATGCCTAAAACTCAATGAATTTAAACTTAAACGAAGGATTAGCGTATTATTTTTTATCTTTAAGCGTATATAATATATACAAATTGCGTGTTGCAGTAGTTATTTAATTTTACATGGCTTCACCGGCTGGAAATGTTTTAAGGGTACTATTTGATTATTCATTCAACCAATTTCGCCAAATTATATAAATTACCAAACGCTTCGCCAAATTATACAAATTGACAAAATTTTTATTTTAAACAACGAAAGAATAAATAAATTTGTAAACATTAGTAAAATTACAAATAGAAGTGAAATTAAAAATCCCTTGATGACGCAACAAACACGTGTACCGTGTTTAACGTCAAGTGAATGTAAAATTTACGATCAGCTATTATTGGCATTTATCTTATAGTTTGGCGATAGTTATTTTGTCGACGGGATAATCAAGTAGTACCGTTTTAAATTTGTTTTAAAAGTAGCTGGCTAATTAAAAATGCTACCATTAAACATTTTATATTAACACTAGAAAGACGGCGAGCGGTCATTTTGACCGCTACCAAATAAATATATTTCGGTTCGAACCAGAATTTTTTTTATAAAACTACTTTAAAAGATACAAAGAGAAAAAACTAGTTAAATAAATAAGTTAATAATTTAAAATAAAAATACTGGTGTCAAATATTTTTTATAAAATTTGAGTAAAATTCCCCGTCTTTCTAGTGTTAAATACTTGTTTCCATGGCAACAATAACCTTCATTTCTTGTTTCTGACACTAACAATATCGAAGTCAAATTGCCAATGTTCCGAATCGGACATTAATTTTGAATTTGGAAAAAAATGAATAAACTGAAATTTTGTTTTAAACCGTATAATTACGATAATAAAATTTTAATATATACACATATAAATGTATATGACAAAACTGGAGTAATAAAAATGTATTTATTACGTTAAACTTAATCTAACTATCTTCGTATGAAAAGTAGAAAAAGGTTTTACTTAAAAATTATTTATCATAAAAAAAGTATCATTCAAAATTTTATTGTGCCGCTAACCGGCATTAAATCGCCAAAAAAATTAAATTATCATTATTTTTTCACAAACGCTAAATCGAGGTTCTGCTAATTTTTTTTTTTTTTTTTTTTTTTTTTTTATAAACATATTATATGTCACGAGAAGAATATTCTATATATTCCGCATGAGAAGAATATTATATAATTCTTTCAAATATTTCTGAGCATGCACTTATCGAAACTTCCTTGATATCATCCTATCACTTTTTCAGATGCATTTTTCTTAACCTGACGCAAAAGATAAAGAGCCAAATCTTATTTCAATTGCAATATTTTAACTGAGTAATTTTTTAAGCATTACGAACATTCCCTTTCATGTTTAAATTAAATATTTTCGTTTTTTAATATTATCAATCATTAAAACGAATTTTTTTCTTCTTTTTTTCTTCCATCTTTTTTTTAAAATTAAAATTAGTAACAGTTTTTTCTGTTATGTTTCGAGGTGTAATAGCTGTTTCAATTTTTTTTATCAACGATAAATTTCGCCAAGAAATAAAATGGTAAACCTCATCGTCCAAAATAACAGAACTTTCCGTCATAATTCTGTAACTAATATAGGTAGAATGATGTGTTATAGCTTAAAACCTTCCCTGAAACGATACCTAACTAAGGGTATAAGTTCCGTAAAAATCCATGCTGTAGAACTCGAAATATAGGCGTTCGGAACGAAATTTCCGTTTGGATTTTATATATATAATAGATGAAATACTGGTTTGCACCCCCCCCCCCCCCCCTCCCAACATACACCTTATTTTAAAAGTAAATAAATTTCCTGTTAACATATTTCAAAAAAATATAGGATAATCACAAAACACCAGTCTTCCTTTACATTTAATAAAATCTTTGAAACCTAGTTTCAAATACCATAAAAAGGTGCTTAAAAAATATATTTCGGTCCTTCCTGGACCATTTTCAATTTTCTACTGGTTCAGACTCGCTTTCCGCTGGCCACTCTTCGGATCCCCCCTCCTCTTCTTCCCATATTCGCAACTTTTCGTAATCATTTCTCTCCAACCTTGCTCCACCAGCGCATGTTCCATGCGGTTGATCGCATTGTTCTCTTCTTCCCATATTCGCAACTTTTCGTAATCATTTCTCTCCAACCTTTCTCCACCAGCGCATGTTCCATGCGGTTGATCGCATTGTTCATTTTCGCAACTTTTCGTAATCATTTCTCTCCAACCTTTCTCCACCAGCGCATGTTCCATGCGGTTGATCGCATTGTTATGCGATCAACCGCATGGAACATGCGCTGGTGGAGAAAGGTTGGAGAGAAACGATTACGAAAAGTTGCGAATATGGGAAGAAGAGGAGGGGGGATCCGAAGAGTGGCCAGCAGAAAGCGAGTCTGAACCAGTAGAAAATTGAAAATGTTGGGCAGGATCGACAGAGAGAACAATGCGATCAACCGCATGGAACATGCGCTGGTGGAGCAAGGTTGGAGAGAAATAATTACGAAAAGATGCGAATATGGGAAGAAGAGGAGGGGGGATCCGAATAGTGGCCAGCGGAAAGCGAGTCTGAACCAGTAGAAAATTGAAAATGGTCCAGGAAGGACCGAAATATATTTTTTAAGCACCTTTTATGGTATTTGAAACTAGGTTTCAACGATTTTATTAAATGTATATTTCAAAAAATTAATGTTACGAGACACTTTCACCCCGCAAGGGTCACCCAACACTTGGGGCTGTTTATTTCTTTGGGCCATAACTTTGCCCCTAATTGGGCCACACCGGGGAGAAATATAACTGAGAATGCTCCAGCGAAACTAACTTTTCCCTGCCGATCGAATGGCAATCTCCATTTTTCGATAAATGTCCATCCCCCCATTTCCCCCCCCAAGTATCCACTTTTCTATATTTTGCAGTTACCCGTCGTTTGATATATCGTAGGAAAGGTCTGTGACTGCTTAATCATGTTATGCATCTCTGGTTTTCATCCCCCCTTTGACCCCCCAATAGGGTGCACTTTTCTAAATGTAATACCCGTCAAGTGATATATCGTTGGAAAGGTCTGTGGCCGCTTAATGATATTATGTGTCTAAGGTGTCCATCCCCCCGCTTTGCCCCCCGTGTGATAAGATAAATATTACTTATTCAATGTAAAAAATTTCATAAGTGTTGATACCACTATTTTAGAATAGTAATTTAGCAAATATCTTAAATTGGTGTTTAAGACCGTCAACCCCTCGACTAATGAATCTACAGATAAGTTGTAGAAAGGAGTTTCAAATACACTTTTGTTAAGAAAAGAGAGCACTCCCTGGTAGTGAAATGTGAAACTAACAGACCACAATTTTATTTAAATTATGAAATCTAACAACGCGATCTATTTGAAACATTAAGATAGTTAACACATAATAAAAAGTTTAAAAATAATGGCGGGAGAAATTTGTAAAAGGAGGGGGGAGGGCGTTAAATTTTGTTTTAACCTTAGCGTTTTTTACCATTTTATGTGCGGTTTTTTGACGGAGTCCTGAGATAAATGCTACTTGTTCAATATAAAAAAAGAATCAAAAGTGTCGATACCACTATTTTAGAATAGTAATTTCAGCAAATATCTTAAATTCATGTTTAAGACCCCCCCCCCCCCCCTGACTAATGTATCTACGGATAAGTTGTAGAAAGGAGTTTCGTTCAGATACAGTTTTGTTAAGAATAGAGTGCGCTCCCTGGTGGTGGAAGGCGGAGTTAAAAGAACGCGATTTTATTTAAATTAGGAAATCTAACACGGCGATCTGTTTGAAACTTTAAGATAGTTTATAACACATAATAAAAAGTTTTCAAAAGACAAAAGAATGGTGCGAGAAATTTCGTGGGAGGGGGGACGCAATTCTTTTTTTTTTTTAAACCGTAGCGTTTTTTACCTTTTTATGTGCGGTTTTTAAGGATTTAATAATTATGAATTATATCAATTTGGCTTTATTAATTAAAGAATAAAGTTTTTTGGAAGGAATATTACACGAAACCCTCTGTGCGATCTGTGACCACACTTACCCACTTGTTTTTTTTTAATAGGATAGCTAAAGTCGATCCCTTATCGCGTATTTTGTTACAATTTTGGTTACAGAATTATTATTATCATTTTATTTATTTATTTTTAATGAGGTCACTTTTAATTTGTGAACTAGGTCTCTAGCTGTTTTACTCTTTTTATTTCAGTACCAGATTTTTTTTTTTTTTTTCTCGGAACCGGCTCCTAAAATATGAATATCGTCATTTAAAAAATAAATAAATAAATAAAAAATAAACGAAGATATTCCATTACAAATCGACCTCAGATATCCTATGGGAGAAAAAACGTTTAAAAATATTGAAATGCAAGCGAGAAATTTGAAAAGAACGTTCCATCGATTTAACATAAGCTTGTTAAAAGAAGATGACTTAATAATTAATGGACGAAAATCTGTAACATTATGAAATGCGCTGCAGCGGGATCGATAAGAAATATTACTGAAAATGTCCATATTTTGTTCATGAAGATTTCTTTAACATTCCATTAGTCGTTCTAGATCGGATAGACCACAACTATAATGAACTATTAAAGTACTCGGTAGAACAATTAAATCAAAATTATTTCTCTACATTTTAATTATTACGTTTTAAAAAAATAAATTATAAAGCGTTGTTGTCGTTTTAATAATGCTGTTTTATTGGGCTGAAATGAAACGGCTAAAGGAAGATAGATGGCTTTCCAAAAGACGAAGATCTGTAACAATATGAAATGCGCTACATTTGGATCAAAGAAAAATATTACTCAAAATTACCTTTATTTTATGTTTTTTTTTTTTTTTTTTTTTTTTTTTCTGAAAAAAAAATACTAATGCATTCGAGTCGTTCTTTTAATGCTATGCATTATAAACAATAAGATTGAACAGTTATATAACAAGAAAGATATAATAAATGCTATTAAAATAAGAGGAATGCAATGGTTGGGCCATCTAATCAGAATGAGGGATGAGAGAAGCACAAAGAAGATATGTAATGGTAAATTAATATAGGGAAAAGAAGTATTGGTAGACCCAGGAAGAGATGGATAGAAGAGGTAGGGAAATATCTAACATAAAACTAAATTATAAATTATAAATTTAAGGCCAGAGATCGGAAGGTCTGGTGAAATATATTGAAGGAGGTCAAAATCCTTCATGGATTGTAGTAGCATTCTGTGCGTATCTATTATAAATAATAAAATAAAGGGCTAAATGAAAGGGACTTCATTTATGAGAAACGAAAGACGGTTGGCACAAATATATAAATAAACAAATGCAAGTAGTAACGCTCCAAGCTTTTAATACAAAAATCTCGTCATTAAAATATTGGGTCACTGAAAAATAGCAAAATATGTTTTAAAGAAAAGCTCCAAAATTAAATATTATAAAGGAAATTTACACAAGATTATTATAAATTTTCTTTTGTATCTTTTATTTAAAATGTAGAAAGTTTGAAGTTCATATTTGAGACTTAAAATTTCATTATATCAAATCAAATCCTCCGATCCACAAAATATTTTTAACCCACACACAAATGAAAATTTCAGACATGTTCAGTTAGTTTTCAAAAATTATTAAATAACATTTAATTGCTGATTTATATAAGCAATATATTTTACATAAAGCGCTCAAACTTTGCAAGTTCATCAGAATGACAAAACGGTAATCATTCAAACACCATAAAATCATAATAATACGTCCATGGCCATACTTCAAAAACAAACATTTCACAGCACCAAACTATAATCCCAGTTTTTTTTCCCAAGTGCCTGGAAACACGTGTCTCTGAATAAACAAACCGGAACTAAGATTCCGCTACATTATAAAATCTATAAGAACAGACATAGAGTAAAATTTAGAAATAATGAACTTTTAATTTAAAAAAAAAAACAGAAAATTAGAATAGCAATATATTTTTAACATACCAAATTATTTAATTTTTTTCCTATCTTCAAAATAAATATACGTGTTGAGAGATTCCCCCCCCCCCCCGCCCCCCCAAAGGATTTTCACCTTGATATTTTCTATATGTTTTACAAACTTGAAAACATTTTGTAATACAATTTTCCAATAATTTCACAACGAGCTTTCACCAATAATCAAAAACAATTAATGAACAAAAATTTTTCGAGAAAAATATAAAATTACAAGTCAATTACTCGGTATTTTTAAATGCGTATTGAAATAAATTATATCGCAGTCATGTCTCAGATAATAACAACAATAATAAATAAATAAATCTTAAGAAAAGAAACTAATGTCCACTTCTAATTTAATAAAAGAATGTAGCATTTCAAACTATCCGTACGGTACAAAATTTCACCGAAAATTACAAAAATACTTAATTATAAATAATAATAAAAAAAATAACTAGTCGGATGGGCCAATCCCAAAACTTTCTTCTATCTCATACATGTTAATACTTCAGCTATAACAGTGCCAAAAATAAATGGCAATTTATGCCCATCATGAGGATTCCAAAAATATGAAATTCCGCGCATGAGTTCTTGAGATATGATTATCGCTAAAATCGTGTAAATCTTGCAACATGCAGCATAGCAGCGCCAATTGTTAGGTGATTTACACTAAAACCTAATCAGCAACAACCTATGTCAACGTCTAACTGAATCTCAAGTTTGATGAAAATCCTTGCATTAGTTTTTGAAATAGAGCTATTGCAGAAATCATGAAAAATGCAACATAGCAGCGCCACCTGTTGGGCGATTTGTACCAAAACATAATCAGCACCAATATTTATCATATCTGGATCTGAAGGTTGATGAAAATTCGTGCCTTAGTTCTTGAGATAGAGCTATAGCGGAAATCGTGAAAAATGCAGCATAGAAGCGCCACCTGTTGGGCGATTTATACCAAAACGTAATCAGCACCAATTACATCAGGGACTAACTGAATCTGAAGTTTATGAAAATCCGTGCATTAGTTCTTGAGATAGAGCTATTGCGAAAATCGTGAAAAATGCAACATAGCAGCACCACTGTTGGGCGATTTACACCAAAAACTAACCAGCACCAATTTATACCGAGGACTACCTGAATATAAATTTTTATTAAGTTCCGTGCTTGAGATGTTCTTGAGATAGAACGCCCACAAAATGTGTGTCACAACAGACAGAAAGACAGAGTCCCAGACACAGACATAGACATTTTGTAAAAATCTGTTTTTCGGAATCTCCAACCCCTAATACGTGTAAATCCGTCGAAAACCGGAAGTCGAAAATTTTCACGAATCCAATACTTTCTTCTTGTAAAGATAGAAGAAAGTAATAATTATTAAAAAATATAAATAAGTAAATAAAAACGCTTTTCATTTTTCGTAAGATTTTCTGTATATTTCATGGACATGGTGTTCAGTAAATTAATTTTATTCCATGCTCAAAATGAGCTCAGTTTTACACATGAAAGAGTTGCTAATGTCTTTCTTTATTCAAAAGGCAAGAGAAGGTCAAGATTTCGTTTACATTTATCTGAATAACAAGTAGCTAGCTTATCACAATTGGCACAAACACGAGACTCCACTTAACTTGTTGATATCGGATGTTTCAGAGAGCATTGTGTACACAAAATTAAGAACACTTCGAGAGACAGTCTGTAACTCGTATACAATGATCTTCTTTGTTAGCTAAAAAATTTAAATTGATGCCCAAATTTTTTAAATGGATTTAACCCTCTAATTCCCATGTTAGAATACGTTCTGGAAATTCTGTAATTCAGAGAATCTGAATTATATCAGAAATTTTCAATAATAAATTTTGCTTTATTTAAATACGAAATGTATTATTAAATAAAGCAAATACTATTGTTATTTTAAATTTCTGGTATGAATTTGGATTATCCGAATTTAAAAAAATCTAAATTCGAAACACTGGTGATAGCATATATACCACCGTGAGCATAAGAGGGTTAATCTGAGACTACTGGGGGTTGGGAGCAGTTAATTTTCATGCAATCTGTAATGGGCATTTGAATATTTTAAAATAATGTTGAATAGGAGAAAGTAAGTCGCTTCTTAAAGTCAGAATTTTCAACTGAATTTAATGAAACTTTCCGTGAATATTCTGTACTTTATTTTATCCTTTTGTACAATAATACCATTATAAATATATGATTTGTTTATCACATCTTTATTAATAAATGCTTTTCTAGAAAATTTCAAATTCGATCTTACTCTGCCAATGGATTTAGACCGCATATATCTACCCTATATATATAAAATCCTAATGAAACGAATTTATGAAACGGATATATGAAACGAATTTATGAAACGGGTATATGAATCGACTGATTAAACAACTGTTTAAAGTTGTTTGTTATGTTTCAAGCTATTTCTCCTAAAATATGGAATACTTTGCGATGAAATGAACACCAAAAATCAGCATTGATCCGCAGATCTCAAAACTGGTATTAGAATTTTTAAATTCGAATTAGTTTTCGAAATATTAATTTTTTTTCTAATTTTATATACATTTTTCTAATGATGGCAACTCAAATTTTAATCAAACAGATATTTTTTTTATAATAAAACACTCATACTACAATATATATTAAAACACACATACAGATATAAATAACGCTTGCAGTTAAAGGTATATATAAATATTATACAGACATACATAAATATTATACAGACTCTGGCTAATTTTTCACTCCAGTTGGGTTTATTGTATTTATTGTTTGTATGACTGTATAATATTTACATATACCTTTCGATATTTTTTTTTTCATATTTCAGAAAAGGTTGACATGGTAACCCGGCTATTGTTGTTTATTTGATAATAAATGTTTATTTACTTTTATTTCTTTTTATAAATTATATAAATTATTTTGTTCTATAATTATTAATTATTTTTTTATATTTCCTTTAGAAAATAATAGAAAATAATTAAAAAATACGGTACTACTTAGTTATTCCGTCGACCAATTTCGCCAAATTATAAAAATCGCCAAAACACTCGCAAAATTATACAAATTGACATATTTTTTACTTTCTTCTATCTTCAATAGAAGATAGTATTGTAATCGAAATTTTTTTCGACTGCCGATTTTCGACGGATTTACATGTTTTAGGGGTCAGAGATCCCAAAAAACATGTTTATAGAAAATGTCTGTCTGTCCGTGTGTCCGTCTGTCTGTCGCCATTGTACCATCAAAAAGTGTATGAAGCTATGCATAGAATTGAACCCAATTTTTATTTTAAGTTTTTGGCTATGGCAAGCAGATCCTCCCTGAATTTGGAAAAAATTCGCCGGTAGGGGGGCTGTAATAGCTATTTTTGTGCGATTTTGAATATTGTACCATCCAAAAATATATGAAGTTATGCATATAATTGAACCAAATTTTTATTTTAAGTTTTTGTATATGGCAGGTAGGTCCTCCCTGAATTTGGAAAAAATTCGCCGGTAGGGGGCGCTGTAATAGCGATTTTTGTGCGATTTTGAATATTGTACCATTCAAAAGTATGTGAAGTTATGCATAGAATTGAACTAAATTTTTATTTTAAGTTTTTGAATATGGCAGGTAGGTCCTCCCTGAATTTGGAAAAAATTCGCCGGTAGGGGGCGCTGCAACAGCGTTTTTGTGCGATTTTGAATATTGTACCATCCAAAAGTGTAAGAAGTTATGCATAGAACTAACCAAATTTTTATTTTAAGTTCTTGGCTATGGCAAGCAGGTCCTTCCATAATTTGGAAAAATTCGACGGTAGGGGGCGCTTTAAGAGCGATTTTTGTGCCATTTTGAATATTGTACCATCGAAAAGTGTATGAAGTTATGTATAGAATTGAGCCAAATTTTTTGTGTTTCTTTTTCGTCATGGCATGAAGGTCCTCCCTGAATTTGGAAAAATTCCGCTGGAAGTGGGCGCTATAATTACGATGTATGTACCATTTTCTTTATTGTACAATCGAAAAGTGTATAAAATTATGCATATAATTGAACCAAATTTTTTATGCATGTTTTTGGCTTTGGCCAACAGGTCCTCCTTGAATTTCGAAATATTGCGCGGTAAAGGGGCTCTGTGATAGCGATTTTTGTATACTTTTCTTGATTTTTCGTAGTTCTATTGTCCATCGGCGTATCGTGCAAAGACGGGAACTCACTTCCTGCTAAGCCGGCTATTCGCAAACATCTGATAACAACAGAATAAGGAAAAACTATTAATTTTAACAAATGTCATGATATAGATTAACTCGTTTTTAATTCATTTAATTGACTGAACTAGGAATTTAAGATGAAAATCAAAGTTGGTATAGTAATGAACTAATAATATTGAAATATTAACATGTGTAACTAGTTTTTGAAATATTAATATGTATAAGATAGAAGAAAGTTTTGGGATTGGCACATCCAACTAGTTTTATTTTAAATAACGAAAGAACAAATAAATTAGTATAACATTAATAAATATACAAATGAAAAGTCGAAATAAAAATCACTTGATGACGTAAACACGTGTATCTTGCTTAAAGTCAAGTGAATGTGACATTTACGATCAACCATTACTGGCATTTAATCTTATAGTTTGGCGATAGATTTTTGGTAGACGGAATAACTAAGTAATACCAAAAATGTATATGTAACTGGTATTTGAAAACGAGGTTTTCGCCAAATTTTCGTAAAAAAAAAAAAGAAAAAAAAATCACGCCAAACCTGCTGTGCGTATATGACATCTGGCCAAATATTACCACTCGAAAAAAAAATGCTAACTGGCGAGTTGAAAAAAAGCTATTGGCGAGATTTGCATCCGGCTAGCGTAACAGTACCAAGAATTATTTGCAACCATGGCAAATTTTATGTAGTTTTATTCGAAAAAAAAATTTTGATTCTTTAATCAAAATGGAAAACTTACGGTCCCATATTGGCGCGATTTTTTTCTAACGCCAATGTCATATACGGAACGGACACTTAACTGGCGCCAAAGTATCGTTATTTCGCTTGATATGGTAAGCCGGATGTTATGCTGTTGATGCGTTCCCCAAATTGGCATCGTAAAAAAATCGCGCCAATATGGGACGTATATGACATCTGTGCCAAACTTTCATATGAACGGCGAAGGGATCAGACCGTATTTGTTTATGGCAGTTGATGACTTGAACTATTATAATATAGATGAAATGATGGCGATAGAATAATATTTGGAGACTTATCACATGTGCCTGGCTAACATTAAAGTACCAAAATGGCACCTAGAGTATAAAAAGCGAAGTGGTCCGCCTGGAACTGTTGATGAATAGTCACATAACTTAGGCTATTGTTATAGAGATTGTTTTAAAATACCGGGAGACAAAGACTCTGTATACTTAATTTATTTTATTTTAGCTTCTTTTCAAATGTTTAACTGATCCTCTTTAATCAAAAACGAAAACAACCATTGGATGTCTTGACAGCAACTGATTCGCCCTTAAATTTTTGCAATCAAAGGGAATTGAATGGAAACCCGTTTACAGGGAGATCTACACAGCTTTTTTCAGTATAATTCAATCTTCTCTAATATTTTTAAAACCCATCAGATTAGCGTGTTTTTAGATTCTGCGGTGTCTGAACGGGGGTTGGCGAACGTAGCTTGCAGGAGGCAGAGCCCCCTAGTATAATATATTAATCTTACAACTGAGAGAGGATACTTTCACATACAGTTCGTAACAAAAATAAATTTAATAGCACCTCAGCATTCGGTTGATAATGCATTTTTAGTTTTCATAAAAAAATCTTGATTTTAAACATTAAAAAATTTTTTTAGACACACTTAAAATGTTAACAATAATTTGTTTTCATAATCTACGTACCCCATTTATCGTCCATGAATTACTTGAAGATAATTTCTTGATTAGATATTGAAATTATGACTTTATTTATGGCTACTGCCTTTGAAAATCAAACAGTCAAAAAACTATTTTCCAAAATTTTGATATTTTTTTTTCTTGAAAACTAATTTATCTAGAATGAAAAAAACTACCGGTGAGTATATCATAATAGTAAGAACAAACACACACACAGTGTGATTGGAATATCTGATGGTGGGTTACATGCCTGCCTGAATTGAAATAGAATGACTCTGAGTTTAGACTTTCTTTGAAAAGGGAACAAAACATTTTATTTTGACATCTTTAACTAGGGAATGAGAAAAGAAGTTTACCTCTTTAGTCTTTATCAGCTTTAGAAAAATCATAAGCAATTTTGTCCATGTAAGCTTGGCTGCTTTTTGTTCAAGCATTATTTACCGGCTCTTCAAACATTGTTTTCTTCATTCAGTACTATCCCACTGAGATTGGTCTTACTTCAAGAAAGTGACGATCGATAAACAAACCATATAAATGAACCTATAAATGATAGCCACTATTTCCTTATGGGAGTAACGCAAAAACACTCTCAAGCTAATGTTAAACTTATGGGAGCACGCCTGTTCGAATTAAGTCAAATCTGAGATGCCCGGTTATACCAGATTGTGCGGTTTTACCCTAATTTACCCTTTCATATGTGAATTATCCAGGTGGTAAAGAATATCTAAGAAAAGGGGGAAGAGAAATCCCTTCCAGAAGCTGGATAAACAATTACAGGACTGCCGCTGGCGACTATATTTTAATTCTATTGTGCACCACTTTTGCAAAACAAAAATATTTCACATACACCTTGACAATATGTGCAAAAGAAATATACTATACAATTTACTTAAAAACTTGCTAGTAGCAGTATTGCAGTTATTGAATTTTCTAAAACTAATCTTTCAAGATAAACTTATGTTTTCCAAACAAGTTTAGCTGTTCAATTCACTCTAGTAAGAGTTTCAAGGAATACATTAAATTCTTTTCTACATAGCATGTATAAAAAAAAAAAAACTGGTAAGCATGCGTTTTTCAGGATTCAATGGGCATTTTCTCGGACCTTCACATTTTATTTACATTGAATTTTATACAGAAAGCTGTCACACCCGTTGTTCAATAATCAGGTGTTTATAGTGCTAGGGAAAATTGGTTTTTCTAATTAAAATTTTTTAATTTGAAATAATTACACGTCTACTTAAACATAACACATTTTAACGCACACTTTTCGCATAATAACAATTAAATGGATAACTTAAAAAATTTTCGATGGTCACCAAATATCCCCCAATACCGCAAATATTTAAAAAATGCAATAATACGATATCAATACAGGTTTAAAGTTGTTGACTTAAAACTACAAAATTGACTGCTAAAATCAATGATAGACACTGAAGGACCGTGAGAATAAAGTAAGGGGGAACTGCATAACTGAAAAAAATATTGCTGCAAATGTGTTGCATAGAATTTAGGTACCACACTTTTAGGTGAGTGAAAAAGGACGAAAGGGTTCTGTTCAACTTAAATTATGGAAGTACTACAACAGTAATAATAGCATACACTGAAAGAACTGCGTGCAACATAATGCTAGCGGGACTCCCATAAAACGATGGGGTGTTGCTGTGGCAACGGAATCGAGATTATTTTTAATACATTAGGCAACAACCCTCCTCCATTCTGGTGCAACATACTGAATGGAAGGGATTTATTTCCCTTTCAGGCGGAAACTGTGGTTCTCACAGTGGCATACTGAATATTTTTGGAAAGGTATATGTGTTTGGCTTAAATCGTTGTACTACAGGATGATCGAAAAGTCGCGCAACCCTTAAAAATATTTTGTTTACTAAAATACAAACATGATTCAAATTACAAACCTGAACTAAATTGAAAGAGTAACAATACTGAGACACAAAACTGAGCGAAAATTAACATTGTTATAGAAGATATCGAAAATGTGACCCTTTTTCTCGGATACAAAAACGTATGCGGGTTTTTATTTTCAAATTTGAGGCTATTCTTCTTAATATTGGAACACTTATTTTTTGGAACTTTATTTTCGTGTTCAATGTTTGTCTTCAGGTCAACAATGGAGTGTGGATAGTTCGCAAAAACATGTTATTTTATTTGAAAAAAAACCTGACCTGAAAACAAACATTGAACACGAGAGTAAAAAAATAAGTGTTGCAACGTTGAGAAGAGTGACTTCAAATTTGAAAAAACGCACACGTCTTCTCGCTCAGTTTTGTGTCTCAGTATTGCTACTCTTTCATGTTTGTAATTTGAATCATGTTTGTATTTTAGTAAAGCAAAATATTTTTCAAGGGTTGCGCGACTTTTCGGATCCAAAATATACAATATTTTAATATACATCCAATACAGTCGAGCGCCGATTATCTGAACTCCAATTAACCGAACTTACAATTATCCAAACAGCCTATTTCTCTCTGATTTTTTTTTTTTTTTTTTAAACCGAACTTCCAATTATTCAAATATCTCATTTCTCTCATTTTTTTCCCCCTTCGGATTTAGCATGCGAAATCGAATCCCCGATTAGTGTAACGTTGGGAGCAGTAACAACAAAAAAGAAATTGAAGTAAATGAAAACGAATGCTCTGAAAATGATCCAGCTCCATCACATAACGAAGCCTTTGAATGTTCGGAAACAGGTATGAAATGGCTCGAACGGCGGAAGAACGCTGATCCTATTCAACTAATGTATTTAAAAATAATTCGAGATATGGTAGCATTGAAAAGAATTTCTTCTTTGAAGCAAGCAAAAATTGAAATTTTTTTTTTTTTTTTTTTTTTTTTTTTTTTTTTTTTTTTTTTTGCTTAGATTATAATTTCTGGAGATCAGAAGATGATAAAAAAAGAAAAAGAAATATTTAAACAATAAAAGTGTAAACAAAAAACAAATTTTAGGCACGCCAGCATTAACTGATTCTGACAGTCCTAAGCCTGGATAAAGTGTGAAGATCTTAGTAAAGTATAGTCAGGAACATCCCTTTAATTGATGTCCATTTATCCGAACTTTTGCTTATCCGAACTAGGGTCGGTCCCGATTTGTTCGGATAATCGGCGCTCTACTGTATTTTCGATATATCCGATATTTTTTAAATAGCCAACTTAATGCTGATAATAAATATTTTCAAGCATAATATAAATTAGAAACTAAAACATATTGCACTTAACATGAAAACTTAAACAATATTCTAAAAATGCATTTTTCTTCCCTCCCCCCTCCCCACTTAACTGAAGATCAATTAATTGAAAACAGAAACAATTTGCATCCTATACACTTATAAAAAACAAAGTATAGGATTCAGTATCAAAAAATCAGAAATTTATAAAACAAAATTTTAAATGCAAAATAACTGTTGTTTTTTTTGTTGTTGTTGTTGTTGTTGTTTTTTATTGAAAAATTTGAACATAAATGTAAGCTTGTCTTATTTTGTATTCCCTAACACATTGTGCAGTTTAAACTTAACTGAACCAAAACCAGAAAAGGTTCTTTTCTAATGAAGCTGTATATAACTGATTATTTAAATTAAACAGTTTATCTTTCAATGGTTTAATTCAACAGTTTATCTTTCTGAAGTATTTATGTCCCATATAATTATTAGTTCTACATTTAAAAATAAAAGCTTCAAACATAAAGCTTGGAAGAAAAAAAAAATGTTTTCTTCTTTGGTTAAAAAAGTCAGTGCCAGAGACAAAACCTCTTTATCTAGATAATGACACAGTCAATAACAGTTGAGTTAAAAATTTACTTATTGATTGAAAATAACAAAAATATCTTGTACAGTGATATTTTGAAATTAAATATCAAACATCTTGGTATTTTAAAAATAAATATGAAGTAGATGAAAATATAAAAAATCTTGATATTTTGAAAATAAATATCAAGTAGATGAAAATATCGAAAATATAAAAAATCTTGATATTTTGAAAATAAATATAGGATATATATCATGATATATATATCTATTGTTACATATCAACGAAACCTGACTATATTTGGAACAATAGGGGAGAGGGGGGCACATGTGAACAATTTTTACATTTTTAACTATTTCTCAAAATTGTTATGAGCTATTGAACCAAAAATTGAATTATATGAATATTTAGAATTTGTTTGTTCTTTAGGTGAAACTTTTGGATGCATTTATCAAGAATTTCTAACTTATATTATCATTCGAAAAATTGCCTAAATTTGTTCACATGTGCCCCGGTGGAGGGGTAGTTGTGAACATAGCTGGGGCACATGTGAACACATGCATAAATAAGACAAAAATAATTTTTTGTGAATAAAAACTGTGGTAAAAACTAATTAGATGCCCTCTTTCTAGTTGTGTGAATAAATCAATAAATGTTTCAACATAGATACAAGAAATTATTCATAAAATTGTACACTAATATGCCTACTCCTTTTGAGTCACTTTTAATTGTTATCTAACTTCCAGTAAATTAAAACTGTGAAGCAATCCTAAAAACATTGAATATATAGCTCAATGTTTGACAAGGGTGATTAAATTTTAAACAAAAAAAAAAAATGCATTCACAGACTTAAAAAATACACTTGTGAACTGTTCACATCTGCCCCCATATGTACCGTTCACAAGTGCCCCATCTATCAACTTCAGCCTAACTTCTAAAAAAAAAAAGATATTTTTAATTGAAATAAGGAAACAAAACTTTTTGTACACTAACCTAATTAATGCCACTATAGAATGCAATGCTGATATTCTTCTTTAAAAAATGTCTTGAATGAATTTTTACTTCAATAACTTAGAAGACTTTTTTACTTCACACCTTCTAAAACAAAGAAATTACAACTACCAGAAATCAAAATGGCCTATTGTTCTGAAAATTCAGCCAAAAAATGGCACCAGTACTACCATCAATTGGTAATTTTTTTAATTTTTTTATTTCAAATTAACTGAGTGAAATATGTACTGTTCACATGTGTCTCATGTTCACATGTGCCCCCCTCTCCCCTATATATTTTTAATATATATATTGTTCCAAAAAGGATTTTCCCCGGGGAGGGTTTTCGAATCCTTATTATTCAAAAAATGAACAATTTCGTTGTTTTACATATTTATAAATTAACTTTTAATAAATATGCGACATATAACAAACCTACGTAATGAAATGCCAGAGCAACCAAAATAAAAGTAGAATTCGTGTGTTTTAAAACTTCAATCATAATAAAAAACATCCCAATAAAAGAAAGGAAATAAGAAACAGCAAAAACTGCAACACGTGTACTTTGCTACTGTTATGCCTGATTCTCTTTTTCATTCACTTGCATTGAAGAAGGGGCCTATTATAAAAGCCTTGAAACAGTCGCATGCTAAAATGTTTTGGGGTATTTATGCTTTTCTTTTCGTTTGGTTTTACACATCGTGCTTTATTATTAACATTATGGATTTCTCATGCAACTTATCAATTTTAAAATGTTTTGGGGTGTTTTAACCAGGGTTGTAGTGGGTAGCTGCCCGGGTACCCGCCCAGCTGCCCGCCTGGGCTGGGTTTTTTATAAAAAGCCCAGGTAAAAAACCCGGGTTTTTTAAAATATATTTCTGGAAAAGAACAGATGATGTAATTGTTAACTGTTTATGGTTATTTTGTTTTATTTATTCACTTCTTGGAAAATATATTTGTATTAATTTACTTGCACTTTTAGATTGGAAACAATTGGAAAACACACAATTGATAGCTTTGCAATTTAAAATTTGTTTGGGTACTTCTTAGTTATCCCGTTGACCAAATTACTGTCCCCAAATTGTAAGATTAAATGCCAATAATGGTTGCCATTAATTAATTAATTGTAAGATTAAATGCCAATAAAACCATTAATTCGACGTTTTATTTGTATTTTTATTAATGTTTTACTAATTTATTTGATCTTTTGTTATTTAAAATAAAAATTATGTCAATGAGTTAAATTTGGCGAAAGTGGTCGAAGGGATAACTAAGAAGTACCTTTGTTTGTTATTTAAATTAAAGTGATCATATCTATATATGTATTTTAAGAACAGAGAAAAATGGTGAGATCATTATTAAGACTATGAAGTCTTTCCTATCTATTAGACTATGAAGTGTTTACAAAGATTGTATTTGAGATCAGGATTGCCACTTATTTCGGCAATCAAATTTCTTGTGCTTTACTGAGCAAAATATTAAATTTTCCCAGAGTAATTCCTCTGAGAATTTTCAAAATTTCAACGGATAAATTTTGCAAAGTACCAAAGTTTAGTAAAATTCCTTGTTTTTAATACTCATTTTTAAATTCCCTCAGATTTTCTAGTTTTCCCTATACAGTGGCAACTCTGAAGATTATTATTTGTGAGGAAGGTGGAATCATCGTCCACATTTTGGCAATTTAATTTAACCGGGGAAAATTGCCCATTTAACCCGGGTTTTCTAATAAAACCCGCCCGGGCTGGGTTTTTTCTAAAAAACCCGGGTTTTTTACAACCCTGGTTTTAACACTTAAATCCCCCGTCCCCTTCTCTGCGCCACTGGTCAAAAGCGAGATTTTTGGTCACTGGCGCAGCGAGGGAGAAAATAAAATAAAAGGAAAAAAAAAGAAAAAGTAAAACGGCTGAGTAAAAGAATACGAAATGAATCTTGAAATCGCGCCAAGTGCAAATCTATACATGAAGTAAAATAACTTCGATTTCTTATAGGACTTCCAAATCGAGATATGATGCAATAAGTAGGCGAATAAATTACTAATTTTGATTAGAACAGCACCTCCCAAACTGCATTCTGCAAAGAATAAGGATTCCGCGAATTTCAAAAGCAATAAGATTTTCAAAAAACTGCAAATAATAAAATTAGGGTAAGGTGGGATTCGGCGGAAAATTATCTATTTCACAATGGTTCCCGGGTCATAAAGCTTAGGAACCGGTACATTAGACCACAATAGGTTTGTGGCTGGAAGTAAAAAAGCATGTCCAACGAAATTTTGTTCCACATTTATAATGCTTAAGGATTAGCTACATTAGATGACAATGTCTTTTTCATGGGAAAAATAAGGCATGCCCAATGAAATTTTATACCTCGCCCAAATCTAAATGAGATTTGCTTTATAACGAAGTGATGAATCAGTCATAATGAACGTATTCTTTGACATTAGATCATCTTTGTCATCAATGATAAAGATGGTGGTTATGAATGAGAGTATGAATGAATGGTGACTGGTGATTGTTATTAATTAGGAATCTTATCGTCAATACAAGAAGTAAAAAAAATTAGCATGAGTCTAAAAAGGGGGGAAATTCGTTCAACATAAAAGAGGAAAAGATGTAATGTAATATTCAATAAAATTAATCATGGATTATGATTTGTAAAATAAATTTTATAGTTACTGATATTGGTACCAGGGATGATTCTGAGTAGAAATTTTTTTTTCTGAAACTCATATCAAATTTTCTGTAAGGTCACAGCAGAAAGGAGGGAAGGGGAGGGGATGCCTTCCCGGGACTAACTATGGTGGTATTTTAAAACATAAAGCCATTAATTTTTATCTATTCATACAAAATTTATTGACGTTCTACATTAAATTCCAAATAATTCATATGGATTTCTTGTTTAACAATTAAAATAATGTATATTTAATAAAACATTATCCAAAATTACATTTTCGACACGATTTTGAAGACGACAAACTGAAAAGTTATCATAATCAACTCAAACATCATTTCAGAAAATAATTTAAAATAGGAATTTTTTTCCCCCTTCTATTTAAAAAGAAACAAATAAAAAAGAAGACAATTTTCATACAATATTACAGATATTCTTCAAGATAAATTGGGGATAAAAAAGAAATTTAAACAAATCTCATTAAAATAAACAAAAAAAATGAAAAGTGAGGGGTGGTAGAAACAGGGTGTTAAAAAAAACGACTGTTATCAAAGCGTAGATAAGAAGTATCATATTTACTCGTACTTAATAATATTACTAGTATTATAATTTCCAACACATAGTTAACACTTTATGTCCCAAATTATGAATTCATGAAAATTTCATCTTCTGAAGTACTTTTCGGGAATCTTTTAAGTATGTTAGAAAATTTAGATAAGCATTTAATAAATTTTAGCAGGATTTTGCCGATTAAAATTACTTAATTAAATCTGAAATGCTGGGTGTTGCTTTTCGGCAACATACCCAATTTAGGCTATAAAATATAATTAGAATAATATTGAAGCTATAATGCCTAATATGTTACCAATAAAATACATTCTGAAAATATCATTAAATCGATTTTCAACATGTAGATGGCAACACTTGTGCTGTTTAAGAATAAAGATAGATTTATTTTTTCAATTGCTGCTACTTGTTCTTTTTGTTTTGTTTGAAAAATTTCGAAATACCCTATTTTGTTTTGCAGTGAACAAGTAAAATTTATTTCTTATTATAGTTCCTAAAATTCTTGTGCGTTTAATAATATAGAATTTTATCAAGGAAAATTATTTTTTCAATTAAAGACCAGTGTTGCCGATTAGTAACAAACTGTTTTTTAGCCGTAAACCATACTTAAAACAAAATATGATTTTTTAAGTACTTTTTCCATGATTTATTTAAAAAATGCAAGCCGAAAAACATTATAACAATGATTTTTCAAAAATCAGGCATTTAAGGGTTAAATCTGAAATTATAGGGATTTTGTGCAATATTTACTCCACTCAATTCTTTTAATTAAAATATTTTTTTTAGTATTTTATAGAATTAGGACAGTATAATGCTCTTACAATAAAAATATAGAAATATTTCCGAACTGAAAGTTTTCCCCCACAATTTTTCAACATCAAGAAAGCTGAACAGATGCAAATGAAAAAGTAATCACCGTTTAAAGATATTTTTGTTTTGTGCAATCAATAATGTTTTTGGAACAAGATAAAGTAAAGTACTATAACTCATTCTGTACTACTATAACTGTATTACTACTAATCGATGTACTAAATGAATTTTATAACAAGTTATTTTAATGGTATTTCAAAGTACCGTCGGGGCATAAAGGGTTAAACTATTCGAATAATTAATTACACATCATACTTTCAACATTCAGCTTCTGCTGTTGAAAAGGTTAAGGAAAACGCCGTATTAAGATAATAATATGTCAAATTAAAGGTAATTAAAAATGCCGAACTATGGAATAAGAGAATAAATAAATATTAACGGAAAATATAAGAATAATTAACGATTAGTATTATTAATAGGAAAATGATCACGTGCAAAGGCCCAAGTGGCGATTACGATAAAAATGTTGCATTTATAATGTGACAGACGTTGCCGATTGTTCTTTCAAATTAGATATTATCATAAATAGCGCAATCATAAAATAATTTAATAGCAAAATTAAAGTCACGGTTCTGTTAAATCAAGCTTTCAAACAGTTTTCATTAAAAAAAAAAGAAAAAAGAAAGGAAAGAGAAAATAAATCAGTTTTCGAAGACGCTTTGAACGATGCAAAAATTTCCCATTTTACATCGCGTTTTGAAGGGGAAATTTAGTAAACAAAAAATAAACGGTGAAAATTTTCTAAAGATATATAGAGCGATGCCATTGCAAAATGAACGACAGACATATATTTCAATTTCGTTGAATTTTTCACTGCCATCTTATAATTTATTTTCTGTTTATTTTTTGTAGTAGAAAAAGAGATTTTTCTAAGAGAATTCAATTTATAGCTTTTTTGTATCTGAAGTAGAACAGAACTAAAGAAAAATGAGCCAGCTCTCAAGCGATATTTATTGCCGGCCGAAAAAGTTGCATGCTCACGGTATCATGAAATTGATATTAACCCTTTCAGGCGCATCGTTTTCAGTCTGAAAACGCTTAATTTTAATACCCAAAATGTCAAATGACACCAGTAATTTTTTAGTACAATTTCGATCTCATAATATTACGTGAAGAAAATCTTCCGTTTATTTTCAAATTAATTTGTTCGTAAATTGAGATATGAATTAATTATTCGAACATTTTTGGAGCAGAAATGCCTTGCAAATGAAAGGGTTACGGTTATCGAAATACACAAAAATGAAATCAATTCTTTGAAATTAAATTTTATAGTCGGGTTAAAATATATTGTGGAGGGTAGTACACAGTGAGACGAAAATTATTATTACTTAACGAATGCCGACGATTTTTATTCTTTTGGAAAAAAATTGCTTCATCTTTAAGCTACACAAATACGCTACACATTAATGTATAAATGGTTTTAAAAAAGTTATTTATAAAAGCACAGAAGCAGCATAACGGAGTATCGGAAATTGTCTCACTGTGTACCACTTGTGGTACACAGTGAGACAATGCATATATTTTCATAAATCATACATTTTTACTCTCTCTGTCAATAATTTTCTGCAGTTTATGATTTCTAATTAATATTTCTAGATTTTCAAAATATTAAAAATATTAGCCTCGGGTGGACAATGGCAGACCTTGGACTACGTTCATGTAAATTTTCTATCTCTTACGTTTAGTAGATTTCCCTAGCTAGAGGTCTGCACGGGCCGACATTTCCAGGCCTGGGCCCGTCCCGACTCAAAGAAAAAAATTTCGGCCCGGTAAAAAAGTTAAAAGTTCGGCCCGAGCCCGGCCCGGTATAAAAGTTAAAAGTTCGGCCCGGCCCGAAAAAAAAGTTAAAATCTCGGCCCGGGCCGAGTGAATTTCTACAAAACATTGATTTTTACGTCAATTTGGTTAAAAGTTTGTCTCGTACGAGGAGTTCAAGCCAAAAATATTTATCTTAACTTTTCTTTTCATGTTTATAATCATCACTTTTATAGAAGTGCCGCAGGGTGCGATATTTATTTTTTTAATGAATCTCTATTTCTTGTATGTAAATGTTTCAGTTATCATTAATATTGTTAATCCATATTCCATGTAAAGTGTTAAATATCTGAAAAATGCTATACAGTAAAATCTAAGACTGAATTCATTGAAAAGAAAAAAAATGCGTTATAGACAAGTTCCCTTCTTAGCAAGTGTAAATGTATTATTTTCTTACGTAGTAGTATATTAATTTTGCATGGATCAACACGTTTTTCAGTTTAAAACAAGATTCCGTCATAGACAGGTTCTTTTTCACACGTTTTACTATATTTTAATTTAACTACATTTTAATAAGTGTAGAAATCTAATACTCTTTAAAAAGAATGAATTTGAATGTTTAATTGTAGAATAATGGCGATTTAAAAATGTATGCATTTTTTGACAAAAAATTTGTGCCAAGCCTAATTTTACTGACCTTTGAACGGACCAGGACACGCCGAGACAATGATTTTCATACGGGCTAGGTGAAAACTAGGAATGAAAATTTTGGGCCATGAAGATTAAGAATGAAACCAGTAACCGGATGTGTGCAGAAAAAATAAGTTAGGCCCGTGCCCGGCCCGAACCTTCAGGAAAAAAGTAAGGCCCGAGCCCGGTCCGTAAAGGGTAGTGACTAGGCCCGGCCCGGGCTCGGGCTTCTGGCCACGGGCCGACCCGTGCAGATCTCTATCCCTAGCCATCGCATGCCCACACACACAGCGAAAGAGAGAGAGAGAGAAAAACCTTCTTTTATTAATAAATGACTTTTTTTAACATCAGAACCACGTAGTAGGTACACAATTAGACACGTCTCACTGTATACCACAACTGTGTGTCTCATTGTGTACTTTCGTTACGTTGTAACAAAATGGATGTCACATCTGTTACATCAATTTCATCGCTTTAAAAAGTTTATGTCGTTTTGTCGAAATAGTCTATTATTAGATATAGCTAAGTTTTGTTAAGTAAATATATGTCATATTGAAGGAAATAAGCTCTAAAATAGACGTTTATGTAACTTTAACCACTATAAAATAAAGAATTATTTACTATTTTGTCGGACGAGTAACTGAAGTGCCGAAACTACATCCACGTGTTGCATAAGATGAGGTCGTTTATGTGTGTGTGCCAGCTTGGGGAAAAAGTTACAACTATATCTCAAAGTGGCTGCAGTCTGTGTATTACTCCTCCCTATAAATAAAAATACACGAGCATTTTTTTTTTTTTTTTTTTTTTTTTTTTTTTTTTTTGTATTATGAAAAATTGCTTTCGCAATAAATATCTTTCACAGGGAGGTCCAATTACTTGTCAAAACAGATATATAAAACCAAAATAAGAAAAAAATAAAACACATGGATATAGTGGAGACATCACACTTTTGTATTTTCTTTCCGTGCATATGGATTAAGTTCTTTGATTATAAAGTGCAGATTGTGGTTCCTGACGAAGTATCTCACTTTTGCAATATTTTCAGTTCATTTGTATATTCCCTAATATACCATAAAAGATAAAAATAAGAATAATAGATAATTTTAATTCAAAGTAATGAATAAAAATCCATGTGACAAAAATGCTAGGTACGGTTAAGTAATATAACTTTGAAGCATGCAGTTAAAAACATGGAGGTATGTATTAAATTGATTTCAAAAATATTAAAAAACTAACAGTAAAACATATCAATAAAAATGATTAAAATTTATATAAGAAAAATTAATAATATAACCAAAAATTTTAATTCAAAAAAATTAATAACAAAATATAATTGGAAAATTTACAGAGTAACGCTTGTATAAAAAAAAACAATAATTAATCAGAATTTAGAGAAAAAATAGTCGTAATTAAATACATTTATGTATAACAATTAATATAATTAAATCTCAATTACCTTATTTAAAGATACTATAGGCAACGAAACTATTTGAAATTGAGTAGCGTTGAGATCATTGACTAATTTAAGTATATGATACAAGTCTAACTGAAATGTAAATATTAAATTAACAGATATTTAACTATATATAATTAAGATCAAAACTAAATTAAACATCTAACAAAATTTATTATGAATGATGCACAAAATATAAATGTTTGAAAAATGTACAAGAAAATGTGAAGTTTGCCCAGTTCACAAATTGTGCTACGGTAACAGCTATTCATCAACATTCAATCATCCAATTTTATAAGGCGGAACAATGATTGGGGAAATACATAACATAATCCATATGCATGGAAATAAAGTACAAAAGTATGATAAGTCGCCATTGAAGACAAATGGAGAAAAAGGCTTAGTATAGCATATATATAAAATAGCCAAAGTAGATAAAATGGTCACAAATGTCTGGAATCCTCGTGCATATTTTCATGTTATTTTTAAATTTTAAATTATTTATTTTAATTAATAAGAAAATACGAAATTTCTAGTACGTATTTATCGGATAATAATTCGTACAATGTAAATCTAAAGTATTTTACGCATGCATTTACTTGTATTTTTACTGCATTAAATGATGAAGTATATGAACAAATTTGAAATCCGCACTATTTTTACGCCATGGGATTCCCACTGCGACGTCCCATGAATATTGCCCATAAGAAAATCGTTTTAAATTTATTGTTTTAATATATGACGTAATTTTCATCATTAAATGGATTTCGAGTGTAATGTATGTTCGAACTTTTATAACGACGCCATGGACAATATTCTTCCATTGAGTTCGACGTTAAAAAACTCCATCTGTCCGGGAATAACGTTCAAAACCAAGGTATTGAAAAGCACAGTGCTTTGAAATTTTACGTTTACATTTTATGTTTTGAACCAGTTTTAGATAGTTTCAGGAAAAGTATAGCTTATGCATGAATTCTTTTAACTAATTTAATTCATATTTCCAGGTTATTTTTAAAATGTAATTTATTTTTATTTTAATTAATATGTATATAAGAATTTTCTAATATGTATTTATCGAATTCGTACAAAATAAATCTAAAAATTTACCTGTATTTATGCTGCATCAAGTGATGTAATGCATAAACAAACATGCCAGCTGCGTTAGTTTTACACCATGTAATTTCCAATGCGACGTCACATGAATATTGCCCATAAGAAAACAGTTTTAAATGTATAGATTTAATATATTACGTTATTTTCACCTTAAATGAGTTTTGCGAGTAATAATTTAACGTTATTTTCACCTTAAATGAGTTTTGCGAGTAATAATTTAATTATTTTAAAGGGGTTTTTTTGTTTGTTTTTTTTTCCTCTCTCTCTCTCTTTTAGGATTCAAGTGTAAATATATTATTCGATTTAAAAGTGTTTGGGAGTATTATTACTTCAGCTTTTTAAATATGTCCTAATTTTCATCATTAAAAGTTTTTCAAGCGTAATAATTTAATTATTTTAGGCAGTTTACATATGACGATATTAATTATTTAGGCATTTTACACATGAGGATATTAAATATTTTGGCATTTTTCTTATGACTTCTGTGTCACCATTAAATGCGTTTCGTGTTTATTAATTTAATTATTTTAAATTTTCTTACTTTTTTTAATATTCACGTGTAAATTTAAGTTTTATAGCGTAATTTCCCTATTTCTTGCTTTTAACACGTTATCATTTAATTATTATTTTAAAGTTTCGTTTTTTTTTATGTCAAGTGTAAATTTATTTTTTATTTGTATTTCAGACGATGTTACCTCTACTTCTATGTCTGCTGTCATGTCTATGACTTATTCACAAGGTTCCAAAAGTCTCATAATAACTCTTAAAATTTATAAATTAAAAATATTAAAAAAGCAATGTTATTGAAATATTAAGTTGTCTTAAATTTTAATAGCATTTCTCTAATAGCGGCAACATTATTTTTATTGCTGTGAATGAAAGAGTGGAAATAGTAAATGATATAATTTTCTCATTAACACTGAAAAGGAAACCAAGGTGGGAAGAAACTCTTTGCATTCAGTTAAGCAATTATTATTTCATATATTCGTTTCAAATATCCGAATGGTTTCAAATGTTCATAATAACTCTTAAAATTTCTAAATGTAAAATATTAAAAAAGTAATACTATTGAAATATTAATGTTTTAAATTTTAATGGCATTTCTTTGATAGCAGCAACAAAAAATTTTTATTGCTGTAGATGAGAGACGGAGGAAAGGGTAAATTATGTCCTTTTCTCATTACTGATGCCATTTCTCTTTAAAATTGAAAATAAAAACTTTTTTTTTTTTTACGTCTATGGAATTTCAAGATGACAGACGATTTTTGATTTCTAAAATAAACAGATTCCTGGCGATCGAAATGTGAAAAAAAGTTTTTATTTTTTCAAATTTTCATGAAAAACATAATTTAATCATAATATTGTTTTCACTATCGATTGAAATAAAAGATAATTTCACTTTGAGAATGACGAAAAAAAGTATAATTTTCTTTTTCTCCCTTTTTTCTATAAAAATGGGGTAAGTTAGTTGTCATCATTACAAAAATGTCATTAAAATTGGAAAAAAATTAATATCTTGAAAACTACTTCAAATTTCAAAATTCTAATACCACTTTTGACATGCGCGGATCAATACCGATAATTGGTGTTAATTTCACCATCAGACGTTTCATGTTTTCATATTTTAAGAAGGAATAGCTGTGAAACATAATCAGTCGTCTCATAAATTCGTTTCATTGGGATTTTATATATATGTAGGATAGATAAATATATAGTATATTATAAGAAACGGTGTTCAGAAGAACAAATTCAGTAAACAAAAGACAGACAGCGAAAGTTTTCTTAAGAAATATTAAGCGATGCTATTGCAAAATGAACGGCTGACATCCATTTCTATTTCTTAGAATTTTCCACTGCCATCTTGTAATTTGTTTTCTGTTTATCTTTTGTGATGTGTGGGACTATTTTTCAGAGAGAATTCAATGTATGGCCTTTTAATACAACAAGTACAAAAGGACTGAAGGAAACGGAACCAGTCTTTAGGCAATTTTTATTGCCGCCTGAAAAAATGTGGGTCAAGAAGAAAGTAAACAAACAAATATATCTCCATGATCCAATCTAAATTCTTCACGGCATCATGAAAATGATATTCAAGTTATCGAAGTAAGCAGAAATGAAATCGATTTTAATAAATATTAAATTTTACAGTCCGATTAAAATATGTATAAATAAAAAACACGTTTTAGCTTTAGATGCACATAGATTACTTTCGTATCACGCACGCTTGTTCGAAAAGCGGCATAACTCAAAAAAATGCTTTTTTGAAAAGACGTGAAAACAAATTATTTTTTATTTAAAATGGATCGGGAAATAACAGTAATAAAAAAATTACGACTAGAGTCAAAAGTAGTTTATTTATGAACCACATTACATCCCAATATAAAAATATTTTGAAGAAATTAGGGTTGTATAGCGTCATAAACAAAAAAGAAAAAAAAATTAATTGGTCAAGTGCGAGTATGACTCGCGCACAGTTGGTTCCGTACAATAAATATATTAATTAGTAATTGTAATCTTACAAAAAATCATTGCTAAAAGAATAAGAAGTCGTAAAAAAATCCTATTTTTAACAATTTGACGTTTATTGCTTTTGTACTACTACTGGGCACACAAATATATCATTAAAAGTTGTTATCTAGGCTTTAAAAGCTGGTGGGGCATAGAGTACACCGGCCGGCCGCGTCTTTATGTATGTCCAAACCATCCGTGTCTTTAACGGTTAATATATCGGCTAATTACCGACAATTGTTTTCGAACATAATTATCAACAACCCTTTTATACTTCCGCGACGATAGGTATCTCGAGCACCCTTCAACTCCCTTGCTGAGCACCCGCAAAGTGAAATTTGTGTATAACGAAAAAATACGATTTTCTCAAAAACTATGTGACCTAACAAGTAAAGGTACTATAGTCTGTGGCGGCGAATTTCGATTTTTATAGCTCAACGAGCTAAGTAATTTGTTACCTCGCATATCGGCTATTGAGTTTTAATAATGACAGGGGACCGGGTCAAAGTTAAAAAATTTGCATAATGCGAGCTCCCGAAAATAAAACAGTTGCAGAAAATTCCTTCGCATACAACCATACGCAGACGTTCTGCACGTTACGAATTTACTGAAAAACTGACAAAAGAACCAACAATGTGTGGTTACAAAGATTTTTGATCGAAATTCGGGAAAAAGTATTGACAGGAGAACAAAACTAGACCAGTGTTGCCAATGGGCTACTTTTTTAAAAATTAAGATTTTTTTATTGGCACCACTTTTTTGAAATAGTAAAATTTTCGCCTCATTTAATGCCACCTTAATTAGGGAGAAAACAAGGACAAATTTACCATATCAGAAAAGTGGTGCCAATCAAGAAATTTAAATTTAAAAAAAGTAGCCCACTGGCAACAGTGAACTAGACGAGGACATCATAACTTGCGAAAACCTGCCTGTCAAGTCGCATACGAATATTTTATCTGCGATTAAAAATTCTTATAACAGCAATAATGTAACCCTATAGCAGTTATTGGCAATGTATGGCACTGTAAAATAATTAATAAACTTAAATCGCACTTCTCTTTGAAGGCACCTGTTTTTCAATGAAAGAAAATACTGAACTTTAACCCGGTCCCCTGTCATTATAAAAACTCAATATAGTCCAGGGGAAATGTACATTTTACCTTGCAAAAGGTCGGGTAGAAGATTTTTTTTTTTTTTTTTTTTTTTTTTTTTTACTTGTTTATAATGATGCCAACATGGAAAAACCAAGTTTTCTAACAAAATTTCTTAAGGCTAAATTTTCTGCGGCCAAAAAACAACAAAATTTTTGGATTTTTTTAATATCTCGAGACCCGTTGCCGCAGCATATTATTTGTCAATTACAATATTAAAGAGGACAAAATTCTCTACAACTTTTATTTTTACAATTTTTTTTATACATTCAATAGCAAGCGCAGTACGCCATTTCAAAAATAAGACAAATTTTTTAATTTTCTTAAAAACCGTGAAAAACGCAGTTTTGCCCTGATTATTCAAATTTTCCCGCGGATTTAATCGTGTATGTCGACTTCTAAAAATTGGTAGCTGTAAATTATCTATTTGCACACTCACGTCTTTATTTTCATCTCAACAGACATTTTATATTCAATAAATTTATATCATTTTAAAAGTAGGGCAGAGTATAGATGAATGAGACAATTTTCATAATTAGACAGTAACTTTAAGTGTATACAATGTTAATTTCAAAACATTGTTAAGAATACTTCAATGTTTAGTAACTTATTGGCACGATAGTTTCATTTAAGAAAGAATCCTTGCTTAATTTTAATAATTTTCATAATGCGGAACATATTTTTCCAGGTATCAAGGGGATGGGTATGAAAATTTGCGAAAAATATATTTTATTCCACACTACAATGATATATTTTATTTATCAGTTATTGATAACATATTGTCAGGTTCTGAGAAACATCTGCTATTAGAACTATGGTTCTATATTATTTTTGTTTTACTATATTATATATTGTATGGTCTGTGTACTGGAAATTTCAAAGTAACATTCTTTCCTTGTCTGAAACTGGATCCGAGCAGGTGAATTGTACAGCTTGGATGGAGGAATAAAGATGGATGGAGGGGGGTTTGCAAAACCTTTTGAGATGTCTGTTGGAGATAGGGAGACAAAAGAATTCCCCGAACGAGGGAGAGAACTAAGAATGTGGTCAGGGTGGAAACCTCGGTTTGTACGTGGAGAAAAAAGCAGAGGGTTGCGAGAGAGGCAGTCGCTTCTGCTGGGAGAAAGCGAGTTGGAGGCTAGAGCGCAAAATGGTAGGTTGTTCCTGTGTATAGCTCTTAGATAGAGCGTAGGGTTGAGTGAAGCTCGCCGAGCTTAGAGCCCGTGTGTTGGGAGATTAAGAGTAATCTCCGGTAACGCTAATTTAACGAGTGTAGAGTGAGAGTGATATAACGTAGTTTAACAGTACACAGCCAGCAATTACTGTATTTAATTTAATGTTGGGCCGGATCACCTACATCCGAGTTTTTAAGTGTAAATACTGTTTTGTGATTTGTAAATAGTGTGTAAATAAACTGTTAATTTAGTTAATCGAAAGAGTTGGTTTTCATTTAAACAATCCTCTCAGAGCGTGACCGATATCACGTAATCATATCGGTGGTGGCAGCATATAAATAGCAAAGGATTTTCTTCAAAGTTGTGCGGACTAAGAGAAAACTCCGACACATATGTTTTAATGTTTTCTGTTTTAAAGATAGCAAACATTGGATTGTAGTACCATATTAAAGGGGGAACTCAAAAAATAAATATATTTTATGTAAGAAATACTTTTACCTTATAAAATAGCTACAATAAAAATGACAACAGATTATTTCACTAACTAATGTTATGCATTTATCTCTCCTAAAATTTAAAAATTCTATCAATAAAATATTTGAGATCATCTCAACAGTTACTAAAAATATAAACAGTTTCATAAAAATATTTAAAAGATTAGTTTTAAAAAATATTGTCAAAAATTTTTTTTTCACTTATATCAATAAATATAACAAGAGATTATATCATTTAGCATGCAAAAATATATAAAACTTGCAGATTACCTATTAATTGCTTTAAAGCTCAAACAGAAAAACTTACTTTGGTTGTTGAAAAATATACTTTGTTGAGTATTCCTATCTTCTGTAACATGTACTGTTTTGAAAGTATATCTGTTTAATGATCTCAGTGATCATATTACCAATTCATTTATGATCAATTTATTTATGATTGTAGACCATTTAAACGTTTTTGTTTTCGCATTGATCACCTGTTTCATTCAACTCCACTTTCCCAACACAATAAAGTAAAGTACGCAATATGACTCCATAAGCTAAATGAAAAAATGTATTTTAATAATAATAATTTCCACAGGCTATTTAACAATATTTTTTTTTCTTTGTTGGCACTGTTGTAGGATTATTAGAATCCCGTTTTAAAGGAATATCCTTATCCTGAATAAAACAGATACCAGGATCATCTAGTGGTATAAAGCCTGATACTTCCCATTTATCAGCATTTTCTTGCAATTACTTTCAGTTTCTTCTCGTGACTACACTGCAAATAGAAGCGTCTTAAATTCAGACACATATGTGACTGAAAAAGTATTTCAGACACTTAAGTGCCTGAATATGAAATTTCAGACATCACAGATGTCTGAATTTAAGACGCATATGTGTCTTACTGGGATTATGGTATGGATGAACTGAAAGAAATGTCTGAATAATGATGAACCGTCTGACATTAAGACACTTGGAAATTCAGACACTTAAGTGTCTGAATGCAATACAATTGTATCATATGTATGATGGCCGTATATACAATTGCATTACAATATATATGCCAGGATAATCAAGAAACGTTTTCGAATGGATGACAGATGTTTAAAATACTTTTCCATGCACTAAATTTGGTATTATTTTATAAAACAATCAACGCGATTAGACCATATTATGTCTGTCAAAATTATAAAAATCCGTTTATTAAGTTTTGGAAATAAGTTATTTTTAGTGCAATAGTTAATTAACGAATTGTCTTTCACAAAATATAAAGTTTTCCAAATAATTATATTAAAATAACCTACCAGCTACCATCCCTCTCCACCCCCCCCCCCCTTCCAAAAACACACAATTTCCTAATAATGTCTTAGGATGGGTTTCGCCGACCAGAAGCAATTTAAAATAGTGCAACCCTACCGTAGTGGGCTATTATAGTGTTTTTAATGGCTTGACGAAGGGAATCGCTGTATAGAAGTAATCCCTGGACTTTTCTAAATGTAAAACAAAAATTTGAAATATGAAAATTGTTTAAAAGTGTGATGACAAAATTTTTATTTAAGAGGCACTTCAGTCAAGTGAAAAGATTCGTTCGCTAATACTAATCCTATGGAAAAAATTTATAAAGATATCTCGGTTGCATTTCGCTCTTTTTAAATGACTTTTTTTTTTGCATTGGATAGCTGAGTTCGATCTGTTCAAAGAAGGTTTTTTACATTTACGATTTTGATTTTACATTTTTTTTTTATGAGGATGCTTTCAGTTTCGAAACCGGTTTCGAAAACGAAAGTGTCCTCATTAAAATTATACGCAATGAAAAACGAAAAAGTAAAGTATGGTCGTTATAGAGATCGATCTCAGCTATCCAATAACAAAAAAAAAAAAATGAAATGCAACCAAGATATCTTTATAAATTTCTTCCATAGGGTTAGCATTAGCGAACGAATCTTTTCACTTGACTGAAGTAACATCCTACTGCCTTCGCCTGAAAGCATCATAATTGTAATAATTATATCTTATAGTGGGTAATTGTAACGGAATAAACAAAATATTAAAGGAGGATTAATTAAAAAAATCTGTTTATATTCGTGCACTATTTCACTTCCTGCGATAAAAATCTAATGATTTGAACTCCCTTCTCTGGCAACGTATTTCCAATCCTGTCCAGTCCGAGCTCAAAGTCAATGATTACGTCACTAACGGAAAGCGGAAAAAAGTGCTGACAGGGGTGAATTATCTTTTGAGAAGACACATTAAGCCTGTTACCTCGTTAATATTTTAAATGAAGATATTTTCAACGAGTGTGTTTGGAATGGTTTCCTGATTTTTTTAGTTTAAAATATTGTGAAATGCTAATAGAAATATTCTTATTAAAATGCATTGTATGGATTTGGACTACTTGGATTTGGAAACTCATACTCATTATAGTATGTTCTTATTACGGCAAGTCTGTCTATTGTTTGGCGTGTGTTCAAAATTAGGCATATGGAAAAAGAATAATTGATTACTAATCGAGAAATTCCTACGGATTTTAGAAACTCACATTAATATTTTTCATTATATCTGTTATGCATTAGTGCATTAGGTAGAAGAATGCAGTGCCAAGAATATAAAAAAAAAACATACAACATTTTTCAAAAATAGCGCTTTACCGGTACTTTGTGAAATAGTTTATTCATCATAATGGATTACACTTTAAAGGGTAAGAAATAATGCATTTGTATGATTATGTGAATTCAATTTGAAATAGAAATTTTATAGTAAAATAGTGAATTTTGTGTTGCTATTTATCATTTACATTATTTTTTTAGAATAATTTGCATATTTAAGTTTTTTTTTTATATACAATAAATATTTTTTGTTTTAAAAGGCTCGTGTGTTCATTTGTGTGTTTTCAATAAATCATGACTTTCAATGTAATGAATTTGTTTAATATTTTTTAGACTTCCGTTTTATAAATTAATAAATATTTTATAGTCTCGAAGTAATTTTTCCTGCTTGTTATATATATATATATATATTTATTTAATGATTTCTAAATAGCTCGATCGAATTGCAGTTTTCATTTAACCTATATAAACAAAGCTTATATATATAAATAAAAAGGATCTTTCTAATGATATTTCATTATTAAGTTTTTTCCTTACAATTCCCAGTTACTTTATATTTATGATATAATTTTACATATTAATTTTTATTTTTTGCAACATCATGATAAGAGTATCATTTCATTTAATTCTCTTACAGAGTATATTTTCGAAATAAATGTTTTAATATTATCAAATTTAAATTTACATAGGGTAAATCTTTTGAAAATGCACAAGCTTTATATGACGGATATAGAACATGAAAAGAAATCGTGAAAGCACCAGAGTGAAGTTATTGTGAATATCTCGATATTTTATTTTTAAAAAATTATTTTTTCCGATGGTAAATAAATAATACTTATATAGTATTTATTTCTTTTTAAATAGTCCTTCTGAAAACTTGTTTCAAAAATACAAAATCTGCTTTGATTTTCTGTGTTCCATATCAATAACATATTTAATTTTCAAGACACTGAGACATCCTGAAAATATACTTTAAACAAGGAATAAAAATCGTTGTAATTAATCTAAACTGTGCTCAAAATTATTTAAAGAAATCAAGCTGCATAAAATCCTATTAAAAAAGTGCTGATATTTAATATTTTGAGAAGGTGATGATGGTTGAAGTTATAAATATTTTTATAATTATGTTCGATCTGAGTATATATTTTTATACTACTGTTAGGCATGTTTTCTCTCTTCTTAATTTATTTCTGTATTAATTACCATATATTTTTCGAAATTTTAAACAACCCCCCCCCCCCTTTCCTATGTTTTTTAAAAATTTGTTAAAACAATATTCTTTAATTTTTGTTCTAATATGATACTAGAACCTTTTGTTTAATTGTTGTGTGTTTTCCTCCTACCATTGAGTTTAGAATCCTGTAGGACTTTCTAGGTGGTATTGTCTGAGTCTTGTCAGTATTTTTCATTTTTACAATTGGGTTGGAAATGTGTATTAGTAATTAAAGTCAAAAGAAATTACTGTAGTTAATTACTATTTAGCATATAGTCATATACAGGATTCAGGGTATTGGTAACTCAGTGTTTAAGGAGAAAATCCCACAACACTATCATTTGTTTTTATAAGTTATTTTTATCGTCATGTTAACAGAAAAGAAAATATGTTTGACTTCTTTCTCAAGTCGCTTTTTATGTATTTAATGGGGAGAGAGAAGAGTGATCCATGAAAGAAAAAAAAAATCTGATTTGGGGGAAACAAAAATCGGATTTTTAGGATTATTTTGTATATGATAATGTAGCATATTTTTATAATTATGTTCGATCTGAGTATATATTTTTATACTATTGTTAGGCATGTTTTCTCTCGTCTTAATTTATTTCTGTATTAATTACCATGTATTTTTCGAAATTTAAACCCCCCCCCCCCTTCCCTATCTTTTTTAAAAATTTGTTAAAACAATATTCTTTAATTTTCGATCTAATATGATTATACCAGAACCTCTTGTTTAATTGTTGTGTGTTTTCCTCCTACCATTGAGTTCAGAATCCTGTAGGACTTTCTAGGTGGTGTTGTCTGAGTCTTATCAGTATTTTTCATTTTTACAATTGGGTTGGAAATGTGTATTAGTAATTAAAGTCAAAAGAAATGAATGTAGTTAATTACTATTTAGCGTATAGTCATATACAGGATTCAGGGTATTGGTAACTCAGTGTTTAAGGAGAAAATCCCACAACACTATCATTTGTTTTTATAAGTTATTTTTATCGTTATGTTAACAGAAAAGAAAATATGTTTTTGACTTCTTTCTCAAGTCACTTTTTATGTATTTAATGAGGAGAGAGAAGAGTGATCCATTAAATTAAAAAAAAAAAAAAAAAAAAATCTGATTTGGGGGAAACAAAAATCGGATTTTTAGGATTATTTTATATATGATAATGTAGCATATTTTTATAATTATGTTCGATCTGAGTATATATTTTTATACTATTGTTAGGCATGTTTTCTCTCTTATTAATTTATTTCTGTATTAATTACCATGTATTTTTCGAAATTTTAAATCCCCCCCCCCCCCACCTTCCATATGTTTTTTAAAAATTTGTTAAAACAATATTCTTTAATTTTCGATCTAATATGATTATATCAGAACCTCTTATTTAATTGTTGTGTGTTTTCCTCCTACCATTGAGTTTAGAATCCTGTAGGACTTTCTAGGTGGTGTTGTCTGAGTCTTGTCAGAATTTTTCATTTTTACAATTGGGTTGGAAATGTGTATTAGTAATTAAAGTCAAAAGAAATGACTGTAGTTAATTACTATTCATATAGTAATAGCATTTATATTGTAGTAAGTATAGTATAGTATTTATATTGTAGTTAATTACTATATACTGGAGTACCCTAAAATCAGAGGGCAGAGAAGCATCCCAGTTTACCCACGTTGCAACCAGCTCTGCTTTATGGTAACAAATTATTCCATTTATAAAAAATGATTCAATGTGGAACATGGCTGCGTATATGGCTTAGAAAGAAAAATGGTCAAAGATGGCTTCATATTTATGCACCCCCCACCCCCCCACCCCCCTAAAAAAAGGCTCAAAGATGGCCGCAATTAAGACATTTGAAATGTCTGAAATTCAGACGTAAGAAGTGTCTGAAAAATTTAAGACGTTAAAATGTCTGAAATTTGAACACTCTTGTTTCAGACACTTAAGTGTCTGAAATTCAGACGCAAGAAGTGTCTGAAAAATTTAGACATTTTAAAACGTCTGAAAATTGAACACTGCGTTTCAGACATTTCAGTTTACAGTGTAGTGTAGTCTCACACGAAAACATTTGTACGCTAATGTTAAACCTATGAGGCATTCTTTTCAGAATTCTTGCTAAAATTTCAATACTTAATTTTTTTTTCATATGATACCTGACGTCGATATCTAACGTTATGCGTTTTTAATTTTTCGAATTTGGTTGCATTTTTTTTTAATGAGAATACTTTAAATTCCAAAACGGATGTTTTCCAAAAATAAAAGTGTCCGAATATTAAAAAAAAAAAAAAAAAAAAAAAAAATAAAAGCGATCAAACCCGAAAAAGTACAACAGCACAACATTAGATATTGATCTCAGGTATCCCATGAAAAAACAATTATTTAAAAGTAATAAAATACAAGCGAGATATTTGTCAAGAATGCTTTCATAAGTTTAATATTAACTTGCGAATGTCTTCGTGTGACTAATTTAGTCTCATAATTCATATAACTGTGACCTTAAACGCCTCAATTTTAATACTACAACTACCGTAAAATCTTTGAAAATGAAATCTGTATATACGAAATCCGGTCTTTAAAGAAAAAATTATATATTTTCAAGAAAAAGAATATGAACAATTATAACTGCTAAGATGGAAACCTACTTGAAGCGGAATATATTTTGGTTCCTTTCATTTCAGTTTTCAAGGTTCTAATGAATCAATATTTGACAAAGCTGATTACGCAGTTCAGCATTACGTATTTAATGATCTAATCACAATTAAAATTAATTAAATTAATTTAAAATTAATAGCCACACATAAAAATTTCAAAATCCGGCTATTAGAGGTTTATTAAAATTCTCGTGGTAAATTTTCTTTTTAAGGGGGGCGCCAAAATCCCTGTTTGCCACGGGTGCAAAAAAGGCTAGTTTTGGCCCTGAAATACTTAATTTACTGCTAACAATATATAGAAGTTGACATACACGATTAAATTCGTGGGAAAAATTTGAATAATCGGGTCAGAACTACGTTTTTCACGGTTTTTAAGAAAATTGAAAAAATTCTCTTATTTTTGAAATGGCGTACTGCGCTTGCTATTAAGTGTATAAAAAAATTGTAAATATTAAAGTTGTAGAGAATTTTATCTTCTTTAATATTGTAACTGACAAATAATATGCTACGGCAACGGGTCTCGAGATATTCCAAAAAAATAAAAAAGGTCCCAAAATTTTGTTGTTTTTTGGCCACAGAAAATTTAGTTTTAAGAAATTTTGTTAGAAAACTTGGTTTTTCCATGATGGCATCATTATAAACAATTCAGAAAAAAAAATCTTCTACCCGACCTTTTGCAAGGTAACCCCCTTTTTTGGTACATTTCCCCTGAACTAATAGCCGATATGCGAGGTATAAAATTACTAAGCTTGATGAAACGAATCTATTGAGCTATAAAAATCGAAAATCGCCACCACAGACTATAGTACCTTTACTTGTAAGGGCAATCGCCACAGTTTTCCTGCAAGGTTTAAATTAACTTCTACTACCCTTAATTTTTTCAGAATTTTAGTTTCAGTAGATTCGGAAATAGGAGGGCTGGGGACATATTGTTGCATTTCGATTTTCGACGGTATTTTTGAAAATATAATACCTAAAATTAAAACAAATGCATTTTTGAGTTTGGCATTACGAGAGCTTTTTACAACCCCACACGACATACAAAGAAAAAATAGTTTTCTTTTCAAATAACTTAATTACCCCCCCCCCCCCCGCTACATTTTTCCTAAATATATTTGTGAACGATTAATAATCTATAAATATGAGGATCAACAGCTTTTATTACTTCTGCCAAATTTGAATTTTAAGCGTTCCATAGTTTACGAGAAAAACGGCAGTGACAGACAAACAGTTAGACACACGAGTGATCTTATAATGGTTCCGTTTTTACTTTTTAAGTACGGAACACCAAACATGCAAGCTGGACAACATTAATATGCTTAAACGTGGGTTTTATTTACACATATTTTAATCTGCTTGTAAAATTTATTATTTCTTAGAATCGATTTCATTTTTGCAAAGAACAATTCACACGCTTTGACTCCTGGCTTCCTGGATATGGTATCCATTGAATAAAATCAGTAGCTTAGGATTTCCTGACAGGACACCTGCATTAAAAGAGGTTAAGAACCTCAGGTGATCGTAATCGCACTCAATATCATTAAAATAAAAAAAATACAACAATCCAATAGCATATAATAAATAATAATAAATAAAGTAATCGCGGCAAGGAAATTCAAAAGAGATATGAAACGTCCGGATCAACTTTTTCATGCCTCAGGTTTTTTTCATTAGCCAAAATGAGAAATCCCTGACGCAACCTGTGATCGACCAGTCGTAAAAATGTCCATCTTTAGAACGAGAAAAGGAAAACGAAAGTAAGACAGGGTCATTAATGATTGTAACCTTGAACCGTGAATGATTGTTGCCTTTTTCTTTAATAACAAAGCGGGTTGATAGTAGTTGAGAAATAAGGCATTCTTAAACGGCTGTCATGTTTTCGTTTATGGTCATCGTTTCATAATAGTTCTAAGTAGCGTACAGTACACGCAAAGGGCGAAATTTCTTCAGGGTTGTTTTGAATGATAGAGAGAGAATCAGACATGAAGTGACAGTGAAATCAAGAAGTCAATGAGGTGGGATGTTGAATATGGAAACTGACTCATTATTTAACGAAAGAAGCGTCGAGATTTTTCATATTAATTAGATAAGTCTTGTAAAACATCTGTGTAAAAATTATGAATTAAATGTGTAGCAATTTGAAAGACATTGATACCACGGTCAACTATTAATTTTCATTAATTCATAACAAATTAATTTCATCAACTATTAAGGCTGTTCAGGGGTTGATTCAGACAAAATTTGAGGCCTATTTAGGGCCCTTTCACAAAAATCTACTTAATAAAATAGGCCCCTTCACAAAAATGAACTTAATAAAACAGGCCCCTTCGCAAAATTCATTTTAATAAAATAGGCCCCCTACGTAACATTCTTTTTCATAAAAACTGTTTTAAAATGTGTAATTTGTCAATAAAATCAGGTCATGAAAAACAAAAACTTTAGCAAGGGGATTTAAAGAATGTTTTTGTTCATAAATTCTTGGTTCGAATTTGAGTAACTGGATTTCAACTTTCGTCACAAAATGTTATTTTTCACAAAAATATAATAAAATTTAAAAAAAAATAACTTCTATTTTTCACAAAATGGGCCCCAAGAATAAAAACCTGCATCGATCCATGCTGTTAGACAATCAACTTCCGAATTCTCCTCGCTAATGTTAAGTCTATGGGCGTGAGATGCATTCGTATATTTAAAATATCTCCTATTTTTATAACTTCTTTTTTCTGTGTACTCTTCTTAAAGAATGTCTCTTTTCTTCTTAGTTGTCAAAATATTTCTAAAGTATACTTAATTTTATGTGAAATGTTAAAATCTTATTCACAGTTCGTCAGCTTTTAATACGCAAAATATTAAATTAAGCATAGATTTTAGAAGTTTTTTGTGAACTAAGAGGAAAAAAATGTTTTAAGAGGAGTACAAAGAGAAAATGAGCTTAAAATATTAAATTCCTGGGAAGATATTTTAAATATGCGAATGCGTTCTACTCCCACAGATTTAACAATAGCGAGGGGAATTCGAAAATTGACTGACTAAAAGCCTTAAGGCTGCTCGTCACCCAGTTTCCAAATTCCTCTCGGTAATGTTAAGTCTATGGTCATTTCATGCATTCTTATATTTAAAATGTCTCCTCAGGAAATTAATATTTTTAACTTTTTTTTTTTTTTTTTTTTTTTACTCTTTTTAAAGGATGTGTCTTTTTTTCTTAGTTCTCAAAATATTTCTACAGTTTATGCTTAATTTTATATGAAGCCTTAAAATTGTACTCCCAGTTTCTCCGATTTTAACACATAAAATATTAAATTAACCCTTTATCTACTGACAGTACTTATCAGTACCATTAATAACTTCTTATAAAATTAATTTAACACATCGATTAGTAGTAATACAGTTTAGAATGAGTTATAGACAGGGTTGTAAAAAACCCAGCCCGGGCAGGTAGCTGGGTGGGTACCCGGGCAGCTACCCACTGCAACCCTTAAGGTTATAAAAAACCCAACCCGGATGGGTAGCTGGGCGGGTACCCGGGCAGCTACCCACTACAACCCTGGTTATAGATGCATTACTTTATCATGTTCCAAAAGCATTATGGGTTACACAAAACAAAATATTTTTTTAAGGATGATTTCTTTGGCCTTTGCATCTTTTCAGCTTTCTTGGCGTTCGGGGAGGGGGATTTTCCAATTCAAAAATATTTCTATTGTAAGAACATTATATTTGTAGATTTCCTAATTCTACAAAATACAAAGAAAAATATTTAAAATAAAAGATGAGTGGGGTTATAAATATTACACAAAATAAAATGAAATTTAATGAATCCTTCTAAATCCTTCTAAAATCTATTAAATGATTATGTAAATCTTCTAATTTAGTTTAAAAAATTCACGAAAAAAGCTTTAGAAGATGAAATTTTCACGAATTCATAATTCAGTACATAAAGGGTTAAGCATAGATTTTACAAATATTTTGTAAAATATTTGTCTACAACTAAGGGCAACTAAGGAAAAAGGAGACATATTCTTTAAGAAGAGCACGTAGCAAACAGAAATATAGAATATCAATATCCTGAGGAGATATTTTAAATATAAGAATGCAGTTTACTCCCATTAGTCCAGGCAATAGGGAATTTTACCTAGCAAAATTAATGGTAGTACTGGAAATCGGCTTTCTAGATGTTTTTTGGGTCGCTGAATCCGAATTTGTAACTTCCCACCAAAATTTCCCCCGGCAACCTCCCCAAATTTTGGTAAAAAGCCCCCCAAAAAAGGTTTTTATTAAAAAAATAAATTTTTTTATTGTTTTAGGGGAAAAGTAGCTGGAAATTCAGAAAGTAGACAAAATTTGCAACAAATTAGATATATGACATTATGACTTAGGATGAAGGGGAAGGGGGGATCTGACTCGAAAAATGCGCCGCAGTGATGCGTGGACTAAATTGCGCAATTCCACTTAACCACACACACGTTTACATTAGCCCTCCCATCTTCCCTCCGAACTTTCTCTATAAGGTTTACTTTAAGATTTTTGGGTCGCTGAATCTGAATTTTTAACTTTCTCCCAAAAAATTCCCGCCCGAACCCCCCCCCCCCCCCAATAGTTGGTTTTAACTTAAATTTCTTATTGTTTTAGGGGAAAAGCATTACGAAATTCAGAAACTAGACAAAATTTGCAACAAATAGGATATATGACATTATGAATTAGGATGAACGTGGAGGGTGAGGGCTGCTTCTGAACATGCACTGCGGAGCTACGTACACTAAATTATGAAGTCCAGGCAATAGGGGATTTTATCTGGCAAAATTAATACTAGTTCTGGATTTCGACTCACTTTATGTTTTTTGGGTCGTTGAATCCGAATTTGTAACTGCCCACCAAAATATCACCCGGCAACCCCCCAAAAAATTGATTTTTTGAAAAAATTTGGTTTTTGAGAAAAGCGCGCGGGGAATGTTCCGAGGCAGCCCCCTCTCTCCCCGTTTATCCTACGTCATAATGTCATGTATCCTATTTGTTGCAAATTTTGTCTAGTTTCTGAATTTTGTAATGCTTTTCCCCTAAAACAATAAGAAATCTAAGTTAAAAACAACTATTTGGGGGTGTTTTCGGGGGGGGGGATTTGGGGGGTAAGTTAAAAATTCGGATTCAGCGACCCAAAAAACTTAAAGTAACCCTTATAGAGAAAGTTCGGAGGGAAGATGGGAGGGCTAATGTAAACGTGTGAGTGGTTAAAAGGAATTGCGCAACTTAGTCCACGCATCACTGCGGCGCATGTTTCGAGGCAGATCCCCCCTTCCCCTTCATCCTAAGTCATAATGTCATGTATCTAATTTGTTGCAAATTTTGTCTACTTTCTGAATTTCCAGCTACTTTTCCCCTAAAGCAATAAAAAAAATTATTTTTTTTAATAAAAACCTTTTTTTTTTGGGGGGGGGGGGGGGGGCTTTTTACCAAAATTTGGGGAGGTTGCCGGGGGAAATTTTGGTGGGAAGTTACAAATTCGGATTCAGCGACCCAAAAAACATCTAGAAAGCCGATTTCCAGTACTACCATTAATTTTGCTAGGTAGAGTCCCTATACGGTCTCTATTGCCTGGGCTACATAGACTTAACAATAACGAGGGGAATTCGGAAATTGACTGACTAAAAACCTTAAGGCTGCTCGTCATCCAGTTTCCGAATTCCTCTCGGTAATGTTAAGTCTATGAGAGTAGAATGCATTCGTATATTTAAAATATCTCCTTGGAAAATTAATATTTTAACTTCTTTTTTTTTTTTGTACTCTTGTTAAAGGATGTCTCTTTTTTTCTTAGTTCTCAAAATATTTCTAAAATCTATGCTTAATTTTATATGAAGTCTTAAAATTGTACTCTCAGTTCCTCCGCTTTTAACACATAAAATATTAAATTAAGCACAGATTTTAGAAATATTTTGACAACTAAGGAAAAAAGAGACATCCTTTAAGAAGAGCACGCAGCAAGCAGAAATAAAAAATATTAATATCCTGAGGAGATATTTTAAATATAAGAATGCAGTCTACTGCCATAGACTTAAAAATAGCGACGGGAATTCGGAAATTTACTAACAGAATTAACTTCCGTTAACATAGTTAAAGTTGTGAGTTAATTTAATAAGCGACAAACAAGAAACGTGAGGTTTTTTTTTGTCATTTGTTTGTCGTATTTTCAGTTTATTTTGCATTATTACATTTGTAGGTTAGTTATTTCGTTTTCTATAAGGTTATTTATTAAAAACTTACATAGTTTGATTTTGCACTTATTAGAGTAATAAAATTTGATTGCTGCAAACTACATGCTTTTAGCTTATTTAAGTAGGAACATGAACTGATTAATTCTAAATTGCACACTTTTTTTTTTCAGAATAAATTTTGTGTTAATACAAAATTTATTTTAGTGTTTGATTTTAACGTCTTGTAGGATTTCCTTTTTCATTTTGAGATAAATTTGGCCTCATTTGGCTGGGAAAAAAAATAATAAAATAAATCCATTCTATGTTATGCGCTCTAACCGAAATATCTCCAGTATTAATTGAGGCAGTGTCTGAAAAAAAAAATTACCATATTAACTGAAAATCACATTAACTGAAACCGCACAAATCGAGGGTAACCAATATTTGTTTTTTACCAAGTAGGAACCTAACAGCTCTATGACTCAACTCAACTAATATTTTGAATGAAATATATATTTAATTTTTTATTTAGAAATACTTCTAATAAATTACACTTGTATTCTTTTGCAAGACTGAGTACGACAACGAAATCATGAAGAAAAAAAATGAGAATGCAGACTTCTCTGTGACACGATAAAATAAAATAAAATAACAGCGGGTTTCACGAGTCTATAGAGAACAATCGAAATGCCCAACACATGTAACAACTACATCAAAAGAATTTCCAAGCAATTAAATTGTGCCACTCAATTTAAGTAACACTGAAACACTTTTTCCTCCTGCTTTGACTTTGGTTGAAGTAAAGAAAAGTAAATACAACCGGAGTAAAAAAAAAAAAAAAAAATTCATATTAATTCAGGAAAGTTTACCGAATTAATTGAGGGAAGTGTCTGAAAAAAAAATTACCACATTAACCGAAATCGCATTAACTGAAACCGCAAAAAGCGAGAGAAACTTGCATTTGTTTTTTCCACCAAGTAGAAACTAACTCAACTGAAATTTTGAATGCAATACATATTTAGTTTTTTATTTAGAAATATAGTAGAACCTCTTTTATCCGAAACTCTCGGTTAACCGAAATCTATTTTTAAAGCTTGTTTCTCTCTCTCTCTCTCTTTCTCTCTTTTTTTTTTTTTACTATCATATTCCTTGTGTGCAAAACCCACTTTTAAAGCATTTTTTTTACTATCACATTGATAAAAGCGAAGAAGAAGACAACGATATGGACGAAGAAAACGAACAAATGAGAAATTCGGATGTTTTTGAATGTTTTGCAAGACTGTAGCATCAGAAAGACTGTGATACTGGTGAACAAATAGTATATATTAAAAAAAACTTCGTGATAGAGGCTGTAAAGCAAAGGCAATCGAAACTGCGACAAACAAAACTTTTTTTCAAACCCTTGTGAAATATGTAAAAGGTATTTAATTTCAAAATTAAAATTCGGGTAATTTATTCTTGTTCCTATTTTGCTCTTGCTTTATTTTTATTAAGCACTTGTTACCATAATAAGAAATAGTGCATATATTTGTCCCTAATCGTAAAATTGAAGCATTCTCGATTATCCGAAAATTTCGATTTTCCGAAAGAGGGTCGGTCCCAATTACTTCGGATAATCGAGGTTTCACTGTACTTCTAATAAATTACACCTCTATTCTCTTACAAGACTGAGTACGGCAACGAAATCACGAAAAAAATGAGAATGTAGACTTCTCTGTGACACTATAAAATAAAATAAAATAACAGTGGGTTTCACGAGTGTATAGAGAACAATCGAAATGCACAACACATGTAACAACCAGGGCTTAATTTGCGCCGGAGCCCACCGGAGCTCAGCTCCGGTACTTCTCTGTTTTTAGCAAATTTTTAAATTTTGGTCGAAATTCACCGGAGCTCATAAATACAGGGCTCCGGAGCCCAGTGCAATACCGCTTCCGAAAAACCGAAGCCTAAATTACACAGTTAAATACAGTGGAACAGTTGACAGTTAATCATATACAGGTATATATATTTAATTTTATATTATTTTACTAAAGAAAATGCATTAAATTTTGAAAATAATGTATATGAAATATAAATATGAGGATTGGAGTGACAGCGGGGGAGGAGGAGGGGGAGGAGGAGGGGGGGGGCTCGCTACGGTTTTTGTGCTGCCGAATATTAGGGCTCCGGTACTTTTTATGTTAGAAATTAAGCCCTGGTAACAACTACATCAAAAGAATTTCCAAGCAACTGAATTGTGTTACTCAATTTAAGTAATACTGAAACACTTTTTTCCCCTTTCTCCGATTTTGATTGAAGTAGAGATAAGTAAGTACAACAGGATTTTTAAAAAAATCATATTAATTCAAGAAACTTTGCCGACTTAATTGAGGGAGTGCCTGGAAAAAAAGAATTACTACATTAACCAAAAATCGCATCAACTGAAACCGCACAAATCGAGAGAAACCTGCATTTGTTTTTTGTTTTTTTTTCACCAAGTAGAATCTAACAGTTGTATGACTCAACTGAAATTATAAATGCAATACATATTTAGTTTTTTATTTATAAATACTTCTAATAATACTTATAAATTCTTATAAACTATATAAACTCTACTACTTATAAATAAATTACACTTCTATTCTCTTACAAGACTGAGTACGACAACGAAATCACGGGAGAAAAAATGAGAATGTGGGCTTCTCTGTGACACGATAAAATAAAATAAAATAACAGTAGGTTTCACGATTCTACAGAGAACAATAGAAATGCACAGCACATGTAACAACTACAGCAAAAGAATTTCCAAGCAATTGAATTGTATCACTCAATTCAAGTAACACTGAAGCACTTTTTTTTTCCTGATTTGACTTTGTATCTTTAAAGTAAAGTAAATACAACCGGAGTCCAAAAAATTCACATTAATTCAGGAAACCTTACCAAATTAATTGAGGGGGTGCCTAAAAAAATTTACATTAACCCCATTACTAAACTAATAAGATAACTAATAAGATAACTAATAAGGTAACTAATAAGATAACAAAAGTAGTATAAAAAAGGAATGTGAAAAAATAGCAGAATCGGTATTATTTAGTTGTTGTTGTTTTTTATCTGGAATAAAAACCACTTTTAAATAACAAAAAACTTGCATTTTTTTTTCAAAGGAAAACTTTTTTATAAAAATTTTGCACAAATGTTTGTAACAACAGTTCACTTACTTGATTGATCATAGATATGTGTGAAATATTCTGACATGATTTCAAACAATAATATGTAGTAGTATAATCTAGTTTCTATAGTAAGTATATATAAGTATATCCTTATACAGTAAGTATATATAAGTATATCCTTATACAGTAAGTATATATAAGTATATATAAGTACGTAAGTATATATACTTACATCGTAATACACTATATGATAAAATTACACCATCTTATTAAGTCAATTTTTTTTTTTTAATTTCAGTTTTTGCATTGGTTTTGAATGCAGGATGGGCTTGTGTTTCAAAACCGACAAGATTTTACAGTGAGAGGGGGCGGGGGGGGGGTCTGTTTACCCACCCACAAACACAGTCTTTTGCCTGTGTAGCTTAAATTTGATAGTTTTAAGTGTTCATAGTTAATTGTTATAAAAAAATTTAATACACACCTTCTTTTTGAATTTATATTGTATTTGTTTTTTCATATTTTAATGAAGTACATTTTGTAATGAAGTACATAAAGCTGCTTTTGCGTTTGTTATGCAATAATTTTCCTTAATTATAACTGAAATAAGTATATACTTACATAGCAAGTATATATAAGTACCGTATTTTGAGGAAGAAACCCGTCGTAAACACCGCACTCCTCAAATTGGCCTGAATAAGGTTAAAAATATCGTAATCGCCGCACCCGTTGTAAACGCCGCATCCATCGGAACGCTACTTTTGTCGACAGCGTCACATTGACCTAACTTTAATCAAAGTTTTCTGAGCAGTGTAGGATGCCTCGTTTTTAATACCTTAAGATGTCTGAAGTTTTATTTAAAACTAGCTGACCCGCCCGGCGTTGCCCGGGCCTTAATAATATTCTTAAATGAATCTGAAATTTTTATCGCAGGTGCATTGCATGCAGAGGGGAGTGGGAGTGGAGACCCCAAATTACCAGGGTCCGACTCTTGTTCAGTTCCAAAATTGTGTAAATTCACAGGTTAAGTTTTTCCATTTTTATATGTCTCATGCTCTTTTTATTCCAAATTAATTGATGAATTCAATTAAAATTTAATTATATTTTTAATAATTTAATTTTATATTTAAAATCTGTAGATGAAAAAGCAATTACAAATACAACATAAACTGTAATAATTGGAAAAGAAATAATAAAATTGTAAGCAAATATTACTATATAGAATGTTTTAAAAAGTACCATCCAGCAAATTTATTTTCTAATAGAGTAAAGCCTGTTTCTAATGGAATCCTGCAATAAACAAAAAAAAAAAGTTACAGCTTCCCTCTCTCCCCAAAAATGTTATTATGCTTTGTTCAATTTAAATAACCTGCATAAAACGGAATTTATCACTGGTCGTTTCCGTCTAAGCAGGTTTTATTGTATCTTACTTCTGGTAGGCCCATAATAATACTCTTAAATGAACCTGAAATTCGAATCGCAGATCCGTACAGAAGGAAGTAAACAAAATTACTTGACGTCATGACAACATTTTTAAATTTCTTGCTGCTGATTAATTCGCATTTCTAATATAGTGCTTTGCAGAAATTGCACGTTTTAATCAAAGTTCCACGGTTGTGCACCCCGGAACGTTTAAATCAATAATTTGGATTTCAGAAGCAACGCGTGCACTCTGCGTTTATTAAGCCTATTTTAGCGATCACTTATGCTCTGTGTTTAACTTTATTCCCGATTCAATCTATTTCAATTTTCTGTTCTTAATTCGGCTTCTTCTTCACTTTCAAGTATTCACCGAGATCTTTTACGGGCATTTCAAAAGATATTTTGAAGCTCTATAATTTCAACGAAAGAGGGAAACATCATGGAGCTCTTTCCTCCTCTACGGCGAAATGTAAATAAACCCGATCGCCCTAAATCTTGCCAAAGGACTTTTCACAATAACCAATGAGATGCGTTTCTCGGGCGTTGCCATTAGACAATAACAAATAATCGCGATTTCTGTGCCACGTACGTTAGCGTAATATATATATAGATATTTAAATCCGATTTTAAATATTTTTAGGAATTTTTAAATTAAGGAAACTCAGTTAGTATTAAAAAAAATCGTAAACGCCGCACTTGGAAAAAAGTAACTTTTAAACTCGTAAACGCCGCGGCGTTTCTTCCATAAAATACGGTAGTTTCTATAAGAAGGTACATCGAAGTTCAAAAAGCAACATTTTAATAAAATTGAGTTTAAAGTGTGCGTATGTATTGTAATGTTTACGTATGGTGCAAACAAACTACTTAAAAATTTTTAACTTCTTGTTGTCGTAGAAACAAAAGTAATATACCATTCGAAAAGGAAAAAAATGAAGGTTTCAATATATTAAAAAAACACGACTTTTTCCACGAATTTGACTTCTAACTGCCCTTAAATTATTTAAATATCCAAATCTGTACATGTTAGTCTGTAGTCACAACGAAATCTAAATCTTCCTCTCCCGAAACTGACGTCATGCTTTAAAGTTTTTGTCGTTTATTTTGGGATTCAATGCATCACCCTTTCTCCTCCAAACTCTAATTCGCCCATTCATGCTGAAAATTTTAAACTTATGCTCATCTAAAAAGATTGTTTCCCAGAAATCAGGGGATGCATGTAAATATTTTCTGGCAAACTAGATTCTTTTCTTTCTATTGATCGGAGAGATACACGATTTTCCCTTTGCAGTTCTTGGTCTAAACACAGCATCATTAATGCCTCTTCTGATAGTTTCTTTATGTAGTATTATTTTATTGACATACTTTTACAAATCTGCTGTTATTTTTCTAGTTGTACTAATTGTGAGATATACAGAAATGGAACGTTTTATTATTTTAACATCTCTCACAGTTATATATTTTTTTTTCAGGACGGCTGTTTCGAGCTTTATTAGCCCCAATACGGTATGTTATTTCTTTCTCCCAGTTTATTTTGTGCCATCTCCAAAAAATAACGTTACCTTACAGAAGGCAGCCGTAAAAAAAAAGCAGTACGATTAAATAGTCTATAGCAATTTTTTTTTAATTTCTAAGCATCGCACATTTTCAAGTTTTATACCGTCATATTGGGGGAAAAAAAATTACTTTTAAATGAAATTTATTTGAAAACTGTATCTCCATTTATTTTTGAAATATTAATTTTTTTTGTAGTTTTTAGCACCATTTGTTTAATTTTGGCAACTCAATTACTCCGTTTATGTAGAAAGTAAAAGGAAAATAGTTGAAATATAACAATTATATCTTTTTGTTGCCATTTTCTCATAACAACCGAAAGAAAATGTAATTAAAATACGTGCTATTTTGAAAAAGTATAAACGAGTAATTTCTGTTGAAACAAGGAGCTATTATAAACTATATTTAATTTTAAGTTAATATTACTAACAAATGAAGGCCTATGAATCATGAGATAGCCGTTTTTTGTTGTTGTTGTTGTTGTTGAGTTTCTTTAATGACGGCATCTTTTTGCTGCATTTGTGTATTATTTTGCGATAGTGACATCCTTATGCATGCTTTACTGTAGATGTTTAAGAATAGATCGTAAATGTGGAATTCTTAAATGGATGCGAATGACGTGTCATTTTACATAAAATAAAAGTGTGTGCAAAATTGAAATATGTTTTATACTATTTATATATACATTTTTTTTTTTTTTTCATCGGGGGCGACACTAAATTCTGAAATAGCAGAATTCCTGTTTTCTAGTTTTCAATCATATCTTTTCTGTACAGATTAATTACCTTTGGTGTGGTATAACGGCTTTGAGAGATTATTTCAGAAATTACCTTTTATTATCCTTAATCCTTAAATTATCCTCTCTTTATTTTCATGAAAATTAACAGTTACTTTTCTTTTCTCTACTGCGAGTTCTTTTTGCGCCATTAAAAAAAATAGATTGATTTTTTTTTTCTGCTAAGATAAAAACAGGTACATTTAACTTTACTGTGGATATGGGGCCATTGGCGCACCCACGGGGGGTGCTAAGGAAGATGAACTCCTTCCCAGATCCCCAGACTAGACTAATTTAAAGTTTTCTAAAATTATGAAAGAATATTATTATTATTATTTTAACATGTCCTTAAAACATCAGAATTTAAAAAATATATTGATTTTGTTACAATAAGAAATTACTTGGCGCAATACAATATAAATAAATAAAAAACACAACGTGTAAAGTACTAAAACACTTTATTTCTTGTTGCAAATTACTTTACATTGACTGTTTATTAAAATTTCCTGTAATTTTATTGGCTAATAAACTTTATCATCGAATCCGCTTCTTCTACATATATATTGCAAAATTTTATTTTTTTCGCCAAGTTTAAAAGTATTTTATATTAATTTCCCTTTTTAGTAATATTCCGTAGATTATACCAGTTTATTAAGTCAAAACCCTAGGCTATTAATCTCCATAAGATCTTAATCCATATAATAATATTTATTCCAAATTGCGTAAATCTAAAAATAATGGCTCTAACTATTTATATTTCTTTAATAAAACCTTTTTTTTTTAAATTTTAATTCCTATTAAAATCCGCTATTAAATCCCGGTATATCATATTCCCCTCAATTTTTTATTTAATTGCTAAAATATTGTGACTCATAAATTATCCCGTCTAAAAAACCTATTTCTTTTAAATTCATTCTTTTATTGAAAAATATCCAGGTGCCAACTAGAATATTTCAATGATTTAAAACTTACGCTGAAATAAATTCATTTTTCTTTTTGTTAAAAATCGTCTGTCGGGGGAAAAAGCTATTTTTAGATGCCATCTCGACAGCAGAGACTATTTTTTGTTTACACCTTGCGCGTCTGGTTGCAAGACTATGGAATAATCTGGAACAATCTTTGACGGTAGGAAACTCGTTTACCTCGAGATTAATACGACCGGAAATGCGAATAGTCCGTCTAAGCAGTGAATATGATTGGGGAAAAGGAATCAGATGACTTATTTTATATCGTTGAGCGAGGTAGTATAAATATTGATTGCGGCAGCCAGATACAGAGAGAAATGTGGTAGAAGGCGGAGAAACTTGGTAGAAGGTGAAGAAATGTGGTAGAAGAGTGGAGAAATGTGTAGAACAGAGTGTATCTACGTATGTAAAAAGATGTAGAGTACCGAAAGAGTAAATGTGGGAGATCAGCGTTGAGATGGAAGGCTTTATAAGATTTCGAAAGTGAATGTGAAGTTCCTTTTTTTTCTTCATAATTTTCACTTAGCACCGAGCAGTAAATAGCATGTTTCGCATCGAATGAATGGAGCATTTCCCTACAAAATTGTTCTTGAAAATGCTGAATAAAATTGGAATTTAGCTCAGTTGACTGTTTCTCCATTATTTATTCCATCTATGTTCGTTTTTATTAACCAGCCGGCCAACACGCCTGTGTGCATAAAAATGAAAAACCAGGGAAATATGATTTTCGCCAAACACTTATGTCACATATATTTCAGCAATTTTCTTTTCTGAGCAACCATATTTTGCACTGACGGCGGCACGCTATGCTATCGAAACTAGTTTGCAACAAGAAATAAAGTGTTTTGGTGTTTTAAACATTGTGTTTTTTATTTATTTGTATTGATTTTGTAACAGATTTTTTTTTTCTCTTTTATAAATTTTCTTTTGAAATTCGACGTATTAGCATGTTTAATATTTACTAATTAAAAAAATTTAAGTTTTTTAAGCATGTTACGGTAAGAAAATGATTTTCTCCATTGAAATTAGCATTTTATGAAAAGCATTATAGATGGTTGTTTCTAACATCTATAAAAAAAAACCCAAAAAACAATATATTTTCCGAGATTTAAAGAAGCATTTATAAAAACAAAGTTCCCACTAATTTTCAAAAACGTTTCCGAACTTTAATGGTGTACGAATAAGTTTTCTGTAACCAAAATATCGGTATTTTATGATGCAATCGGTTCTCAATAAAGCATTTTCATGCGTGATTGAATTTATACATGCAACAGTAACAAAATAATATTAATTTTAATGTTAATATTCATGCTGTTAGCGGAATCATGTTTACTAGCCGCCCTTGGCGAACAGTTTGGTCTCCCTTAAAATTTATGTTTGGGAAAGCATACTAAGCATTCTATCATGTTAGTTTTATTCGTAATTTAATTTACTTATGGACTCCCTTAAATATAATTAATATAATCCCTAAAGCTAATATTAGTTTTTTGTTGCATTATAATATCTCAATTTGCTGATTTTCTGTGAGCAAGTAAATCCTATTGGTTTACAATGGAAGTCTATGGGAATCTGGCGAAATATTAAAGATACCGCCAAGTTGGCGTCACTTTTGGCTGCTAATTTTGGTCGCCGAATTTGGCGACAGAACAGTGTCCCCCTATGATAACCCTCTTATAGGTATGGAGATGCATTAAATGCTGTTCAATAACCAATGAGGTGTGTTTCATCAAGGTATTCGGGCGTTGCCATTAAACAATTAACAAATAATCGCGATTTCTGTACCACGTACGATAGCGTAATATATATATATATAGATTGAACATGAAAATGTTTATTCTAGAATTGATAGCACTCTAAAAACCTATTTTCCTGGTTGAAAACACTCTGATTAGCAAACTAGAAAAATTACACGTTAACGTTTTCGAAAGTCAGTGCTCTAGCACTTTGCCATAAAAAATGCGACTCCTTGAGAAGTTTTATGGTGCAAAGCGCAAGCCAATACGACATTTTGTTACTTTTTACGAATTTTTGAAATGTGAACCGACTTATCGTGACACCCTGCAGATGGTATTTTGTTAATTAGAATGGACTCTGTGTCATATCTGCCATACTGCTTCAAGTAGGTAAACTGTGTGATTCGTGCCCTGACATAAGTCACGAACAATAAAACTAGAAATTTTAATGGAAAATTTTATTTACAACATTCAAATATACTATAAAAGTTTTTTTTTTTTTTGGTAAAGATGGAATAAATCATACAGAAATGCATGAAATCAAAAATAATACCTTTTTATTTTGATCGCTAATATGAATAACAGAAGATTATAAAATCCCTGCCGTCTCGGCCTTCAGGCGCAGGTAGATTTCGAAGTTAAGTGCTAATTTTAACAACAAAAACTAAATCATGATTAGAGATAAACCCACTTTAACAATTTTATCTGACCGCTTTTGACGAGTTTTTATTTCATTTTTATATAAGGGCTGGTTTTATCAGAATCATGTTAAGGCGGTTAAAAAAAAAAAAAAAAAAAAAATACTTTTCCATGCTTAACAACTCGAAATTTCTGGCATGTTTTCATATTCATTTTTAAAAGAAAAAATATGATACTTGCTGACGTGATTTTTGAAGAGATTTATAAGCGGCCTGTGTTTTTTATTTTTCGTTCAGTTAATTAAAACTTGATTTATAAGCTATTATTTTCTCAGTAGGACAATATCGTTTACAACACAATCGCTTCGGGAAATTCGGTTCAAAATGCCCACGTTGACATCATTTTCTGAAATATATTCTGCCTCTATCAAAACATTGACCATGATGGGGGGGGGGGGGGGATTTTTGAAATTTTCTCTTTATACCAATTTTTTATGCTGACATTTAACTTAAAACTTTGAAAAATATGTAAATATTTTAGCAATTACACAGAAATAATTTTTTAAAAGTGAAAAATTGACATTTCCGCAAAACATGATAACTCAAAAACAAACCAATGTATGGGCATTTTGTAAATTGCATAATAAAGAGAATAACTTTCTCTAGGATATAGAAGATTCGTATTATAATAGCATCTATATCTCAAATGCTGTGGCAGTTGAAGTACTGATGTAATAAAAAATTTGTAAAATTCGTTGTAACTTTGTCACTTATACCACTGACTGTAAATATAAAACTAATTAATATATTATCATGAGTGTAGTCTTATTCCCTCAATAAACACTTGTAAAAGAAGTACACAAAACTTCAAGGCATTTCATGCACAATTTTGTGCTACAGGGTGTTTTGTGTATAGAAAGAATTTGAAAACTTCATTTTTGGGAAAAGCTACAACTTTTAAACACAATTCAAAAGCTGTAAAATAGCTGTAACTTTAAAAGGCTGTAACTCGGATTCTAATTAAGATACAGACACAATTTAAGCATAATTCGATATTTAAAAGATCCGATTTTAATATTATTCCAAAAACGAAAAATCGATATTTTGATCAAAATTGACGTTTCAAAGATGTGAGGATTCCTTAATTAGAGTGGACTCTGTATCATATATTTAATGCTGTTTCAGTCAAGTAAAGTATGTGCTTTGCACCCTGACTTATGTCACAAACAATGAAATACAAAATTTTGACTGAAAAGTTTAAGCAAAAATGTTAAACTTTTTTCTATTTTTGAATATTTAGATAGCATTAAATACCCCCCCCCCCCCTACCCAGTAAAGATCAGAATAAATCTTAGAATACATGAAGTAAGACTTGGCAAAAAGAGTGGGCTTCTTTTGTGGCAATAGAAAAAAGAAAAAGAAAAGTGCCTAGTTAAACTAGATGGCATTGAGCTCACATGCTATTCATACTAATTGCATATTATACTCTTATTTCAAAGAATAATGCCCCTCGAAAAATAAAGAAATCGACAAAAAAAGAGACCTATTTAGTAAATTAAGGGGGAGATTAGCTCCCCATTTTCCCCTTTATATTAATGAACCTCCAAATCTAATTAGGAAAGCGCCTTATCAGATTAAAACGGTATATTAAATGTGGAGCAAATCGGATAATTCTGTTTGAAAATCCCATTTATATAAATTAAGGGAGGGTTAGCCCCCCCCCCCCTTTCTCCTCATTATACTTAACCAATGAACCCCCAAAACGTATCAAGGAAGCGCCTTATCAGAATGAACCTATTTACAAAATGTGAAGCAAATCGGATATTTCTATCAAGAGTTATCGCGTTACGTACATACATGCATGCATACGTATGTACATACGGAACCTGCGGGCACATTAGCTCTCAGGCTTTGATAGCCTGTGACGAGCTAAAAAAGTGTTCGAATTTTCTTAGAACTATTTTTTGCCACAAAAATTTCCACCATTTTATAAATTTTAAAAATGAGTTTTTAAAAAGTTTGATGTAACATGAATGGACATATGAGGCTCTTCGCAGCGAACTTATGAACTCTTCGTTCCATAAGTTCGTTGACAATTCAAAAATTAAAATAATAATAATAATAATAATAATAATAATAATAATAATAATAATGATAATAATAATAATAACCAAATTGTCGCATCGGGGTGCAGTTTGCATCATAAGCCTTATTAGAATGTCGGATTTTTTGTGGCAAAAGAGAGAATAATCGTTCAAATTTTCTTTCAGCTATCAGGGAGTGATCCAGGCAAAATTTAGGGCCTATTTCGCACGCTTGTAAAAAACCCGGGTTTTTTATTTTAAAAAAACCCTGCCCGGGCGGGTAGCTGGGTGGGTACATGGGCAGCTACCCACTACAACCCTTATGGTTGTAAAAACCCCAGCCCGGGTGGATAGCTGGGTGGGTACCCCGGCAGCTACCTACTACAATCCTGCTATTTAGGGCCCTTTCACAAAAATCTATTTAATAAAATGGGCCCCTTCACAAAAATGAACTTAATAAAACAGGCCCTTCCACAAAATCCCTTTTAATAAAATAGGCCCCCTCCGTAAAATTCTTTTTCATAAAAACTGTTTTAAAATGTGTAATTTGTAAATAAAACCAGGTCACGAAAAACAAAAACTTTAGCAAGCGGATTTAAAGAAGTTTTTGTTAAAAAATTTTTGGTTCGAATTTCAGTAACTGGATTTCAACGTTCGTAATAAAATGTTATTTTTGCAAAAATATAATATAATTCACAAAAATGACTTTTACTTTTCACAAAATGGGCCCCAAAAATAAAAACCTGCATCGACCCCTGATTACTTCTTTGTCATAAACATTTGGAAAATTCGCCAAGTCTTACGGTGCGGGGTACTTTAGCAAGGGGATTTAAAGTAGTTTTTGTAAAAAAATTCTTGGTTCGAATTTGAGTAACTGGATTTCAACTTTCGTTATAAAATGTTATTTTTCACAAAAATGATTTTTACTTTTCACAAAATGAGTCCCAAAGATAAAAATCTGCATCAACCCCTGACTGTTTCTTTGTCATACATAAACATTTGGGACATTTGCCAAGTCTTACGGTGCGAACCGCACTCCGTTACACCATTTTTATATTTTTTTGTGGCTTTTTGAAAAATCGAAAGGCTTATGGAACGCCTTGTATACATATAAAAAGTACAAGCGAATAAAAATTGTAGTATCTAAATAATAAAAAACTTTAAAACATACAATTCAGAATGTTAAATTACCCAGCTATAAAAAGCGAGATAAGATCTAAAATAAATGATCACGATAAGTGGAACAAATGCATCGCAATCGCAAATGGAAAGGAACAGAAGCGGAAAATTCTAGCCATAGAACGAAAAGATTGGATCATTTGTATATATATATATATATATATATAAATTTGCTGTATATATTTGAATAGACAAAATGGAATTACATTCATAAAATGAGAGAGAATCTATTACAGAACGATAAAAGAGATTAAAAAAAAAACCATAAAAGTAATATTTTTTAAAAATATCCCCCCCCTTTTTTTTTACACCATTCAAATAGTATAAAACAACTTTATTCATAAAGGTAGAAAAAAGTCAAGTATTAATAAGTTTTTCATACCATATTCATCGATCTTGGTTTTTTGTGGCAAAAGAAAGGAAAATAGTTCACATTTTCTTTGAACTATTCCTTTGCCATAAACATTTGGAACATTTGCCAAGTCTTACGGTGCGAACCGCACTCTGATACACCATTTTTACATCTTTTTGTTGGATTTTTGAAAAATGAAAAGACTTGTGGAACGCCTTGTATACATATAAAAAGTACAAGCGAATAAAAATTTTAGTATCTAAATAATAAAAAACTTTAAAACGTACAATCCAGCATGTTAAATTACCCAGTTATAAGAAGCGAGATAAGATCTAAAATAAATGATCACGATAAGTGGAACAAATGGCATCGCAATCGCAAATGAAAAGGAACAGAAGCGGAAAACTCAAGCCATAGAACGAAAAGATTGGATCAATTTTTTTTTTTTAATGTAATATAAATTTGTTGTATATATTTGAATAGACAAAATAGAATTCCGTTCATAAAATGAGGAGAAAAACAGAATCTGCTACAGGACGATAAAAGAGATTTAACACTAGAAAGGCCAGAAATTTTACTCGAATGTTGTAAAAATATTTTACACCAGAATTTTTATTTAAAACTTTTATTTTTAAATTATTTCTTCTTTGTGTCTTTTAAACTTATTTTATGAAGAAATTTCTGGTTCGAACCGAAATATATTCACATAGTAGGAGTCAAAATGACCCCTCATGGTCCTTCTAGTGTTAAAAAAAAATCAACAAACATAAAAGCAGTATTTTTACTTTCTTCTATTGAAGTATTGTAATCGAAATTTTTTTCGATCTCCCGTTTTCGACGGATTTACTCTTTTTAGGGGTGAGAGATCCCACAAAACATGTTTATTCAAAATGTCTGTCCGTGTGTCCGCCTGTCTCCATTGTACCATCGAAAACTGTATGAAGTTATGCATAGAATTGAACCAATTTTTTTGTGTATGCTTTTAGCTATGGCAAGAAGGTCCTCCCTGAATTTGGAAAATTTCCGCCGGGAGGGGGGGTGGGCGCTGTAAAAGCTGTATTTTTGTGCATTTACATTATTGTAACATCGAAAAGTGTAAGAACCAACTTTTTTGTGTATGTTTTTGGCTATGGCCAGCAGGTCCTCCTTCAATTTGGAAATATTCCGCCGGAAGGGGGCGCTGTAACAGCGAGTTTTGTGCCATTTTCATTATTGTACCACGAAAAATGTATGAAGTTATGCATAGAATTGAACTAAAAACTTTCTGCATGTTTTTTACTATGGCCCTCAGGTCCTTTTTGAAATGGGAGCTTTGTAATAGCAATTTTTGTATTTTTTTTTTTTCGATTTTTCATAGTTCTATTGTACACCGGCGGCTCGTGAAACGACGGGAACTTTGTATCCTGCTAAGCTGGCTATTCACAAACAGCTGATGTACAACAGAATAACTAAAAACTATTGATTTCGATAAATATCATGATCGAGATTAATTCGTTTTTACTCAGATTGATTGACTGAAGCAGAAATTGTAGATGAAAGCCAAAGTTGGTATAGTATTGAACTAATAATAATGAAGTATTAACATTTGTTAACTACTTTTTGAAATATACTAATTTCAAATGCTAAAAGGTGTAAATGAAAACTTTAAAACCAGTAAAAATACGTTTATTTCGACTGTTTACCTGTTTCGACTTACCCCGAGTCATTTTCAAAACAAATAAATAAAACTATTCTAAAATTGCACGGTCTATGAAGCGCCATCATTCAAATTTCCACGTATTCTTTCATATTATGCACGTTATTTTTTATTTTATTTGGTATATATTTACTTTTTCAAATATTAAGATGTGTGAGATAAAGAAAGTTTTGGTAGTTTAATATATAGTTTAATATATATATAATTTTAATTAATTTTACAATTAATTTTCAGCAGTGAAATTACGCTCGAACTTATTGAATATATAATACGTGATTTATCACATTGTTAACGAACCGATATCTACGATATCCACACTCCATGGATATCGTATGATATCTATGGAGTATGGAGATATTTGCTGCATAATAGATGAAAGCACGTTTTGTTGAAAATTATCATATGATATCCATGGAGTATGGAGATATTTGCTGCATAATAGATGAAAGCGCGTTTTGTTGAAAATTTGAATAACTTTATCTGGCATCTCATCTGATGTACAACATTTAAATTACAATATTTTCAAGAGTCAAAGCACTGTTTTAAACAATAGTGTCGTGAAGGAAATTTTCACCTTGTTATTAATAAACTATATATAGTCCAGGCAATAGAGACCGTATAGGGGCTCTACCTAGCAAAATTCATGGTAGTTCTGGAAAAAGGCTTAATATGTTTTTTGGGTCGCTGAATCCGAATTTTTAACTTCCCACCAAAATTTCCCCCGGCAACCCCCTCAAATTTTGGTAAAAATCCCCTTAAAAAAGGTTTTTATTAAAAAATCAATTCTTTAATTGTTTTAGGGGAAAAGTATCTAGAAATTCAGAAAGTAGACAAAATTTGCAACAAATTAGATATATGACATTATGACTTAGGATGAAGGGGAAGGGGGGATCTGCCTCGGAACATGCACGCGGTGCTGCGTGAACTAAGTTGCACAATTCCACTTAACCACTCACACGTTTATATTCGCCCTCCCATCTCCCCTCCGAACTTTCTCTTTAAAGTTTACTTTAAGTTTTTTGGGTCTCTGAATCCGAATTTTTAACTTACCCCCAAAATCCCCCCCCCCCCCCAAATAGTTGTTTTTAACTTAAATTTCTTATTGTTTTAGGGGAAAAGCATCACAAAATTCAGAAACTAGACAAAATTTGCAACAAATAGGATATATGACATTATGACGTAGGATGAACGGAGAGGGAGAGGTCTGCCTCTGAACATGCACTGCGGCGCTACGTGCACTAAGTTATGAAGTCCAGGCAATAGAGGATTTTACCTGGAAAAATTAATACTAGTTCTGGATTTCGACTCACTTTATGTTTTTTGGGTCGCTGAATCCGAATTTGTAACTTCCCACCAAAATTTCACCCGGCAACCACCCAAAAAATTGATTTTTTGAAAAAATTTGGTTTTTGAGAAAAGCGCGCGGGGAATGTTCCGAGGCAGCCCCCTCTCTCCCCGTTTACCCTACGTCATAATGGGATAGATCCTATTTGTTGCAAATTTTGTCTAGTTTCTGAATTTCGTAATGCTTTTTCCCTAAAACAATAGGAAATTTAAGTTAATAACAACTATTTTGGGAGGGTTTCGGGGAGGGGGAATTTGGGGGGTAACTTAAAAATTCGGATTCAGCAACCCAAAAAACTTAAAGTAAACATTATAAGGAAAGTTTGGAGGGGAGATGGGAGGGTGAATGTAAACGTGTGAGTGATTAAGTGGAATTGCGCAACTTAGTCCACGCAGCACCGCGCGCATGTTCCGAGGCAGATCCACCCTCCCCCTTCATCCTAAGTCATGATGTCATGTATCTAATTTGTTGCAAATTTTGTCTACTTTCTGAATTTCTAGATACTTTTCTCCCTAAAACAATAAAAAAATTGATTTTTTTAATAAAAACCTTTTTTGGGGGGCTATTTACCAAAATTTGGGGGGTTGCCGGGGGAAATTTTGGTGGGAAGTTACAAATTCGGATTCAGCGACCCAAAAAACATAAAGTAAGTCGATTTCCAGAACTACCATTAATTTTGTTAGGTAAAATTCCCTATTTCCTGGACTAATAATATACTTATAATTACTTAAAAGGTGACACAAACATATAAAAATATTATTTTATGCAACCCTGAGATCTTTCGAACACACACGCGTTCATTTTCAAAGGAAAAAAAGACGACTGACTGAATAGAAATACATTTTAAAAACAAAAACAAAAATAGTACGTATGCGCAAGCGAGGTTCAGTCCATTTCTCTGCAGAGGGGTGAAAAGATCAGTTCATATTATCAGGAGGTCTTGAAATATTTAGGATATTGTACCAAACTGCGGGAGTATTATAGGAAAGGACATCGTTACAAACATTATCACTTCTAAGTAAAATTTCAATGGATTCACGGATTATTGATGAGTAATGGTTAGACACTGAAATGATCATTTTAGCTTTTTCGAAGTTTATCTTAATATTTTCTTTTTGATGCATTTGGTCTGTATTTGGTTTGTTAAACTTGATATCAGAAATGTGCTCTTTTAATCTTTCCTTAAATTTTCGAGATGTCATAGCAATATAAAATAAACTCTTATGCTGTTCTGTGCTGAATGGGGTGATTAGAGGTCTGCACGGGCCGACATTTCCAGGCCCGGGCCCGGTCCGACTCATAGAGAAAAAAATTCGGCCCGACCCGATGCAAAAACTAAAAGTTCGGCCCGGGCCTGGCCGTAGAAGAAAATAATATTGGCCCGGCCCGATAAAAAAATTAAAAGTTCGGCCCGGCCCGGAAAAAAAGTTAAAATCTCGGCCCGAGTGAATTTCTACAAAACATTGATTTTTACGTCAAATTGGTTAAAAATTTGTCTCGTACGAGGAGTTCTGACCAAAAATATTTACCTTAAATTTTTTTCATGTTTATAATCTTCATTTTTATAGAAGTGCCCGGCTGTGATATTTATTTTTTTTAATGAATCTCTAATTCTTGTATGTAAATGTTTCAGTTATCATTAATATTGTTAATCCATATTCCATATATAGAAGTGTTAAAAATCTGAAAAAGGTTATACAGTAAAATCTTCTAAGACGGCATTGCACAGAAAAGAAAAAAAATGCGTTATAGACAAGTTCCCTATTTAGCAAGTGTAAATGTATTATATATTCTTTTCTTACTTATTAGTATATTAATTTTACATGGATCAACACGTTTTGAATTTAAAACAGGGTTCCGTCATAGGCAGGTTCCTTTTCACACATTTTACTATATTTTAATTTAGCTATATTTTAATATGCGTAGTAATCTACTATTCTTCAAAAATAATAAATTTTAATGTTTAAGTGTAGAATAATGGCGGTTCAAAAATGTATGCCTTTTTTGCAAAAATTTTTGGGCCAGGCCTAATTTAACTGACCTTTAAATGGACCAGGCCACGCTGAGACAATGATTTTCATACGGGCTGGCTCAAAACTAGGACTGAATATTTTGGACCGCGAAGACTAGAAATGAAACGAGGTCCGGCTCTGTACAGAAAAATTAAGTTAGGCCCGGCCCGAGCCTTCAGAAAAAAGTATGGCCCGGGCCCGGCCGAGTGCCGTGAAGGAAAATCGGCCCGAGCCTGGCCCGTGCAGATCTCTAGGTGATGTAAACTCCTGCTTTTTCATAATTGGGAATAGGATCAATTTTACTGTGAATCAATTCTTTCAATTTTCTTGGAGGTTTGGCTATTAAATTAATATTATATTTTAGCAATGCATATCTCAATCCCTCATAAAGCTGTGGGATATAATCAAATGTGCAATAAATAGACTAATAACCAGGACAGAAGAATGAATTAAATTTGAGCAAGTCTATTTATTGCACATTTGATTATATCCCACAGCTTTATGAGAGATTGAGATATGCATTACTAAAATATAATAATAATTTAATAGCCAAACCTCTAACAAAATTGAAAGAATTGATTCACAGTAAAATTGATCCTATTCCCGATTATAAAAAAGCAGGAGTTTACATCATCCCATTCAGCACAGAACAGCATAAGAGTTTATTTTATATTGGTATGACATATCGAAAATTTAAGGAAAGGTTAAAAGAGCACATTTCTGATATCAAGTTTAACAAACCAAATACAGCTTTATCCAGACTGCATCAAAAAGAAAATATTAAGATAAACTTCGAAAAAGCTAAAATGATCATTTCAACGTCTAACCATTACTCATCAATAATCCGTGAATCCATTGAAATTTTACTTAGAAGTGATAACGTTTGTAACGATGTCCTTTCCTATAATACTCCCGCAGTTTGGTACAATATCCTAAATATTTCAAGACCTCCTGATAATATGAACTGATCTTTTCACCCCTCTGCAGAGAAATGGACTGAACTTCGCTGGCGCATACCTACTATTTTTGTTTTTGTTTTTAAAATGTATTTCTATTCAGTCAGTCGTCTTTTTTCCCTTTGAAAATGAACGCGTGTGGTTTCGAAAGATCTCAGGGTTGCATTAAATAACATTTTTATATGTTTGTGTCACATTTTAATTAGGTATAAGTATATTATATAGTTTACGATATTTTCTTCTGGACAAGTCTCGAATAAGCGCAAAGAAAATAATAACATTTAAATCCTACTTCATGACGGCCTTGTAATGGCTGAAAACGTTCTAGGTTTTTCTGATGTATTTTAAGATACTTTTAATTTGTATTTTAAATACCTTTATATTATACTTATGCACCTTGTTGCCGCTAGAAGCGCCATCTATTTGGTTTGTTTTGAAACTTGTGAGTTGGGTTCGAGACGCCGATCCGAGAAGTAGTGTAAATATCGGCTCTCGTTCAATTTATTGTTTGTGAATTAAAATTTAATTACTAATAAAGTCCGCTAGTTTTATTTATGGTGAGTTGTGAGCAGTGATTATTTGAGAAAGAGCGATCGGCGGGAACACCTTTTTTTGGTCCCCCTCACCGGAATAAAGAACAAGCGTTTAATTAGGTATTTAAAGTGTTTCGATTTTAGTGTCAACGAGTATAAATGTACCGAAACGAATTAAGTGTTTTCCTTTTTATGAGAATTCGTGCATTTTAATACGTTATTATAATATTGCTTTAATAGTGTGGTGTTAAAAATATATATACTTTATTACGAAGAGTTTAAGTCAAGCAGTTGTTTTGATTCAAGAACAAAAATAATAATGTTCTTTCAGTGCAGAGTTGCGCAATTGTAAGTGATCATTTAATGAAGAAAATAAACGGAGTTATTTTGAAATGCTGATTTTGAGAAGACAAATGAAATAAATAAAAGAAACGAAATATTTTTTTCTGCCGTAACTCAGCAGTTTGGTAAAAGTGATTCATCTTTATTTTTGGAGGTATGTGAGATTTATTTATTTATTTATTGTGAACTATATTTATTAAAATGTTCAACAGCGCGAGAAAAGAAGATTACCAAAGGGTAGCTTTTGAATTAGGGATTGATATTTCTGACACAAAATTAACTAATTATGATTTAATGAATTTAATAAAAGAAAGTGATAAATATAAAGCAGATTCTAAATTGTTCGAAGAAATGGCCAATAATATTATAGAGGAGAGAAAAAATGAGGAAGCGAAGGTATTAGAACTTGAAAAATTAAAAATTGAACGTACAAAATTAGAGCTTGAGTTGGCCAAGGCCCGTGCAGAAACCAAAAGTGAAAAATTAAATGATTTCGAGAAGGGAGAAAGCATAGAATCTTTAGACTCTCTCATTAAAAGCATAAGAACGCTTACAATCAAAATACCGTCTAGACCGGAAGGTTGGGAGTATTTTTTCTCGTCTTTAGAAAGGGCCTTCATTTCAAAAAATGTCCCAGAAAAGTATAAATCGGAAATTCTTCTAAATCTGTTAGGGGAAAGGGCAACAAATGTTATTACATACATTAAGGATGGGGAATTAGAAGATTATTCAAAGGTGAAAGCTATAGTACTTAGAGAATTTGAGCCAACTCCTCAAACTTGTTTAGAACATTTTAGAAAAGCACAACGTCAACCCAATGAAACGTATGTACAATTTGCATCCCGATTAACAACGAGTTGGGATTATTATTTAAAATTGAGAAATGTGACCGATTTTGAAACTTTAAAAAAGTTAGTGATTTCTGATAAAATTTGTCAGACGCTTGATAAGGATGTTACGTGTTTTATAAATGTTAGACAAGGAGATTCTTGGTTTCACCCAATTGAGTTATCTCGGGAGATAGATTTATATTACACATCAAAGGGAAAACCTGTGGTTGATAATTCTAGGTCGAATAATAAAAATAATTATTCCAGGCCAGTTTCTAAAGTTTTTCTAACTGATGTAAAAAATTCTAAATGTATATTGTCATGTAATGAAAATCATCCTTTGCATAAATGTCCTGTTTATAAAAATATGTCAGTGAGTGATAGAGTTGAGCTGGTAAAGGCAAAAAATCTTTGTTTTAACTGTCTTATAAATCATAAAGTAATCGATTGTAAATCTAAATTCTCGTGTATTATTTGTAAGAAAAGGTACAATGTAATTTTGCATTTTCCTCGCGAACAAAAAGTAAATAAAGTTGAAAACCAAGAGGTAATTTCACAGGAAATGAGTCATATAAACAAAGGAGGTAATAAATCTAATTTGGATGTTTCGGCTCCAGTATTTCAGCCTTTCCCAGCTAATACTCAAAACAATTTATTTTCAACGACATGTAATTTGGCTAATGATTTAAAAGCTGTGTTACTTAGCACATTTGTTTGTTTAATAAAAGATGAATTAGGTAATTTTCATGAGGTACGAGGTCTATTAGACGTTGGAGCAAACTCTAACTTTATGAGTAAAAAGTTAGTAGATAAACTTAATTTGAAAAGAGAAAAGACTAACATTTCTATTTCAGGCATAAATAATTTATCGTTGAATGTTAGATCTAGGGTTAACACAACTGTTTCAAATAGAGATAAGGATTTTCATTTAAAAATAGACTTTTTAGTCGTTCCGAAAATTACAGAATTTACGCCGTCTAGGCCGCTTGAGACTTCTATCCCAGTGTTAAATAACATCAAATTAGCCGATGAAAAGTTTAATGTACCAGGCCCGATTGATTTGCTTTTAGATGCAGAAAATTTCTATGAATTTTTAAGACCAGGTCAAATTTATCCGCAAACATTAAATACTAAAATTGTGTTACAAAACAGTGTATTCGGGTATATTGTCAGTGGAAGCCTTCCGGCTAAGGGTGAAAGTAGTATACATTGTGGGTTAATTACAGATAATTTGGAATTAGAAAAAATAATTAAAGAGTTTTGGGAAATAGAAAACATAGAGAGAGAGTCTGAGATTTCTAAAACTAAGGAAGCAGAAATTTGTGAAGAACATTTTCTGAAAAATTATTCTAGAACTGAAAATGGACAATATATGGTGAAAATGCCGCTAAATGAAGATCCATCTTGTCTTGGCGAATCAAAACAAAAGGCAATGAATATTTTAAATTCATTATGGAAGCGCTTAGTTAGAGAACCTAAAGATAATGATCTTTATAAAGCATTTATGGAAGAATATCTAAGTATGGGTCACATGGAAGAAGTGATAGAATCTGAAGAGCCAGAAGTCACTTATTATATTCCACATCATTGCGTATTCCATACAGAATCAAGTAGTACACCATTACGAGTCGTGTATAATGCCAGTTCCTTAACTTCTACAGGGAAATCATTAAACAGTTTGCAGTTTAACGGAGGAATAATCCAGGATGAGTTATTTTCTATAATGTTGCGATTTCGAAAGCATCAGTTTGTTTTTGTAGCTGATATTAAAAAAATGTATCGTATGATATTAATACATCCGAGTCAACGTGATTTATTACGAATAGTATTTAAACCTGGGGTGAATGAGCCAGTAAAAGTGCACAGGTTATGTACTGTTACTTATGGCACAACTAGTGCTCCTTTTTTAGCTACAAGAAAGGAAATGAATTTCCTTTAGCTGCGAATGTGTTGTTGCAGGATGTGTACATGGATGACATCCTAACAGGAGCAGATGATTTAGACACAGCGAAGGAGATTCAGCAACAACTGATATCTTTGTTAAATAGAGGAGGCATGGATCTCCATAAATGGGCAGTAAATAATTTTGCTCTTTTATGTAATACTTCAGAATCTGAATACTCTTTTTCTAATGAGACAAAAACTTTGGGAATATTGTGGAAGCCTCAACCAGATTGTTTTGGGTTTAACTTAATTATCGAGCAAAGTGAATTATACACTAAATGATCAGTCTTATCACAAATTGCTAGAATATTTGACCCTTTGGGTTTGATAGGTCCAATAATTACAAGGGCCAAGGTGTTTCTGCAAAAATTATGGTTGCTGAAAATAGATTGGTGTGATTATCTCCCAGTGAAAGAAAATAAGGAGTGGAATGAATTTCTTACGTCCTTAAAGAGTGTAAATCTGATCAATATCCCTAGATGTATTCTTATAGCTCAAGCTATTTGTGTAGAACTACATGGATTTTCCGACACATCTGAAATTGCTTATGGAGCGGTCATTTACGTGAAATCTACTAATTCTTATGGTGATTCTGCTGTTAAGCTACTCACTAGTAAGTCCAGAGTAGCTCCTCTAAAGCATGTCACTATTCCGCGTCTTGAACTTTCTGCTGCAGTTCTGCTATCTAAGTTAATGAAGAAGGTGTTAAGTGCCTTAAAACTAGAAGTTTCTAAAACTTATTTTTGGACAGACAGCACCATTGTACTTGCATGGTTAAAAAAAGAATCCAATGATCTTATGACATTCGTAGCAAACAGGATATCAATTATACAAAGTTTAACTTCGGTTGAACAGTGGCATTACGTACCTTCTAAGCAAAATCCTGCTGACCTTATTTCTAGAGGTATAGATCCCATGAAGATTCAACAGTGTGAACTGTGGTGGTTCGGTCCAGCATTCCTACAACAGCCTGAGGTGGTGGAGTGTCCCGATAGCAATCCTGCTGAAACCAATGAGCTGTTTTTGCGTGAATTGAAATCACCATCAGTGACTCAAGTATGTGCCTTAGTTAACACTCTTGAACCTTTAGACATAATTAATAACTGTTCTTCGTTCATCAAACTACAAAGAGTAGTAGCATGGTGTAAACGATTCATATATAACTGTAGAAACCCTTTATATCCTACAGCTGGAACTTTATCTAGCAGTGAACTCTCTCAGTCCTTATTGTGCATTGTAAAGAACATTCAAAGGACTTCATTCGTGAAAGAAATCCAGTGTTTAGAAAGGGGTACTGCTATCCCTAACAATAGCAAACTGATAAACTTGTGTCCGTTTTTAGACAGTGATGGCTGCATTCGTGTTGGTGGCAGACTGAAAAACAGTAACTTATCCGATCACCAAAAATTTCCTATGATTATTCCTGCAAAACATAATTTTACATTTTGTGTTATTAATTATTTTCATGTTTTATATTTTCATGCAAGTTCAGAAACCACAATGTTTCTCATAAGAACTAAATTTTGGATTTTAGCTGGCAGAAATGTAGTTAGGAAAATCATTTTTAATTGTATTATTTGTAAGGAAATTAATTCTAAAAATTCGCAGCAACAGATGGCTGATTTGCCAGCAACAAGAGTAACGGAATCCAGAGTATTTACGCGCACTGGATTAGACTACTGCGGTCCTTTTGAGGTAAAAAATTCCACAGGTAGGAGTAAACAGGTAAAAAATGATTTTATTTGTATTTTTGTATTTTTTACTACAAAGGCCTTGCACTTTGAAATTGTCAGTGATTTAACAAGTGCAGCGTTTTTAGCAGCACTTAAACGCTTTATTGCGAGGCGAGGAAAACCTTCTGATATCTTTAGTGATAATGGTCGAAATTTTGTTGGTGCCAATAAAGAATTAAGAGCAATTCTCAGATCTTTATTTAAGGATAAAAGTGAGGAGGAAATTCAAAATTATTTAGCTAATGAAGGAATCAAGTGGCATTTTAATCCCCCTTCAACCCCTCACTTTGGAGGTTTATGGGAGGCAAGTGTTAAATCACTTAAATATCATTTAAAGCGTGTTGTAGGTAAAACTATTTTAAGTTATGAGGAACTCTTGACTCTCATTATTCAAATCGAAGCTGTTCTTAATTCTCGTCCCCTCTGCCCTCTTTCAAATGATCCAAATGATGTTGAAGCTTTGACACCTGCTCATTTTCTTATTGGCTCATCTTTAATGGCCTTACCTGAACCGAATTATACTGAAATCCCTATGAATAGGTTGAGCAGGTGGCAATTAGTTCAAAAATTGACACAACATCTTTGGAAAAAATGGTCATCAGACTATCTAAATAAGCTCTTAAATAGGCCCAAATGGCATAAAGGAAGAGTAGAGATAAAAGAGGGAGATTTAGTTTTAATAAAAAATTCTGATAATTATAGCCCTTTAAAATGGCATTTGGCAAGAATTGTTAAAATCCATCCAGGCCAAGATGGTATAATTAGAGTTGTAACATTAAAGGATAAGAATGGCACATATAAAAGGCCACTAACAAAAATTGTTGTTTTGCCTCATGTGAATGAAACCACATTAACTACTTGAATTCATACATTTTATTTTAATTAAACAAAAATTTTGTAGTGTAGTGTATTATTATATTTTTGTGTTTATATTTGTAAATTTAACATTTCATTTAGTGTATATGCTGAAAAAAAAATTGTATTATTGAGATTGTAATTTAAATTGATATCATATTTATAGTATTGAATGTTTGAAACATTCAAGGTCCGGCGGTATGTTGCCGCTAGAAGCGCCATCTATGTGGTTTGTTTTGAAACTTGTGAGTTGGGTTCGAGACGCCGATCCGAGAAGTAGTGTAAATATCGGCTCTCGTTCAATTTATTGTTTGTGAATTAAAATTTAATTAGTAATACAGTCCGCTAGTTTTATTTATGGTGAGTTGTGAGCAGTGATTATTTGAGAAAGAGCGATCGGCGGGAACACACCTGAAAGTAATTTTTATACAATTATTTGTGCTTTTATATGTATTTTAATTATTTAACTTAAGGTGAATATAGCACTAGAATTTTAACTTTCGTTTATTGGAATGCTTAATTGTTATAATTTTTGACGCTGTAACATGTAGATTGTTTCCTGCTGATTTGTGTTTTTAGAAAATTTTACTCCTGAAGATGATTTTGAAGATTAAACCGAAACGTTGAGTTTTATTTTATTCATGTGTTTTTATTCTTACATCATCTTTAAATTTAGGAATAAAGTATACATTAGATAGCAACCTCTATTTCGTTTAGTATTCGATTTTACAACGTAAAGTCCTTATTTATTACGGAATGTTTCTTTAGTCACCTGATATTTCGTCTTAGTATGTTTTACTGAATGAAATAAACGAAATAATCTTAGAGAGTAAAGTCTGTGAAAGCAGAATTGTAAGTAACCGAAACGAAATTCCATATGGCAGAGGTTTTTTACTCAGAAATTATAATCGTATGGTATTCTTTCCGTAGGGGCCATGAATGTTTTATGTTTACGACGGCATTTCTTATAGGAAGTTTCCGTTTTTACAGGATTTACTGAACTAACCGGAATAAGCACAGTAAAACCTGTAAAAACAAAATCGCCAAAGACCAGGGGAAATATTCCGTTTTAGACAGGTTTACGTCTAAGCAGGTAGATTTTCTTCAGCGAGATTAAAATTGTTTTCCATTATAGACAGGTTGTGTTTTAACAGGTTTACTGTTTAAAGATGCACTTAATGCAAACTAACGAATATCATCTGTTTAACGAAATAAAAAAGAATTTGTACATCATGAAAAATCGGGACTTTTCGCACGCTTTGGTGGAGGTTGGGGCTCTGGGGCCTTTTTCTTTGCCTCCCTTACCTCAGTCTATGCTTATTCCAGCCCGACTAATTCTAGCGCATCGTAATTTGCTTTCTCAATTTCCCAACTTGCTTAATTTCTTTATACATCCATCCATTCCATCTTACAACTCCGATGGAATGCAAGCCTAGGCATTACGACTTATGTAAGAAATTCAACTAATCTCCATCGGTTCAATAACGATTTTTCTATCAAAACATTGTGAATATAATACCAATATTTCACAGATATTCTTTATATAACTAGGGGGTTCTGCCCCCTACGAGCTACGCTCGCCAACCCCCATTCCGACACCCCAGATTCTAAAAGCAGGCTAATTTTATCGGCTTTAAAGAGATTGAATTATGATTTTAAAAAACAGTGGCGATCCTTTGACTGCAGATTTTTAAGGCGAAATCAGCGTTTGTTAAGGGCTCCAATGACTGTTTTCGTTTTTGATTAAAAAAAATAGTTAAAAATTTGAAAATAAGCTAATGTAAAATGAATTAAGTAAACAAAGTCTTTGTCTCTTGGTTTTTTAACAGCTCTATAAGAAAGTTCTTTTAAATAACACATTTGAAATGCATCGTTTTATATCTGACGTAATTTTCACCAAAGTTTTTTTTTTTTTTTTATCTTTTTAACATTCACATGAAAATACTTTTGTTAGAAAGGAAATATTATTTGCGCTGTCTTAGAATTCACGATAATAGTTGAAAAGATTACCTGAAAATATGAAATAAATGTCTTACGGAAATATTACTTTTTAATTTAAACTGTTTTGCCAACTGTCAATTATTTGACCTTTTTAATACGACATAAATTTCTTCCATTTGCGACTTTTAACGCATAATGATGAACTTATTATTTAAAAATTTTCTTTCTCTTTTAAAATCCATGTGTAACTATAGTTTTTGTGACGTAATTTTCAATATTTTCCTGATTTTTAACACGTAATCACTTAATTCTCATTTGAAAGTTTTTTTCGGATTATAATAGCCACGTGTAAATAAATTTTTAATTTCAAAGAAATATTAGTTTTTGCGCTATTTTTAAAATTGGAAACAGTTTAAAATAATACCCTTCACTAAAATCTCTCTATTCTAAAAAAAAGTAACTACCGCTGTCACCGCCGCCGCCGGTTTTGAATTTTTTGTGACCGGAGGTCTTTCTTCGTTAATATTAAGAAAAATAATGCTTACAAAAATAAGAAAATCGGTAGTATTATACAGAAATGTTTGATAAACACGCTGATGCAGACAGTTTTCAGATCGAAGAATTATTTTAAGAGATATTTAATGCTAAAGTTGGACAAAATCGTTCCACTAAAAAAGTTTTATAGGAGCAAAAACTGTTCATAGGAATTTAATCATTTTTAGATCATTTTATGTGTTAGAATTTGCCGGAGTGCAGATTGCATTAATTTTTTTATTTTAACTAATTTTTTGAGGTTTTATTTCTATTTTAAATTCAGATTTTCAGCATTTCTAGAGATATTTTTAACAGATTTTAGAAAGTGATATTAATTTAAACTGTTGCCAACTGTATAAACAGCGGAAGCAATAATGTTTGCTTCAAAAAAAAAAATATTTATACGTGTAAATAAATTAAAAAAATTATTTACACGTGACTATTATAAACAGAAAAAACCATTTGGAATTAAATTAAATAATTATGTACAACAAGCAGGAACTTATTAAAAAATATGTCATAAAAACTATAATTACACGTGAATTTTAAGAGAGAAAGGAATTTGTAAAGCAATAAATTTATTAACACGCGTTAGAAGTCTTAAATAGAAGAAATTACGTCATATTTACGTCACATTACACTTATTACATAAAATGAACACAAAATAATATTGCAAAACGGTTTAAATTTAGAAATTGCGCTAGACATTTATTTGATATTTTAAGAGCATAGTTTTCAACTATTTTTGTTAGGAAAGCGCAAATAATATTTAATTTCTAACACAAGTATTTTCACGTGAATATTAAAAAGAGAAAGAATAGTTTGGTCAAAATTACGTCAGATTAAAAACGATTAATTTAAAATGTCTCATTTAAAAGAACTTTCTTTTCACTTTGTTAAAAAATACCAGGAGACAAAGACTCTGTTTACTTAATTCCTTTTATATTAGCTTATTTTGAAATGTTGTTACACGTGCCTACGTCATCAAGTTATTTTTATTTCGACGTTTTATTTGTATTTTTATTAATGTTGTACTAATTTATTTGTTTTTTCGTTATTTAAAATAAAAATTATGTCAATTTGTATAATTTGGCGAGTGGTTTGGCGATTTATATAATTTGGCGAAATGGGTCGACGGGATAATCAAGTAGTACCACAACGGATTTGGCGTTAAAATTCCCCAATCAAAGAGAAATGAATAGAAATCCGTTTATAGAGAGATCGCCACTGTTTTTTAAATTATAATTCAATCTTTCCAAATCTTTTTAAAGCCGATCAAATTAGCGTGCATTTAGAGTCTACGGTGTCTGGACGGGGGTTGGCGAGCGTAGCTCGTAGGGGGCCGAGCCCCCTAGTATGTAAAAAATATCTCTCGAAATGCTGAAAATTTGAATTTAAAATGGAGATAAATCCTCAAAAAATGAGTCAAATTAAAAAGATAATTGCAGTCTGCACATCTGGAACTTCTAATGTATTAAATGATGTAAAAATTTTTAAATTCTTATGTATAGTTTTTGCTCATATAAATTTTTTTAATGAAACGATTTTGACCAACTTTAACATTAAATATCTCTTAAAATAATTGTTCGATTTAAAAACTGTCTGCATCAGCGCGTTTATCAAACATTTCTCTATAATAGCACCAATTTTGATATTTTTGTATGAAACAGTTTTCTTAATATTAACGAAGAAAGACCCTCGGTCACAAGAAAGATGGATGTCGATCTAGGAGTGTACCAGGAAGATCTACGCAGATTTTTATTGGTCTATTTCCAAATCGTTACTTTTTTTATATATAGAAGGATTATGGTTAATTAACATTCAATAATAAAATTATTGTTATCTTAATAAATGATGTAAATGAAGTCTATTTCACGTCTTATTATTATTATTATTATTTCAAATGACTAATATATTTTCATATCAAATGCATAGACCGTATTTTCTTGCAAATTTTATATTATGTGATGTATATTATTATCTTGCAAGAAGAGTCCTGCATTGGATCTGGTCGGGTTGGTGTAAATTTTTCTCATTGCAGATTGGGTTCGGTTAAGGTTGACTTTAATTGTTTCGAGTTACGATTTGACCCTTGCGGGTCGGATTCGGGTTGACCCGATTTTTAAAAAAAGTCTAAAATATTTTTTTCAGATGAAAAAAGTAATACATAATTGAACATTAATGAACCTTTACACATTCATTTACTTACATAATAGGTAAAATTGATATCAAGAGGTATAATTGTGAACTATATTTCCATAATTATATTAAAATATAGATTAATTTTCTACCATTTCGGGTTCGGTTCAGGTGCAGGGATGTAGTGAAGGGTATACGGGGGTATACGCCGTATACCTTCTGGATTTTTTTAACAAGCTCCGTATACCATCTGCTTCTCAAATAAAGCATTAGGATATACCCTATCTATGAACGTTCATGACGTCAGCGTATACCCTCTACCTATACCGTATACTCTCTGCTTTTTTACGAATGGGTTGAAACATGTCGGGTTTGGGTCTGGGTCGGATTTCGGGTGACGAATTTTTCTTTTGTCGGGTTGCGGGTTGACTTCAAATAAATTTTTCGGGTCCGCGCAGGACTTTACTTGCAGGTATACTTTCTATTCCATAACACTACTGAACGTACTTTTGCCCTACAAAATTAATGCCTATAAACAGAGGCGAAAAGGTGGAAAACACTTCCTGTAATTCACTGCACGTAAGTAAAATGTCACCCAATATGCAACCGTGTGCTCCACAACTCCCCCATTCAATCATACCTACAGGCTTTATCTTGCTGTCATCGGCATCGACAGCAGTCGTAACCGAGCCTGCCAAAAAAGGAGGCGCGCGCGCTCCACTGCTCAAGATTTTTGTTGTTGGTGTTGTTATTGTTACTTTAACCTGGTTCGATAGTCTTTCAACTCTTGATTTTTCTCTCTTTCTTTTCAGTTTCTTTTTTTTTTTTTCTTTTTAATCACTTTAGAGGTCAAGGAAACGAAGAGGTGGCAGCAAGTCAAGGTAATCTCCGCTGAAGGTGCAATTAAATATTCTTTAAAGAGGAAGGATGTAAAGTATGGATATACCATCCATAAGACTTACGCACTTATCGATGATGTAATGCTCACAAAAAAGTCTATAATCTGATATGATTTAAGGCATAGTTACAAGAGCAGTATTGGTATATGTAATGTTCAGTGGTGTAGTCGTAAAAAAAACAGAGGGTATACGTTCTAAGCAGAGGGTATACGCTCAAGGCAGAGCGTATACCCTAGAGTGTATCTACTATAGCTTTCTTGAGAAACAGAGGGTATACGCTGTTCCTTAAAAAAATCCAGAGGGTATACGGCGTATACCCCCGTATACCCTCCACTACATCCCTGGTAATGTTGTTGCTTTGTCCTAAAGCAGCCTCGATTTTTATTACAATTAACGCATTTAGACTGAGTCTTCTTGCATCGGATCGGGTAACTCGATTTTATACGAAATGGGGCCCACAGATCAGCTCTAATTTGTTTTTTTGCAAGTCGGGTTTGGTCCGGGTTGGCTTTTGTTTTATGTTACGGATCAGGTTCAGGTATATCTGACTGTCTAAAAGAAAAACAAGACAGTTTTATCCGATAAAAAAGACTATATTATTTTAATATAAAGCAGTTATATCTATTTTTCTTTCTGTCGTAAAAGATAAAATTATTATTAGAAGTTTTACATAATAGACTATTTTTCCATAATTGCATATGTCGTTTATTTTGTTTGAGTTTAGGGTCGGATAGGGTGTGTACGAAATTATTTTACTGGGCTCGGGTTAGAGTCCTGCGCGGACCGGATTATATACCAGACTCGAACCCGAAAATTATATTTCAAATCAACCCGAAACGGAACTGAACCCGGCGAAAAAAAATTTGTCAATCCGAAACCTGAACCGAGTCCGACACCCTTCAACCTTAATTCGGAATACATAAACCTGTACACGATCCGAACCCGCACTGGGAGAAAATTAATCCATATTTTAATACAACTATGATAGAAAGCCTGCAATTACTTCTGTAATATCAATTGTATCCTTTATGTTGAAAAATTTACATGTATATATACTTATACTCATCAATGTTCAAATAAAAATATATATATATATCCGAAAAAAATCCTAGGCCTTTTTTTATTGAAAATTCGATTCAACTCGAAGAATAAAATCCCAACCTGAAACAGACTCGAAACCGAAATAATTAAAGTCCACCTCATTCGCAATGAAAAAAAATTAGCGTCAATTCAAGTCGACTCGGTTTCGGATAAAATTGGGTTACCCAACCCGATGCAGGACTTAAGTTCGGGTAGGCAGAAATAATATTTTGGGGTTCACTTAGAAAATTTGCAAATTCGGAACGAAAAACCTGACCCGTGCCATGCAGAAAACCTAATTGAGACTTAATGTGTATGTTTCGTCTCTGCTATCATTGTCTTATCGCTATCAGATACATTTCGTACAGGAATACTTGGCGTTCAAAATCAATAAAGAAAGACTCAAATGAACAGGAAGGTTTTGCAGACATTTATTTCAAAGTTTCATAAAATAGCCCTTTCTTCTCTAGAGAAAGCATGTTTTAGGTGCTGCTATTTCTTTTTTTTCCCTTTCAATTGAAGAGAGAAATATTTTATGAAACATTGAAAGAAGTGTGTGCCTATGCTTATATGTACTTTTCTTCACATGGGTTTTAAATGTCACATATCCATTGCCGAATGAAGTTTTTGCATTTACCTTTTTTTTTTTTTTTCTTTACATAACTAATAAACAGCAGCCACAAGTATAAAATCTTTGAAAGATTTCCTGCTGAAGCATGTGATTTTTTAAGAAAAAATACTATTAACATACAATATCTTAAAATACAAATAAATAAATAAATAAAGAGCATTAGCTAATAAAGTTTAGAATCCTGTATCGGGTCGTGTAACCTTATTTTACCCGAACCCGGTTGAGGCTAATGTTTTTCGTTGCCAGGTCGGGATTGGATCAGGTTGACTTTAAATGTTTCGGGTTCGGGTCGGTTTCGGGTTGACCCGATTTCTCAAAAGAAAATCCTGAATTTTTTTCAAATGAAAAAGAACAATATATTTGAATATTAAAGAGTGTATATGTGTTCATTTTTACAGAGATAAGAAACATTTATTATTAGAGATATGATTGTAAACTATTTTTTCACAATTTTATTAAAACATGGATTAATTTTCTTTCACTTCATGATGGAATATTTCAGGTTCGGGTTGAAATTTTGTTGTTGTTGTTGTCGAATTCGGATCACGTACAACACGGCCAGAGCAGGATTCTAATCGTTCATGATTTCGAGAATTCCTCGACCTCTTTTGCGAAAATCAACATTTAAACATTTTTCAAAAAGATATTTAATTTAAAATATATGCGAATGTTGCCATCTTCTCTTTAAATCTTATTTTCTATTAAGCGGTTCATAAGACCTGTGTTTTTAATAGTTTGAAAAATAAAGCATTCTAATAGATTTTTTTTAAATCTTGCGAATTGGATATTATAATTGTCAGCGAAACATTTTATTTGACCTTAGTAATCATAACCATTCTTCTCCCTTTAAAAAAAAAAGATTTAATAATGTTCATTATCCTCTGTTTAAGTATATTCTCCTCTGTAGAATAAACATTATACATATACCTTTAACGGAAGTCATCATCATTTAACTCTCAGTTTACTGAATATATTTTTATACTCCGGGAATATATCTGAGTATTCTGAATCAGGTCACCTTATTAAGGAGGAGATACGGTTATGCTTCCGGAGATTTTCATACTTAAATTCCATAATTAAGTATTACTTTTGAAAATGAATATTCAAATTTACACTTAAAATAAGTACAGTTTTTAATTAAGAATTTTCAAACTTGTGTGCATTTAATTAAAAAAGGGTATTTCCTTTAAATTTCATGATAAGCAAATTTCTTTAATACTATTTTTTCTCTCGGATTATTTAGAAATCTCGTTTTAAAATGCAACAAATGCACATCATATCAATATATATTTTTTTTTTCATTTCAGAGTATAAAACAAATAATCAATATTTCATAAAGTATGAGAACAATTATACATAATTTTTCAATGTAATGTAAATACGAAAAGTTTTTTTTTTTTTTTTTTTTTTTTTTTTTCCCCCAAATTAAATTGCAGATGACATGATGGATGTCTCACTATGACCAGCAGAATTGAATTTAGATCTGCCTGAACTTTTCAGTTTGTTAACCCCTTCAGGACATGTGTCACGAATACATCCCATATAAGGTGCGTATGTTTATTATTTCTTTAGTACCAGAATATTTTAGTAGCAATCTTTGCGTTGTCTAATCGTAGAATTCTTGAAAAATAAGGAGTAAAATACTATACGAAATTACTGGTATTAAAAATTTAAATGTCGCTAATTTTGAAGGGGTTAATGATACTTAATCAAACTTGATAAATAATCTTAAAATTTTATTGATATCACATTTATCTTCAGCATTTCATCTAACTAGTGAAACCAAAAACTTTTTTTAATGTGTAAAAATATCTATTTTGAAAATTTTCTGACATATTCATGGACTCTTTTTTATATGTAAACAGGGCATGTTATTGAAATGATCTGGAATCGAATAGTGATTTTCAAAAATACTGGAAATAATTTAATTGACTTTACAAATGTAAATGTTGAAAATATATATAGAAAAGGCTTAAAAGTCATTTTTAAATAAATAAACACTATTTACATACAGAGAAATAAATCATTTAATAATTAAAACATTAAGTAATTATAAAAAGTACCCCAATATATCGAAAAAACTATGTATCGTATTTCGCATATATCAATATTTTCTGTTCGATAGTTTTCGGCCATCAATGTCTTTCAGACGATATAGTGATACATTTAAATTTTCTGACATTACTAATGATTTTACTTTACATAGTTTATTTGCTATTACTTTCACGCTATTACGTTCACTTTCAGTAAGTAATCCGTTTTCTATACTTCCCATATTAGCGCATAATTTAACACAGTCATTTAAAAATATTTAAGCTTTATGCTATGCAATTTTTCTTTTAAACATGACATCAATTCGACGAAGCATGCTTCTAATTGGTTGAATGTAGACCAGATAAACTGAGTTTTTTTATGTTGTACAAAGTTCATAATTAAAACAATAATCCTTCTATATATAAAAAAAAGTTTTGATTTGGAAATGGACCAATGAACATCTGCGTAGATATTCCGGGTAGACCACATCCAATTTGAATGCTTAAACATGGCCTTTCATCGTTAATATTAAAAAAAACTGTTGCATACAAAAATATGAAAATCGGTGGTGTTATAGAGAAATCCTTCTATATATAAAAAAAAGTTTTGATTTGGAAATGGACCAATGAACATCTGCGTAGATATTCCGGGTAGACCACATCCAATTTGAATGCTTAAGCATGGCCTTTCATCGTTAATATTAAAAAAACTGTTGCATACAAAAATATGAAAATCGGTGGTGTTATAGAGAAATGTTTGATAAATATGCTGATGCAGACAGTTTTCAAATCGAAGAATTATTTTAAGAGATATTTAATGATAAAGTTGGACAAAATCGTTCCATTAAAAAAGTTTTATTGGAGCAAAAACTGTACATGAGAATTTAATCATTTTTAGATCATTTTATACGTTATAAGTTCCCTATGTGCAGATTGCATTTAGTTTTCTTATTTGACTCATTTTTTGATGTTTTATTTCAATTTTAAATTCAAATTTTCAGCATTTTGAGAGATATTTTTTACAAATTTTAGAAAATGTTATTAATTTAAACTGTTGCCAGTTGCATAAACAGCGCAAACAATAATGTTTACTTCAAATTAAAAATTTATTTACACGTGACTATTACAAACAGAAAAAAAACTTTAAAATTAGAATTAAATGATTACATGTTAAAAGCAGGAAAATTACGTCATAAGAACCATACGCACAGATGTCATATACGAGCATTTTGGCGCAATTTTTTTCCCCGCCAAAGTGTCGTTATTTTGCTTGATGTGGTAACCAGGATTATGTTGTTTATGCTGTTGATGTTTTCGCCAAATTGGAAACCGAAAAAAATCGGGCCAATGTGGGGCGAATATGACATCTGTACCCACCCGGGTTACGATATCAAGCAAAATAACAACACTTTAGCACCAGTTAAGTACCCGTTGCGTATATGAAATTAGCGTCAGAAAAAATTTGCGCCAATATGGGGTATATGACATCTGCGTCGAACCATATTTGCACTTGAATTTTAAAAGAGAAACAAAATCTTAAAATAAAAGAAATCATTATTATGCTTTAAAACTTGTAATTTGAGGAAATTACGTCATATTTAAAATGGCAAAAAAATATAGCAAAACAATTTAAATTGAAAAATATATTTGTGCGAGATATTTTGAGATAATCTTTTCAACTATTATCGTGAATTCGAAGACAGAGCAAATAATATTTCCTTCTAACAACAAAAGTATTTTCACGTGAATATTAATAAGAGAAATAAAACTTTGGTGTAAATTACGTCAGATTTAAAACGATACATTTAAAATGAATTATTTAAAAGAACTATCTTGTAGCGCTGTTAAAATATACCGGTAGACAATGACGCTGTTTACTTAATTCATTTTACATTAGCTTATTTCCAAACGTTTAACTATTTTTTTAATTAAATACGAAAACCACCATTGTATCTCTTAACAGCAGCAGATTTGGTCTTAAAAATCCCCAATCCAAGAAAAACGAATGGAAACCCGTTTACAGAGAGATCGCTATTGTTTTTTTAAATTTTAATTCAATATTTTTAAAGCCGATCAAATTAGCGTGCTTTTTGGATTTTGGTGTGCCTGAACGGGGGTTGGCGAGCGTAGCTCGTAGGGGGCAGAGCCCTCTAGTGAATAAAGAAAAGGAATTTAATAAATTACAACGACCATTTGGAAAATGATTTTTTCAAAGACTAAAATTTAAGACCAAAAATCGCACGGAGTTGGTCATACATTACGTACGCCATGAATTAAAAATTAATATTGTTATTATTATCCACCTGAAACTTGCCTATTATCCAAGCATTTCATTGACTGTTCGGGAAAATGCTTTTCCACTCATTTTAAAAGATATTTCATTCTTAAACTTCTAAATATTCCACAATATTACTTTTTACACCATCGTATGGAGAAAAAAATGTAGTTTTAAATGAAATTTGTTTGAAAGCTGTATCTCAATTTGTATCTGAGTTATTATTATTATTATTATTATTTTTTTTTTGTGTAGTTTTTATTACTTTTTTGTCATAGTGGCAACACTCTGTTGTCCATCTCTGTTGAAAGTAAAGGGAAAACAGATTACTGTATAGACCAATCATAAAACGAATAAAATGCGGATTAAACCAATAAAAAGCGTCAGATATGCTTTTGATTTCCTACCCTGACAAGGACAATAACCATTTTTCCAAATGGTTAATAAGTAAAAATCGCGACGGTAGAACAGCAGATCCCGTCTAAAAATTACTCGTTTACCAAACTGCCTTCAAGCCAATCTGTAACCTGCCATATCTGAATACATACCAAAAGCAGCAGGATATACACAGAGTTTCGACTCCTGAATAATATGTCGAGAATACTGAGTATCCAGCTTGGCAATTGCTGTTACCGGAAATGTAGAAACGCGGCTGGCATAAAAATTTCTCAGGGGCGTCCTTCACATCGGAGGTAGAAAGAGGTTAAGGTTATTGGCTCACCATTCTAGCATTACAAGGCTTCCCGCAGGATTTGCTGACTACTTCATATTTTCCATATTATTACCAGAGTACTATCATTTTTTTTTATCACCCACTTAAGATAAAAAATAAAAGAAGCCTTAGAGAAAGCATTGATTCTCATCGTAGTAGGACCCCTATACAGCATACAGCTAAGTTGAAGGTCTCGGGGGAAAAAAAAAAAATGTATTAATCCTTTCGGGTCTGATGTCCCACTAATAATTATCTATTTTTGCATTAAGAGCATTTAGTAATAAAATGAGAAAAGTGATCTTAAAAGAATTAGATTAATGACATTTTCATTTCAAACATCTGTTTATCATTGCCACTACAATTACTTTAAAAAAACAGTTACCCATCATTTCGTTTACGTGACACATAATTCCAATGCTTCTAATGAAGCATGTGATATGTCCTCCTCTTCCAATCATTAAACAATCGCACTTTAATTGTGTAAATGAGGGGGGAAAATCTTACTGGAATTTAAAAAAAAAAAAAAATCGATATCGATTTTGGAAAAAATTCCATTTCACGTATTATTGGACCTCTACGGATTATTTTCGTGCCAAATTTCTTAGAAGTGAGCCTTCCCTCACACAGATAGACTATCAACAGACAAGATTATTATTATTAACTGTATTCGTTACTTGTCAGAAACACTTATTTAAGAATAAGGAATAAAAAATTAGATGCTAATCTAGAAAGATGCTATACTTTACCAATAATAAAAGGGTTTGTAAACAGCTAACTATGTAACATAAACTGACTATATTACGGGTAGGGTTTCATTTCTATAAAACTATAAAAATGTTCGCACTTGTACCTGAAAAAACTAATTATCTTACATTACTAACAAACAAGAATCTGGAGGCGGTAATTAAAAATCACAAGTATCCTTGTTAAGAGAACTTTCTGATGTTGGCATCCCCACGCAGCATAATACTAACTTGGTGTATTCGGCAGATTTTATCTAAAACTTTATTTTTGAAATTTTTCGCTTTTTTTTCTAAAACTTTAACACCTAAAATTTTATTTTGCCTTATGGATAGATATTTTTAATAGTTTAAACCCAACAGAATATTTTCGCAACAAAAGAAAAAAATAAGGGGGTAAGTATGATCACAGATCGCACAGAGGTTCGTTTAATATTTCTTTTAAAACACTTTATCCTTAAATTAATAAATCAAAATTGTTAATTTATAATTATTAAATTCTTACATAAATGGCAGCACCACTACATAAAACAAAACAATATAGTTTAATCAAATTTAAAATATTCAAGCGAAATTATTTAAATAAAATTTAAAAAATCGGAACATTTTTAAATTCATTAATTTCAAAAATTTAGAGCATGTATAAATAAAAAATAATATTTTTAAAAGCAAAAAATTGTTTAAAACATATTTAAAATGCTGAAATAATTCAGAAAAAATCCATATGAATTCTTTCACTTTTCAAAAACTCACTAGATGGCGCCAAAAAAGAATTTTAACATATATTAAAATTCGAAAGAAAAAAGAAAAAATACCCTTTACTTTTTCAAGAATACTTATAGATAACTTGAAAAAAATTGTCCATAAGAAGTCTATTATTTCAAAAAATTGCTTGTATATGGCAGCAGCAAACAAAAATTATTCCAGAGGAATCCAATATTTATTCCTTTGTATCGAACTAATTATTAAAAATAAGGAATTTTTTTATATTAAATATGGATTTGATTATATCATCTAACATGTTAAACATTAATTGTTACTAAATGTGCGTTTTTAAAAATATATATATAAGTGAATAATTCTCCGGATTTCTTTTTTTAATTGAAATTTCAGATTTTCTCTGTCTGAAAGAAAAAAAAGAGAGAGAGAGAGAGAGATTTTAAAAATTACCGTTGCGCAAAAAAATAAAATAAGCCTTTAATCTTGCCAAAAAAAAATAATTTTCTTTTAATTAAATCCATCTTAAAATGAAGTGTAATAATAAAAATCAAAATTTTAAAGTTCGTCTGAGAGGTTCGAACACACAATCTACTGTGTGGGAGACATACGCCTTACCGCGGCGCTATCGGTCCTCTGCGATATTTGCTGAATTTAAGATTATGTTTTGAAATCGAAAAAGAACGAATTCATTTAATTAAAATAACATAAGGCATTTCCAAAATTGTATGTTTTTGGGTTTGACAGGGGGTATTCAACTCTATGTAAAAAAAAATTCAAGTCTGTAACTTAAATAGTTTCCGAGTACGAGCGTGTGATGAACAGACGGACAGACAAAGAAGCAAGACTATAAGAGTTTCGTGAGATGAACGAAACCCTAAAAAATGTCAAAGAAAAAAAATTATACAACATTTCCTTGTTATTAATAATAAACTGCAGAAAATAAAATTAGTTCGATCAATACTGATTTACCAATAATAGCATCAGAGCATTTTTTAATAAGAATAAATAAATGTAATATTAAGTACAAAATCTTCGAAGAAATATATTTTATTCCATAATTTGAAAAATTTATAGGATAATTTTTAAGGAAAAATCACTTCAATATTGCGCTTATTAAGAACTTGGAACTCTTTAAGCAAAAATCTGTCCCATAAGCCAAAACATGCTTTGGCTATGGCTCAAGATATGTGTCCTTGAAATTATTTATCTTGCTCGAACCAAAAAAAATTCCCAAATGAATTAAGTATAATAATATTTAATTGGTAAAATGTCTTGGTTTATATAAGAACCAAGTTGTCTTCGGGGTGATGATGACATCAATAGGTTTTATTTTAACCATATAAAAATTTAAATTTCGTAAATTTTTAAAAAATAACTTTTTTGCTGTAAATGAATTTCCATATGATGAAAAAACAGAATTCAAACATTTTTGCTATAGGCACTATTAATTTAACATCAAAGTACTCATTAATTGCTATAAGTGATAAATATAAATTTTAAAACGGCAAAATACCTTTATTTATTTACATTTCGACATGTTTCATTGCAAATATAATAAATTCAAATTGAAATATAATCAATTTGAATTTTTGCGAAAATATTTTTTTCATTTTATTTTCTTGAGAATGTTGCCATCTGATGCAATGGAACATGTCGAAAATATAAATAAATAAAGGTATTTTGCCGTTTTAAAATTTATGCTTATCACTTATAGCAATTCATGAGTACTTTAATGTTCTGAAGTGATTTTTATATATTGTTTATAACTTAAATTAACAGTTTAGAAATTAATTATTGATCAACGACAAGAAAGGACGCTGTATATATCTGGAAAATTAATTCAGTTTAAATGAAATGTATTTACGTATAATGTAACTGCTGCGTACATATGAGTCAGGGTAATGCCAAGCGGTTTATATCGTGCATGATTGTAGTGTCATGCGAATCTAGCGACTTCCTCTCTGGCGTCTGACGTCTACAGTGTAACTTGTTTTACAGATGGAATAGAAACCATTGTTTCCGAATGACACATCTGTTTAACTATACTTATTATTCTTGTTTAAAAGTTGTTATGAAACTGTATTTGTTTAAGTAATTTGAACTTATCGAAAATAGTATTATTGTTTCCAGGGTTAATAAAAATCCTGACTTTTTTTTTTTTTTTTAAGGATTCATTTTGATTTAAATCCGATTTTTTTTTTTTATCATCAGATATATTATTTCTTATGTCAACGTCCTTTTTTTTATGCACATACAAAATCCACAACGATGAATGAGAAATCATAGGAAACATTTTTGAACAGGTTTTTCGTTCCTTTAAAGGACTATTAATACGCTAAAATACTTCTATACGCTATAAATTTATACAAATTCTGAATGCACCAAATATTCTCTATTATTCGAATTATTATTGGCACAAAAATGAAAATCCAAAAAAGGAACGACAAGAAAGGTTACTTGGCTAATTTCGAATATGGGGACTGTGTTTAAGTATTGGATTGAATAAAATAAGTATAATAGAGTAGGGTTAATTATCCTCTTAAACCCTGACCCACACAATTGTGTGGGTGATACTAAAGTAAAAGAAATGCTATTTTCCTGTTTTTGTGCGATTTAAAACCAAATCTGCACATTTATTTGAGTTAATTGGCTTCAGATGTTTTGATAAGACACAACTAGGGGGCACCAACTACAATACAGGGTTATATTTTCTGCTTTTAAAAAGACTATATCATCTGGCAGTAATAGACAAAAAATATGTACTGTCGTAATTTCTTTTAAATATGATTTTTAGAGTTTGCTTAGACTCAATTTTTCGTTTCATATACTTTATTCATGATTTTAATTGATTTTATTCTTGATACATTTAATTAGGCTTTACAAAAGTTGAAAAACAAATAACCCACACAATTGTGTGGGTCCGGCATTTACCATTTCCAAAATAGTTACAATTCCTAATATATAAAATTTTTATTTTTAAGTGATTTTTTTTTATTTATGTTTTTAGCAATTTATTCTTTATTAATTACATTTTTAAAGCGGATTAATTTTAAATTAATAGGTTTGTACTATTCATGATTTCAATTTAAAATGGATAGCATTAGATATATAATATGCAAGTGTAACGAACTGTATGTTTCTGCTCTGAGTTATAGATGCCATATATGATTTATAATTATAAGTTTTATATGAGTTATATGCATACCCACGAGATAGAGTTTTAAATTTGTTAAATTCATTCCATTTTGTAGACACAGCAAGTAAACCACCAGGAATGAATAATAAATTATGGAAAGTTCAGCAAATGCTCGACAGATTCCGTAGTGTCTGCTTGAATTTACCAGGAGATCAGGGAAAATGTTCCATAGATGAGCAGACGATTCCTTTTTTTAGGACATGCCTCAGTAAAACAGTATATAAAAAAACAAACCACACTCTGTGGTTAACAGCATCATCTGGGATAGTTTTAAATTTTGTAGTATACCAGTGGGAAAGTACAGACCTGGTCCACAAGGATCTAGGCTTAGGTGCTTAGGACCTACTGTAGCCCTTACTCTGGTTCAGACCTAGTTTTATGTACTTCGATCTGTATTTTAACAAAATACCGGTGCTGGAAAAACTAAAAAAAAAGAAATTTGATTTTTTGATCAGGCACAATCCAAACGTAGTGAAAGGATTACCATTGGTTAATGGCTCTTAAGAGGGGTGCGAGCATTGAGCACGTCTCACAAAATAAAATTGTAGTGGTCTGTCAAAAAAAAAAAAAAAAAAAAAAAAAAAAAAAAAAAATTAAACATTTTTATTGCGGTGATGAAAATTATCTCAATAAACAACTTTTTTTGCTTAAACTTTTATTTTTAGATATTTGCACACATAATGCCAAACTTAAGCACACAATTGTGTAGATTTAGTCCAAAAACGGCTGCATTAAGGAGTCCTCCCTTGACATAACCTGACATCGGGTATTTTTTTATTTTTATTTATTTATTTTTTTTTTTTTTCAATCAAATACGATCCTATCGATAAGGGGAAAACACCCAAACTTTCAGTTTCTACCAAAAAAACTCCTGGTCTTAAAGGGTTATGGGAATAATAATAAAATGGAAAATGTTAAGAATATAATTTAAACTTATCTGCAGAGAGATAAGAGAGGTGGTAAAAGCAGTCCAGAATTATCATTAAAGTTTTTAAATGATAATTCGAGTTCAGCGTTGAATAAGACTCTGTATTTTCAATTAAATTAATTGAATTATGACTATATTCTTCTGTGATTTTCGTGCGTTTCACGCCTTAATTGTTCTTTCATTTTTGCTGAAAAATTTAGTATCACCCTGCAAAAGAAATACTGAAAAGAGAATGTGAAAAGAAAAACAAAACGATATTCCTCTAACTTCACTCTGAATTTTCTATAGAACTTTGTACGTTTGTTATACGAACATTAAAGGAGCAAATTTAATAAATGGCATCTATTGCATCTATTTATCTATTACATACAGAACAAACGACTCAGCTACTCTGTCAGTAACGCTGACATCATGATAACAAAACCGAAGAAATGTAAAAATACATTTCGGTGTATGCTTACGTACAGTAGTAATATATTTGCGTGTATGTATAGAAATATTTACACACATACGCAAAATTGTTGCCACACATAAGTCGTCAGAAAGAAGGCTAGCTTTGTGATAACAAGCCAATTTTGCAAAATTCCTTTTGAAACCCGTTATACGTTATTACACTAACGTCATATGAATTGGGGAGTAAATAATTTTATGTCAATTTTCTATTCATAAATATTTTAATTCATCGTATTTTATGGAATTCTAGAATTTAGAAGTTTTGTTTGTTATTTCTATTTTAATTTTCTTGTAAGTTCAGTATTACAGTTGATCGGGCAATTTGAGAAACAGATCTTAAATGCAATGCATGCTTTTCTAAATCAGAAATAAATTGTGTTTTACTTATATTTGTGGTATATTGCCCCTAAAGAAAAGTTCCATAATATAAGTTTTCATTTTTATTCTTGATATGTTTTAACATTCCTTTTGTAATTTATCCTACTACAATTTTAATTATTCCACTTTTTGATATCTACAATTTGGATAATCAGTTTTATTGTTTCATGTAAAGTTCTTATTTTGTCTTGTTTCAACTACTGTTTATGCATTTCTTTCGTAAAATTTTCCTTTTACGGATTTTGTTCCTCAACTTTTTGAATATACATTTTTCCACTTTTATATAAGATTTACAATATTACAATATTAACCCTTTATATCCTGAATTATGAATTCATGAAAATTTCATCTTCTAAAGTATTTTTTGTGAATTTTTGAAACTACATTAGAAGATTTACATAATCATTTAATAAAGTTTAGACGGATTTTAAAAGGACTGAAGGATTTGGAAGTCTCAATTAAATTTGAATTCATAGAGATTTTGTGCAATATTTATAACTCTACTCAAATCTTTTATTTAAAATATTTCTTTTAGTATTTTGTAGAATTAAGAAATGTACAAATAAAAGGTTCTTACAATAGAAATATAGAAATGTCTTCGAGCTGAAAATACCCCCCAATCCTTTAACGTCAGAAAGCTGAAAAGGTGCAAAGGCAAAAGAAATCATCCTTTTAAAGATATTTTTGTTTTGTGTAACCAATAATGCTTTTGAAACAAGATAAAGTAATGTATCTATAACTCATTCTAAACTATATTACTACTAATCGATGTATTAAATGAATTTTATAACAAGTTATTTTAATGGTACTTTAAAGTATCGTCAGGATATAAAAGGTTAAAATGATTAGGATTGTCAATATTTTGAGATTTCTTAGTGGGTTCTATATGCAAATGAGCTTTATTTCAATACTGTTTTAGTATAACGATTACTGTATAATATTATTACATACCATCTTCATTTAGAACTTTAGTTAATGTTATTATATGAACTTGTAAGATAAATTTTGACTCAAAGGTATTTTATACATCTCTAGGCTCACAACCATAGTAGACCAAGTTCATTTTGAAAAAATAAAATAAAATAAATAAATAAAATGAGATAGTTCATTTAGGAAGTGCATAAAAGCCGTTTTATCCACTTCCACAGAGTGAACCAAGTCTGTTTTCACATACTTTATCATATATGGCATCTCTTTACAGACTTGTTTACTGTGGGACACAGCAGAAAATTCTCCAGGTGTCTGCGACAGATACTTCAGGGACAAAAAATAATCTGCAGGTAAAATATTTTTGCAATTGAAGCGTTAATCAAACAATCATTTACCTGTAGCGTTTTTAGGCATTTTATAAATTTTTTTCTAAATGGACTATCTCATTTTTTTTTTTTTTTTTTTTTTCAAAATGGACTTGGTCTACTATGGTTGTGAGCCCCTTATATATACGCGTGTGTGTGTATATATATACAGAGAGAAGGGGGGGGGGGGGGTCGGAGTTTCCTCACGTTATTTAAACTCCTGTGATCCTATGTTCATAGGTTTGAATATTTGAGGGTCGTCCTTTTATAATTTAATACATCTACTGAATTTGTCAATGTTGTTTGGCAACAAGTGCAGATTTGTCAAATCATGCATGTTTTTCTGCAATTTTTTTATGAGTAAATGCTTCCTCATTTGAATCTTTTCATCTATTATTGCATTCCTTTTCCAATTTTATTAATGTGAGACTGTATTTTAGCTTATTACAGCTTGTACAAGGATGGAATCGTACATTTTTTGTGGAATCTGTGATAATTTGAGCCCGACGATTCTGCAACAGATCGACAAATATTTCAATAATTGAATATATTCAATTTTCATTTATCTTTCCTTTGTTATATGTACATTGCATTCTGTTCATCTTTTTCTGGATATTATTCAGAACAGGCGTGAGTTCATCTTCCAATTTATGCTTTTTATTCACCCATTTATGTCGTATAACAGCATTATATATATTAAAGTATTAGGGGCATTCCATGTCACGTGTGGGACAGCTTTTCTACATAATACTGCTTTTTACTTACCCATCATACGTATTATAGGATAAGTCTTGTAATCGTTTTTAAAATCGAAAAAAAAATTTGACGGATTTACACGTTTCAGTCACTAGAGATTCCTAAAAACATATTTTTAGAAAAAAAATTTTGCCGTCCGTTTTTCTGTGTGTGTGCGTATGTAAAAGCTCTATCTCTCGACCAAATTGAGATAGAGACTTGAAATTTGGTGTGTACTTATCATGTAATAATGGGAAGAAACCTATTGAATATCAGTAACCTCGATTATCCGGCACTATTTTTTCGGACCCTCAAAATATTCGTTCTGATAAAAGGTATATAAAAATTTTCGAAATTGTTTATTTTGAAGAGTGAATATAAAAGACAATAAAAAAACATAAATTTTGCATAAAAGATGAAGTCGCTCGGATAATTAGTTGCCGAGATATTTGTAATCCTATTTTTCACACTCTTCGATTTTTCATGACCTGTATTTCATTCAAATTTCAATTCAAAGATGTATTTTAATTGGAAATAAGACGCTTAATCCGACGCAGTAAACTGTTAGTTACTATGATTATCATTTTTAGTGTTATAAGGATGTTTTTTATACGCAATTCGGTACTACTCGGTTATCCCGTCGACCAAAAAAACTATCGCCAAACTATCGCTAAATGCCGTCAAGTTTATCACCAAATCTGGCGATAAAAAATTTCGCCAAAAGTGACACCAACTTGGCGCTATCTTCGGTATTTCGCCAAATTCCCATAGACTCCCATTGTAATACAATCAGGGTCCTGTTTTGTTAAAAATATTTAAATATGCGTTTAAATTTTATTTTGGAATTGCAATGTATTTTATTAATAGTTTACACACGTTTTATTTTCATATTTTATATTATGCATATGGGTAAGTATTACGGTGGACCCCAACGACTAGTTTGATAATGCTATTATATTCACAATTTAAAACAACTAAGCTAATATGAAAATCTAGGGATTTTTGTTATTTTTAATGTATACTTTACATTTTAACAACTTATAAGTTAATAGATATAGGCATAAATGTAATTGTCACGCGCAGGACATTTTTTCTGTTTTCCAATGGAATGGCTCTGAAAACGGGCAGATTACTTAGGTCAAGAAATTAAAATGTGGAGATTTTTTAACCTATTAAAATCAGGCAGATTACTTAGGTCTAGAGCAGTGGTTCCCAACCTTTTTTAGGCCGCGCCCCACCTAAGCATCTCTAAAATCATGATGTCCCCCCCCCCCCTTCTATATCATATAAAACTTATTACATAAAAAATAGACTTCTATTTTTCCAAGAAGGATCCGAAAATAACATTAACACTGATAAGTGATTTCACATTCTTTAATTTATCAAAATCCTTTTTTTATTACAAGTATTTTTTTAACATAACTCTATGAATGCAATGAGACCATGGATCTTTGCTTTTACATGTACAAAAGTTTTATTGCTTTTTGGCAACTCACCTCAACTTTAAATGTGATGAATAGTCCACATTTTTATCCTCGCAAAATTTCTTTAAATATCTCTCACGTTCAGTATTACATCTGATGGAATCGATTCTTTTTACAATGGATTTTAGTACTTCATTAAGATAAAGTGATATTTGTTTATCATCGAGAATGTGTGGATAACATAATTCAGAACTAATATTTCCGAATTCGCGCTTTTATCCATTTTAAGTAACTATTTTTATTCCCCTTCATAGCATACTTCTTTGATAGCAGGATTTCTTTTTCCCATTATTATTATTTGGCCACCATGTTTTCTCCGATTTTAAATTTTAAAATGCATATGTCATGAAAAATGCTTATATATTGTGTATGTGGTAGAGGTCTGCACGGGCCGGAATTTCCAGGCCCGGGCCCGGCCGGTGTAAAAATTGGAAGTTCGGCCCGAGCCCGGCCCGGCCCGTTGTAAAAATTGGAAGATCGGCCCGGCCCGGCCCGTACAAAAATCAGTGAAAACGGGCCCGGACCGATACAATTTCTACAAAAAAAAAAAAAAAAAAAAAAAAATCCGTTTTTTCTCAACATACAATTAAGATTCTTTTAATGAATACTACATACATATTTATGGGAACATTTTACAGTATATTTTACATTACTATGATGTTCGCAAAACAGAAAACGCACAATAGTAAACATTAACGATTACTTACAGTCATCGTGTCTACAGACATTTCAAAATGGAAATAAGGATTCATTAAAAGATTAATGTAGTTCAGAATAAAGGATTAAAAACAAGATAACATTTGAAGCTGTATAATAAGAAGTAGATTTGTGAAAATATTTTTCTTATTTTTAAGACTTTTCTCAAATCCAAAGGAGCTACATTTCGACACATTTATGAAGTCTTTTCTTTTCGGAAACGTGTAAGATTGGCAGGTATTCTTATTCAAAAGCTATGTAAATGTCGTTTTTTTTCATAGATAAAAGCAATATATCTTACTGAAAATACTGTCAAAGTTAGCGTTTTGAATCGAATTTCCGGAAGCGATAGCACAGGAAAGGAGAAAAACGTACAGTCACGTGACAGGAATCGCTGTTATCTCTGTAAGTAATTTATTAAATATGGAAAAAGCTATTCGTTTCCAAATGCCTTCAATAGGCAGGCCTGTCAATTTTATGCCTTTATAGTTAAAGTTTTTGTCAGAAACATGTGTCTGAAAGCTTTGCATTGTTGAGCAGTGAATATGAGAACCACCTTAAGGTATATTTCCAAAGATACTGTTAAGAGAAGTGCATTATCACTATTAATATTACAAAACAAAATGACTGTTCTACACATCCTGAGATCGATTAAGACCACTTCCTTCCCGGCACGAGTCTGCTGAAAAAAAATTAAACTCGGAATCAGACATCTTGTAACTGTACGATGCCGATCTCTACGATGGACACGTTACATTTCTGTATTGATGTTGTTAAACTCGCATCGGCTCGTGACGCACATTTATACTTCTCGAGAAAATCATATTCATTGAAAATGGCTGGTATTTTATCTGCTTCGCTTAAATTCTTATATCGGGCCGATAGGCCCGATTAATTTTTTTGCCGGCCCGGCACGTTTATTTTGTCTGTCGGCCCGGCCCGGCCCGTTGAAAAAGTTGTCCTAATTCTGCCGGCCCGGCCCGTTTGAAAATTCGCCTTCATTCCGCCGGCCCGGCCCGCGGGCCGGGCCGGGTACGGGCCTCGGGCCAAGCCCGGGCCCGTGCAGACCTCTAGTATGTGGTCTACAGAAGAGCCACAAGAAGTTTACTTTCCTTCCGTGATGCGCACACAGATTTATTAATTTCAGCAAAGTAGTACCTCATTTTGATAATCCAAAATATTTTTTTTTAATTAAACATGTCCAAATAGTCAATTTTAGATATACCCTTCGAAATTTCATCAAAAGATCCATCATGGGGCATATTGCACTAGGAATAGATGAACAAGTTTTTGTATAATAAATAGTAAAGAAAAAAAGTGTGTTTTACTAAAATAATATTAAAACCAGAATAATTAAAATGATTTTTTAATATGTAAAAAGTGTTAAAATATCTAAAACAATATTTATATAATTATTCCGGTGTTCCTGTATTTTTTATTTTTGAATGAAAACGTTTCGAAAATTAATTATTATTCAGTTATTTTTCAATATTTTCGAATATTATTTTTATTCTTAGACAACGACACAACTTTCATTAAAAAAAAAAAAAAAGAAAAAAGAAAAATATGACAAACTTTTTTAATAAGAAATCTGAAATTGCCCCCCCCCCCCCCTGAAAAGTCATATTGCCCCCGTTGGGAACCACTGGTCTAGAGTAAAATTGTGGCTATTTTGGGCCATTCCATATCACGTGTGGGATAGCTTTTCTACATATTACTGCTGTTTTAACAATGCTATTGTATCCTCAAATTATGATAATATGAAAATATAGGGGTTTTTGTTATTTTTAATGCACAGCTTGAATGCTTAAGAGGGACTGCTCAGACAAGGAAACCAAGTCTGTAGAGCATACCTCCCGGTCGCCTTTGTTAAAGACTTAGAAAAAAAAAGTTTTCCCGCCAAAATCGCGACAATGGGCGATATTTCCATAAAATTCAAGGCAGACCCAATGAAAACAATATTTGATCGATACTTAAAATTATAAGAGATAATATAAATAATACAAGTAAATAATAAGAGATAATATGAATAATGCAAACTTTAAACCATGCTTAGAAAAGTTATTAACACTTTTAGATGCCACTAAAATTTTCTTTCAACACCAATACAAGACGATTTTGATACATTACCGCCCACGAATATAAAGAAATAAGAAATATGCTGACGAGTTATAATTTTTGAATTAGCACTAAAATTTTTCGAATTAAAACATTGAAAGAGTAAAGTTTAAGTTTAAGTATTATTTATAAGTTTTGAGAAATGGTTAAGTTAATAATTCTAATGAATAATAAATCTCCAAATAATAGTCAAGTAAAATACCGAGTAAAACACTAGATGTTATCTCCCCTCCATCTCCCAATAAGAAAAGAAAAGTTATAAGTTATAACAATTAAATGAAGTTTATATAATTTGAATTTCAATAATAAAAAGAGACCCTTAGGATCTGGAGGGGAAAATAACCACTTTTATAAACCCACACAAAAGGTTTAAAATTCACTGTAATAAAATTTTTGTAGTTTTGTATTCACAATATTTTTAAGATAGAAATTTAAATGATGAGCTAGGACAATGAAATTGAAGTATATAAATATAATGAAATATAATTAAAAGAGCATATACAATGCATAGTTTATATTTTCACAACTTATAAGTTAACAGATATTGGTATTTATGTAAGTGTCACTTTCAAAACATTTTGTCCTTTTTTAATGGAATGGCTCATTATATATATACTTATGTATTTTATTCGCAATTAAAGTTAGTTGAAATCATATGATAATTAACGAGTTTTCATCTGGTGTTATTTGATTTCTAGAGGCTCATAACTACATTTTAATGGTACACCAATGTAAATATTAAGCTGATGTGTTTGAATGATGGGAGAAACCAGAATAAAGATTGCAGCTGACATGCTAAGAAAATAATACTCACAAAATTACAGATACGCCTGCCATATAATACTATTTTTTTTATCTACTTATCCCTTAAGTTATGATGACAATAACTTTAAAGAAGAATGTTGGAAACAAACCAGAATGACTCATTACTAGACACAAGGCGCACTAAAGTACATAAATAAAATGAGATGCGTAATATATTTCACTCTTCCTTTACGATAAAAGAAACACGTCACCCATTATTACTATAAAAGAAAAAAAAAGGGCGTGTTTTATGAACTCTTATTATAATAGACATGACAACTCCATATTCTTACATTTGCTGAATTGAAGATTTCTATTAACCAGCTTACAAGTGATCATTACCACAAACCTAAACTTATTGAATTGAATATATTTATTATATACAGGACCAATCAAGCCACAGAGAGCTCTAGGACCTATTGTATTTATCCTGTTCACTAGCCAAGCTAAAGTAATGCTACAAATACTCATTCTTTGGTTTTTCTCAAACTAAATGACATCGTAGATGACAGAAAAAAGAAAATTTCTGAAATTGATCCGTTAGGTGATTAGTAATTTAGTTCCACAAATAGGGATCTAAAATTACAAATCCTCTTAAAATATCAATTTAATTATCAGTAACCTAAATTCACACAATTACAAATTTAAGGACTTTCAACAATTGAATGATATGCAAATCCTCAAATTTTTTTATTGCAATGGATTTAAGTTAAATACTGTATGAAAATTTCTCACATTCTCGGCCACACTGTCTTGAAGGCATTTCGAAAACTCAGATAACAGTAATATTTATTTTATGAGGAAATCAGCAAAAATATTGTCATTTATTGGTTTGCTTTAAAAGCAAAAAACATTCAGTTATTAAGAAATGAAGTCAACATGTAAAAATATCAAACCGTTTAGTTTTTATGATAAAAAGATTAGAGGTCCACATATGTGGACCCAAGTAGCGAAGAGGTTATTCGCTCCCCACCTCCTTCTTATACTGTCACAAAAAGTTACACACTTTCTATGTTTTAGAAAACAGAGATACAGAGATGGTCAGAATAAATTATGTTATATTACAATGAATCATTCGGGCATGCGCAAAAGCATAGCTGCCAACCTTTTATTTTTTATTTATTTATTTTTTATCTATTTTCAATTTTTTTTTCTCTATTCTAAAAAAAAAGTAACTAACGCTGTCACCGCCGTAAATGATTTTTTATTTTTTTCTGTGACTGGGGGTCCAGGGCTGATTACACAAATGGCAAACGAAGCACGAGCATCCCCTCTAAAATTTAAGAAGGAGCCAAAATGACTGTAAAATCGGACCTCCAATTTCAAATTTTAGTCTTTTATTTATTTTTTTTTTTTTTTTTTTTTTTTTTTCTTTTGAAGGAGCAAGTTTGTTTAATGCATCCACAGTACTTCAGGAAACTTATCTAACCGGGTAAATCTGAATGCTATCAATAGGCTGTAAACCAATTATACAACATCTTGATTTGCTGATTAGAAACCATCCGGGTAACTGAAAATACAAAAACCATAATATACTTCAAATATAATAGTACGTAATAGTAAGAGAGCATAAAAAAAGCTGTTTAATGAAATATATGAACTCGACTAAGTCACTCCTATGAATAATACGTGTAACCTCAATGAGTTTCCATCTATGTAGATGTAGAATTTAGAAAAAATTTCCCAAATGTATACGGAGGCACTAAAATGATATTGTGTTTTACCTCAGTTTCAGAGGGTCTTTCTTGGCTTATACTAAGAAAACTACCTATTGCATATAAAAATATATTAATTGGTAGTTTTATAGAGAAATGCTCAATAAACACGCTGAAGCAGACAGTTTTTAAACCGAAGAATTATTTTAAGAACTATATAATGTTGAAGTAAGTCAAAATAGTTCTATAAAAAAGTTTTATAGGAACAAAAATTACGGATACTAATGTAACCATATTTTGCAGGGACATGTTTGACAAGCTTGTGGTGTGCAATTAGTTTTTTAATTTGACTAATTTTTTGAGGGTTTCTTATTTCAATTTTTTTATTATTTCAATAAAGATTTATTTCATATTTAGAAAAAAGTCATCTGTTTAAATTATTGTCAAACTGTAAAACAGCGCAAAGAATATTTCCTTTCAATGCAAAAATGTATTTATGCATGTGCTATTAAAAAACAGAAAGAAAACTTTTTTTTAAATGATCACGTGTAGGAAATGCGGAAAATTACGTCATAAAAAATGTATTTACAGTGAAACCTCTCCTTAAGGGACACCTGCCGTTCCATTGAAAATTGGCCCTTGAATAGGGGTGACCAAATTTTTCATTTCTCTTTCTTTTTATCCCACGATTTTTAAAATCTGCATTTTCTTTCAGTAAGTTCTCTTTGTTTTTTACAATATTGTTTATTTGATTATTGCTGCAAGTAAACTGTGAAGCCAATTTTCTTGCAGAAGTTCCTTGATCATGACAATTAAGAACTTTGATTTTGTCATTCGAATCCAAATGTACTCTTTGGCTTGATTTAGGTGCCACAATTTTAAATTTTACATAAGCCTGAGCATAAAATTTCTAGTGAAAAAATTGTGCTTCAATATGCATTCCCAGTTTTAGTAAATGTGGAATCAGTTTTTCTAGATAAACTTTTATCCTTTGTGCGCGCACAACGAAAGGTCAAGTTTCCCCTCCATCCCGACCCTTACAGGTTGAAAGGTCAAACAAAGTGTGAGAACAACTGTTTGTCTCACTTGTGGAAAAAATTGCGGTCGTTAATTGTGTTGTTACTAAATCTTCCCTATTTCCCCCTGCCGTCTTTGTTGCGAGTGCAGTTGTTTGCTGAACTCTTATCTTTTGGTTCAGGAATTTAATATGCCTGTTTAGGATTTGAGGCACAAGTGAAAAAAAATGGCCTTTATGAGGGGTAGGCGCGGCCCCCAATAGGAGTAAATTTAACATTATGTCTATGGGAAAATTTTTCGTTCTTAAAAATATTGGCCCTTAATAGAGGTGGCCCTTGAATAGAGGTGGCCTTTAAAAGAAGTTTCACTGTATGCACGTGGATATTAAAAGAGAAAGAAAACATTAAAATTATTAAATTACTACACGTGAAACGCATTTAATGGGGAACATTACGTCATATGTATTTCATCATTTCAGGTAGTATAAATATAGGTAAATGCATACGTAAAATACTTATTTTTACTTTGTCCGAATTACTTTTTTATAAATACACATTAGAAAATTCGTATATACTTATTAATTAAAATAAACAATTTACATTTTAGAAATAACATGAAAATATTCATTAAGGTGCTATAAAATAGATAAAATAATTCATGCATAAGCTACCTGTTCCTGAAAATATTTAAAGCTCGATATAAACATGAAATATAAGAGTAAATTTTCTAAACACAGTGCTTTTCAATGCCGCGGTTCTGAATGTTATTCCCAAGCAGACAGATTTTTGTAACTTTGAACCCAAAGGAAGAATATTGTCCATAGTGCCGTTATAAAAGTCCGAGAGGCAGCGACATTGTTTACTTTAACCATTTTAAAGAAGCTGATTTTCATATGTATAATTGATCTTATTTATTAATCCCAACAACAGATGTGCTGTCGCGACAGTGGTGGATGAGGCCATGGTATCTGAAAAATGTCCCTGTCAAACGGAAAAGCACAAAAACCCGATTACAAAAGATCGTCGTCATTCTTGATAATACCACCCAATCTTCGGCAACCGGGTAGTATTATTAAAACAAGACGCATTAGCATGTTTTTAGAAGATGCTGAGTTCAATCGAGTGGGGCAAGCGTAGCTCGCAGGGGGCAGAACCCCCTAGTGCAGGGATGGCGAACCTATGGCACGCGTGCCGAACTTGGCACATAAGAAAACTTCTCTGGCACGCAAAAAAAGTTATAGACTATATTCAGTTTATGAAGAACAATCCATTTTAATGGGGTTTTTTTATCCGACTGCAAGGAAGGGTTATGTGTTTCACGCGTATCTGGGTATGTGGATTTCTTTATACCCTCGAAACATCCCAACGGCTGGATGGATTTTAATGAATGAGGTCTCGAACTCGATCGATTCATCTTGACCATCCGATGGTTATAGGCTAGGTTTTGTTTTTATAAATTCAAAATGGTGGCCGTAAAATACAAAATGGCGGTAGAGACGAAAAAAAAATTTTACGCACCCTATTGAGTGGCATATCATTGGATAGGTCTTTCAAAATGAAGACGATGTTTCATTCACTATTTTATAGTCAGAAGCTCCGTTTAAATATTACACAACCTGGAAGTTGTGTAGGCAGGATCTCAAGCTTTACTGCAACTCTAACCTTCATAGACATCTATAGGCCTCTTCAAAACAGTGTTTACAGATAAGAACTAACAATTAAACACAACTTAAAACTCGTCAATACAAATAAATAAAAAAAATAGGTAAGTAATATAAAAAATAGTTTCACATTGGTGAGAAATAAGTAATTAGTTCGCTTTTTACGCAGTCGGGTTTTTTGCTTTTTTAAATTTAATTATTATTTGTTTACAATAGTATAGTTTTTTGTAACAGGTATATAACTTACTTTAAAATAATGCGTTATTTTTTAATGAACAGATATTATAAATTTCAATGAAAGAGCCCTGTAGCGTCATTTTCTTGCCAAACCTTTCAACATACAGAGTTTTACAAATCATTTTGCTTCTTTATCAAATTTCAAAGGTTCCATTTTTGAAAATTGAATATTAAGAGATAGCTTGCATATTAATATACCTAATTGACGCGCTTTCTACTTTAGATTAGATTTTATTTTATTTAGGTTTAGGTTTAGGGTTTTAAGTTATTTTAGGTTTTATTATAAGTGGATTTTAATTTTGAAAACTGAATTTTAATTGTCAGTGTAAATATCATAATTATGTATCTATTGAACCTACTTCTACTTCAAGAACTAAAAATGACTGATTTGGAAGAATACAATGAAAGAAAATCTCATTTATAGATTATTAATACGAAATTCGATTATTATATTTTTGATTTTTTTTCGATGACTATATTGTTGAATAAATACAGTATAATAAATAGGTTAGGAATCGAATTTAGTACAAATGTAAGAATATTTAAGTAAAAATTCTATAAATATTAATTATTGATTTTATCTACGTTAAAATATTCTGGCACGTTAGAATGTTGGTACATAATAATTTTGAAATTTTTGGCACGCATACTCAAAAAGTTTCGCCATCCCTGCCCTAGTGTTACAAAAAAAGTTTCTTATTTTAATTAAAATTAAATTAAGAGCCATTTTTTTTTACAAAATTTTTGGAGGTACAGTAGAAGTTCTTTAATCCGGCACGTTCGGGACAACAGCCGTACCGAATTAGCGATTTCACTGGATTATCGAACGTCAATGCTTTTTTTGTTGTTGTTGTTGTTCACCTACATTATGAACCTGTGCAAATTGTATAAGTATCTCACAAATATTGTTTTATATTTCGTTAATCTAACAACTGTGAGCATTAAAGAAACTCATAGAATACAAACTTTAAATTCAAATATTTAACATATACTGTATATATACAATGCAATGTACATATACGGCACTGTATATGTACATTACATTGCACTTGTAGTAAAAAAATAATATAAACATTACATTTTTAAAAAGTCTCTAATATGATGTTGCTTCACGAATCGGATTTGTTCTTCAAAGATTCGTTACAGATTACATACAGATTTATGTGTTCAGCAGCGTTGTAGCTTTTGTTCGATTAGGCAAATTTTATGAATGTATCTAATGCATCAGAAGCCTGTTTCCAAGAGACTTTAGATTCATCTGCCACGGCTCCTTCTTCATCAGATTCCACCTCCTGAATCTGGGCTTCTTGTGGGTGCTCGCATCCTAGTGATCCCAGTCAACAATGATCATAGGGAAAAAAAAAAAAAAAAAAAAAAAAAACGCGGGCTCGCGTGCCGGATTATAGAATGTGCCGAACCACAGAATGCCGCCGGCTGAAAGAGCTTCTACTGCAATATATTTTTTAAAATGCGAAGACTCACTGGCAACTATGCTTTTGCGCGTGACCCCGAATGATTCGTGTGAATGGCAAAATCATTCAATTATGTATGCCCATCACTATCCTCAACATATACTACATTTCTCCAGCTGTTAAAAAAACAGATGGCTGATTTTTTTTTTTATGACTATCTGTTTAAATTATTGTCAAACTGTAAAACAGTGCAAAGAATATTTCCTTTCAATGCAAAAATGTATTTATGAATGTGACTATTAAAAACAGAAAGAAAACTTTTTTTTAAATGATCACGTGTAGGAAATGGGGAAAATTACGTCATAAAACATGTATTTAAGCACGTGAATATTAAAAGAGAAAGAAAAAATATTGAAATTATTAAATTATTACAAGTGAAACGGATTTAATGGGAAAAATTACGTTATATGTATTCCATCATTTCAGGCAGCATCCCCCCTTCCCTAAAAAAAAGCGAGACTTTATTCACATATTTTACATCTTTCCACTAATTCGTGTTGGCAAATGGGATCATATAAGATATCGCAGTTATAATCATGCACAGCACACAACACACTTTTTATTCGTGCATCGTACATAACTCACTCACTTTTTTTTTGTTCTTCGAAAAAGAAATCTGTACATTCTGTTTTTCTCGACACTTTCACTCAGCTCACACGCCAAGTCTCGTGGATATACCAAACCGCATTTCAAAATTTAATGATGCACTTTATTCTCCCAAGAGGGACATCCAGTGCATATTTCACCGAAGGATACTCTCAAGTTCAAGCACCTCACCACATAAAACCGCTCGCCCGAGAATTACTAAAAATACTCAACACCACTCTCAGCTATATAAACACATCCTTCACTTTTTTTTAACTCCCCCCAGCAGGTCATATTTTACGGAAGCCTTTTATTTCTCCACATTTCCGCTGGTATTACATCTTGGAGAAGCTCTCCTCTAGCACGTATAAAGACAGCTTTTGCTCTCTTAGAGAAGTATTTTTTTTTACGTTATATCAGAAGTTCAGAGGTCAAATGATGGGATAATGAAAGAGAGGAGTCTTCAGAGAAAAGGAGTTTCTGTGAAGTTTTCCACTCGAAGAAATTTCACTGATGGATACGGTGGTGAAAAGATGAAGTATCGAATCAAGTCTGCAAATGGACGAAATTCAGATTTTATGGTATTTCCTAGATCATTACAAAAAGAAATAAGGCAAAGCAGTCTTGTGCAAATATTTTTAAGAGTACTGTGAGTTGATATTTGAAACAATTTATACATCATTTATTGGCATATAATACAACAGCGTATAATACATAATACAGTAAACCAGCGTTGAATTCAGACACTTTTCTCTGGGAATTTTCTAGCTCGGGGAGAGGGGGATGCAGTATGGAGCTCCGGGGAAGGCGAATTAGTACTTTTAGACCATTACTAAACACAAAATCTTAAATGTTCTTGAGGGAACATTTTTGTGGAAACACTCAGGACAAATATGATTCAGTTATTTAAGAGTTGATATTATTTGTAAGGTTGTATAACACTTTTTTATTTCTTACTAGCAGTGCGTATCGATTTACTGCGGAGTCCCATTTTAATATTATTTCAACACTTACCATTTTAATAATGTCAGTGTATCACTGTACACCATCAACAACAACTTGCATTAACAATTATAACTAATTATAAAAACTAAATCAAGTTAAACATTGAACTTCACTCATTTCACGATTGAAAACAAACCGACTGCAATTGTGCACACTACTTTCAATCACATTGCTATACATATAATCCGGAATGTAATATACAGGGTTGTTATAATTAAAGTTCGCCTATTCAGAAGGCTCTAGAGCCGGTTCTATGGCTCCAAACGAAACAAAACTTCACTAGTACGTAGTTGAAGAGATGCGCTCTGTGAAAATCGAAAAAAAAAAATAGTTAAAATTTTTGTCAATAGGTGGCGCTGCGCCAATATTTAAGCCGATATTTGCAGATTCCTTTATTTTGTAAAAAAACAAAATACAAGAAATTTTATTTCACAGTTGGTAAAAGTAAACTTTTTCAGATTCGTTATATCAATTTCGGTCAATCCAGATGAAACACACAAAATCACAAAATTTCACCCAACGCTTGAAAAAGATCACATTTTATTCAAATTTTCGACGAACGACGTCAAAGTGACATCCCAACTTCGAAAACTTGGAATACCCTTCTAACCACCTGACGATTTAAAACTTGCTGATAAAGTGTGTCTGTGATTTCTTTCACACTGGAACAGTTGACTGTTTCAGAAAAGCATTTGAATCTGCACTTTGTGGAGAATGGTAACTTTGAAAGAAAAGGCACTTCTTGTAAAGCTGTTTTATCAAAATAACACCAACGCAGCTGCAGCTCTTCGAGAATTCCGGAAACTAAAAGATGTTAGACGTGGACCAATGTCGGATTGTGGAGTTCACAAAATGATTAAAAAATTCGAGGAAACAGGAAAACCCTACATTCTTCCTGGCAGAGTACGAAAAAAGGCAGACATTTCTAGCAGTGAAGATATTGCTACTGCTGCCGTGAATTTAGCAAGCCAGTCATCATTTGGTAATGCAAGTGTGCCAGCTATTGCGAATGAAGTCGATATGCCGATTTCCACTGTGAGAAAAGTGATGCGTCAAATTTTGCGATACTATCCATACAAGATTCAGAGGGTGAAACCACTAATACAGGGTGATACCAAATGTCGGCTATCATTTTCACTACAGTTTCTTGCACTAATGAATGTGGACAATTCTTGGCCCTGGAATATTCTATGGGCTGATGCAGCGCATTTTTTTTAATCAGACAAGCGAACACACACAACTGTCGAATTTGGGCGAAAGAGAATCCTAATGTTGTCCAAGAAGTTCCATTGCATGCAGCTAAAGTGACGGTGTGGTGCGGTTTCACAGCTACGTTTATGACAGGGCCATATTCTTTTGAGGAACTAACATCCACAGGACCCATTACATGTTCCGTAAATGGGAGAAGGTATCTCAGTATGTTGTCAAATTTTCTAATTCTTGAGCTGCAACAGCGAGGCTGCCTTCAAAATATCATGTTTATACAAGACGGTGCACCACCGCACATTACTAGAGCAGTTCGGACTTTCTTAACAAGCAATTTTACAGAAGACTGCCTCATAAGTCGTAATTTTCAAACAGTTTGGCCACCACGATCGCCTGATCTAACACCATGCGATTTTTGGTTGTGGGGATTTTTGAAAGATTCTGTATCTAAAGACAGATGTCAGACAATCTCTGATCTGAAAGACAGTATTAGACTTCATATTCGCTCAATCTCAAAGGACAGTTTATGCAATGCTGTAGAAAGCACAATTCTGAGAATGGAATGCGTTATTGAAAATGGTAATTGAGCATGCGTAATGTTATTCTTCGTTATTTCCTCGTTGCCGAGCGACATGTTTTATTTTTGTTGATGCAGATTACATCACATGAAATTATATTCATTTTTCTGTATTGTTTGGAGTGATAGGTCAGGCTCTAGAGCTGTCTGATTAGGTGAACTTTAATTATAACAATTCGCAATTCCTCGAAGTTTGTTGAAACTTTTAAATTTGTGTGTTTCGTCTGGATTGACTGAAATTGATATAATGAATCCACAAACATCGTCTTAAATAATGGCGCAGCGCCACCTATTGACAAAACTTTTAACTAATTTTTTTTTTCGATTTTTGCTGAGCGCATCTTTTCAACTACGTACTAGTGAAATTTTGTTTCGTTTGGAGCCATTGAACCGTCTCTAGAGCCTTCTGAATAGGCGAACTTTAATTATAACAACCCTGTATTTATGAATTCACAATATTTTTAAATTGATGCAGTAAAACCTGTTAAAACGGAATTGCGAAGAAAAAGACCCGTTTGAAGCAGGTTTTTATCTAAACAGGCATACTGTCTTTTTGTTACCGAACTTGGCGATTGTGGTTGGCTTGGCGATTATATTTTCGAAAAACACTTAATTGGAAAAGTGCATAAACTAGTTCTATGCGACTTACAAGAATAATTCGAGGTTACCTATAATTGTGCGTTAGAGCATTACACTGACACACTATAGGTGTGACGTTCGTCTCCACATTTAGGCAAGGCATTCAATCTTTCATCTCTTCGAGGTCGATAAAGTGAGTACCAAGGGTGGTTCCGCGTTAGGCTGACCACCCGATCAAGACATATGTTATATAGCAACTGAAGGCTCATGAGAAAGAAAGTGAAGTTGGTCACCGCTTCGCGTGATCTTTAACCACTTCGAAGCAACTGGGACTTATACGTACCGTATAGATTGCACACATTCCTTGAATTATGACACCAGTAATTTGATACCGAAACTTGGGTCTTACTTAATCTCCGCGTTTAAGCAATTAAATAACAATTTTTTTCTATGAAGAAAAAGTAGTGGGGAAATATTAAAAGATACATAACTGACGCTCGTTTCGGACGGGTTAATGAATTGATGTAGTGAAGTTTTTTACTTTACCTGTAACTACGTGAAAAATTTATCTTGAAAAGCAATGGTAAAAATAATACTGTTTGATACTTAATTGAGTTAATAAGTTAATTATCCGCTTGTGACATTAGAGAGTTCAGGGAAACTTTGCATTTTTTATAAAATTGAAAATAGTTAACTGTTATAAGTTTAGAAACTGGACTTCATGCATCCTAGATTATTTTTGTTCTACATATAGATTATGTCGTGTTTTTTTTTTTTTTTTTTTTTTTTTTTTTCTGTGTGTGTTTAGACGAGTTTTGATTAATACTGCGTTTCTGTCGAACATCTGTCGAATAAAATGTATTCTTTGAAAGGAAACCAACTTATAAAATTATTCATTTCAAGGTTCCGAAAAAACAAAATTATTAATTTCAAGGTTCCAAAATGTGGCCGTAATGTTGAAAAAAGTTTCATAATCTAAGTCAAACTCATGGTTTTCCTTCCTTAATTTTTCGGCATTTCACTTTCAACCAGTGACCCGGAGCCGAACAATTTTTGATGCTCCAGCTCCAGCTCCGCTCCTAGATAAAATACTGTGGCTCCATCTCCAACTCGGCTCCGACTTCGCGCTTTTGAGTTGCAGATTTTAATGTACACATTTAATTTTTTGCTCACAAATTGTTTTTTCCTTTACCTTCATTAAAGATCTGACAAAATGCATTTTTCTTCTCATCAAACTTGAAATGCTTGTTCAGAAAATATGACATCTTTTAGCTTTCGCTTTTAAAATAGAAAGTTTGGTGGAATTTTAAACACAAAAATCTTAAATTTCTTCTACACTTTTCAAACAACCAAAATTGTACAACTACACATGTAAACAACAGGCGGCCATATTTGTTTTCAAATAGCGTTGTCACTTAGCTCAAGTAGAAAGTTGAACTAAAGTAGTGTTACCATGTTTCGAGAAGTTTTCCATCTCTAATAATAATATTTAAAAAAACTAAAAAATGATATAATTAAAATACTGAATAATGATGTAATTAAAATATTTTAAGCCTGGAAATTTAAAAGACTGAAAAAAAAAAAAGATTTCAAAGAATATTAAAAACTAAAGGAGCCCTGGAGCTGGGGGAAATTTAGAGCTCCAGCTCCAGGGAAAACACAGCTCCGGAGCGCTCCGGCTAGAGGTCTGCACGGGCCCGGGCTTGGCCCGAGGCACGTACCCGGACCGGCCCGCGGGCCAGCGGAATGAAGGCGAAGTTTCCAACGGGCCGGGCCGGCAGAATTAGGACAATTTTTTCAACGGGCCTGCAGGGCCGGGCCGATAAAAAAAATTAATCGGGCTTATCGGCCCGATATAAGAATTCAAGCGAAGCAGATAAAATACGAGCCATTTTCAATAAATATGATTTTCTCGAGAAGTATAAATGTGCGTCACGAGCCGATGCGAGTTTAACAACATCAATACAGATATGTAACATGTCCATCGTAGAGATCGGCATCGTACAGTTACAAGATGTCTGATTACGGGTTTAATTTTTTTTCAGCAGACTCGTGCCGGGACGAAACTAGTCTTAATCGATCTCAGGATGTGTAGGACAGGCATTATGTTTTGTAAAAGTATTAATAGTGATAATGAACTTCTGTTAACAGTATCTTTGGAAATATACCTTAAGGGGTTCTCATATTCACTGCTCAACAATGCGAAACTTTCAAACACATTTTCTGACTCATTTTTAACTTATAGTTAAAAATTAAATTGACAGCATAAAATTCACAGGCCTGACTATTGAAGGCATTTGGAAACGAATAGCTTTCTCCATATTTGATAAATTACTTACAGAGATTCTTGTCATGTGACTGTACGTTTTTCTCCTTTCCTGTGCTATCGCTTCCGGAAATTCGATTCATAACGCTAACTTTGGCAGTATTTTCAGAGAAAGATATATTGCTTTTATCTATGAAAAAGACGGCATTTACGTAATTTCTGAATAAGAATACCTGCCAATCTTACGCGTTTCCGAAAAGAAATGAATCCTCAAATGTGTCGAAATGTAACTTCTTTCGATTTGAGAAAAGCCTTAAAAATGAGAGAAATATTTTCGCAAATCTACTTTTTATCATACAGCTTCAAAAGGTATCATGTTTTTAATCCTTTATTCTGAACTACATTAACTTTTTAATGAATCCTTATTGGAATTTCGAAATGTCTGTAGAGACGATGACTAGAACACTGTGTAATCGTTAATGTTTACTATTGTGTGTTTTCTGCTTTGCGAACACATAGTAATCTAAAATATACTGTAAAATTTTCCCATAAATATGTACGTAGTATTCATTAAAAGAATCTTAATTGTATGTCGAGAAAAAACGGATTTTTTTTTTGTAGAAATTGAATCGGGCCGGGCCTGTTTTCACTAATTTTTGTACGGGCCGGGCCGAGAACTGTAAAAATGCAAACGGGCCGGGCTCGGGCCGAACTTTCAATTTTTACACCGAGCCGGGCCGGGCCAAGATAGTTTTCGTTCGGCCCGGGCCCGGAAATTCCGGCCCGTGCAGACCCCTAGCTCCGGCTCCGGATCTCTGCTTTCAACAACCGATGGAATTATTACATATTTGAAAACTTCACTAATTTCTGTCATTCATTTATATGACATGAGGCCAGTAAAGTGGAGGGCGTGTGTGTGTTTTACGTAACATATCCATTTTCTAATTATAGACAATGGTCGTTATCTTCTTTCTCTCTTAGGAAACGTCATCGCATTTATTTCCAAGTCTACTTTTTTTTATCTTTGCCCCGCGCTGCGAGGGTTATCATTAGTCTCCATCCCAGAGTCACCACTAGTCGTTGTCTATGGGAGTTCCTATTATCGTGATTCAGTCATGATTAAGCTCTGTTTATGTTCCCGCTGTGTGTTTGTTTTTGGTTCTATGTGTGTCAGTTAGATGATGAATTTTCTGTCGCAAACACAGTTTTTATGTGTTTTATCTCTCTTTTCTTTGCTCCGTGCACCGTTTTATTAGTTGACGTAATTGAAAATAAACAAAATGGTTTTTTTCTTCTTCTTAATATCTTAATACAATTAAACTCGCGGTCATCACGGACTGAATTTTTGATTCGCTGTATGCAGGTGTTCATTCAATACATGGGATATGCAGTGGCGTAATTAAAACGTGTTTGAGGAAACTGCTATGAGCTCAGGGAGGCCTTCAAACCTTTATATTTTGAGTTGTTGTATTGCTGATCATAAGTAAAATGTGGAATAGAGATAGGATGAAAAGAAGTAAAAACTGAAATGTCGACCTAATTTCTTTCGGAATTAAACATTTGGGCTTCTTTACAGAATAAATAAAGTAATTCTCTTGAGTTAGTTTCAATTCTCATAATCGATCATATTTCAAGAAATGATTGGAGTGAATCGAAAATTTGTGGCTTTGAATTAATTGTTTTTCATACAATTGTCACCAAGCAATAAGGAAACATCTGTTAAACAGTTTTTAATTAGAATAATGTTACAGTTAATAATTGAAGGTCATCTTCTGTATTTTATCTAATGTCGTCAGTTATATCCCGTTTTCGATTATACCACACTCACTATTTTCTTCTAATTTCGAATGCACGATATAACGAAGGACTACTGTAATTTCTAAGAATCGACCGAAACCGAATTTCGGAAATCTCCCTATTGTCGCCAAAACAAAAATGTCTATTTTTTTTAAAAAGTAATTAATACATACATATCTATACAGAATTATTAATTAATTATACGTGTGACCGAAGTTGGTTCTCTGTGCTTCGGACCAAAACTTTTTATTTTCATATAAAATAAAATGTAATTAACCTTTAACTGATATCACAGAAATTGTCACATAACTAGTGTGAAGCGGTCTGTGAGATCGCTCCATCGAAAGATGACTAAAAGGTATGATTAACTCATAGGATGGTGTTTTTGTACTAAACTTTTTGTACAGGACTGTTATAATTAAAATTCACCTATTCAAAAGTATCTGGTGATAGTACTAAAGTTCCAAATGGAACAAAATATTAGTAGTGTTTGTAGTTAAACTGAAAATTGCAAGTTAAACTATAAAAATTTTAAAAAAGCCGCGGTCTCAGAGACCGGTAACATCAGTTAAAGGTTAATTCATCTACGACACAGAATGATTTTCTAATTATACGAATTTCATGTAATTAAAAAAAGTTTTAGGTATGCATACCTCGATTTATCTTTTATAATGATTTCTGTAAATGATCATCTGTTATTCTAGAACTTTCTCAAAGAGCATTCGAAATACTTCTCAACACAGCTCAAATCATAGCAAAAAGGCCCCACCAGTGGCTGAGAGGTTTTGCTCTCGAAGCTGGTAGACGGGAGGTACTGGGTTTGATCCCAATCGCGCCCGTCGGCCTAATCGTTCGGAGTTTTCGTGGTTTTCTTCGAGCCATGGATTCTCATGCGTTAATACGGATTAGGTTACCTTAGAAAGACCCCCACGAAGGGCACTCCCCCCTCGGACCTATATCCCTAGTGTAAATAATCGGCCGTCAAAAATCAACCAACCATAGCAAAAAGAGTAAAGTTCATAGCAATAAATAAATAGTGTCTCATTTGAGTCGACACAGCTCAAATCAATGAGTAATGTTGAAAATTTCCGAAAGAAGAAAAGATATCTTTGGAATACAGGTAGTTTCGGTCCGGGCGAATTTTCGTCGAAACTCAGATTTTGGGTCGCAAACGAAAACGAAACAGAACTTTCGGCAGATCTCTAGAAATTTCCATTTTTTTTTTTTTTTTTTTTGATTTTTGAAATTTTTGTGTAAATTCATCCATACATGAACCAGATATAAGAAAAATACTGTTTCTCTTTCTCTTTTTTTTTCTTTTATATATCTCTACACTTTTTTTTTTTCTTTTATATATCTCTACACTTTTTTTTTTCTTTGGACTTTATTTTTATAACCAAAAGTACTTTTCAGTTTATGTTAATATAACATCATAAATTTGAATAACTGAGATCAGTGTATTCTGTAGTCTAGATTTTCATCATCTACAATCCATCCATTAAAAAAAAAAAAAAAAAAATGTACCATATTATGATCAGTATTTTAAGTTTAGACTTCGCTTGTAAAATTTAACGCTGAACGAGATGGATTTTTTTTATGGAAAATGCAGGTAGCTGTTTCCATAAAATTCGATTGAAACTGCTGTCTGCTTCTCAACTGGGTGTAATTTTCTATCTAAATACCGCCCTCACTTTCGATGTTGAAAGTGTCACTCGAACTCCCAAAAGTTCGGGTAATTACTCCCAACTTCTTTTCCCTTGGGCTAGTTTATGAGTAACAGGGGCGTTGACTTGCATCGATTTGTGCGCCCCTTATAGTCTTCCAGAATAGACTTTGTGTCTAGAAGAGTAAGATTTGTGGAGAAATATGTGTGAGTGAAACGACCCTCTTATTCATTAAATCGAGGTCACTAGTGATTTAGTTTAAAGCGCACCAAAGTATTGTACATATAAATAGCAAAATAAAAATGTATACTCTTTATTATAAAATCTTAATCTTTGGCGAAGAGGAATCTCAAAGAAAAATATACAGCAGGGGCTATAAATTTCCATACATAGGAAAAATAAATGTTTAACTATTTTTAACACTTTCCAACAAAGTTGAAAAGTGTTTATGAATTCGGTTTGTCTGTCTGTCTGTCCGTCTGTGCTCTAACTCGCGTAAATAACAGTCCGATTACCATGAAATTGATAGATTTTATTGGGTATCACCATGACATGTTTGGTATTGCAGATGAAGTGTATAGCATTTACTGTTTGTTCATTTACAGAGACACTCAAAAGAATTACGTTACATTACCGTCTATGGGAAAAAATCGTTTGCGGTATATTTTAATAATATTACAGTATTTTGAACATACTGAAATTTATATACATGACTAAAGGTGAACTACACGGTGCTTACTGTAGAATAGGGTGTATAGAATACAATGAAATTTCTTTTAAAGGCCACCCCTATTCAAGGGCCACCTCTAGGGCCAATATTTTTAGGAACGAAAATTTTCCCCATAGACATAATGTTAAAATTAACTCCTATTAGGTGCCACACATATCCCTCACAAAAGCCATTTTTTTTTTTTCACATGTGCCTTAAATCCTAAACAGGTGTATTGAATTCCTGAACCAAAAGATAAGAGTTCAGCAAACAACTGCATTTGCAACAAAGAAGGCAGGGGGAGATGGGGAGGATTTAGTAACACAATGAAGGGCCACAAACTTTTCCACAAGTGAGACAAACAGGTGTTCCTCACACGTTGTTTGACCTTTCAACCTGCAGGGGTTGGGTTGGAGGGGAAAGTTGACCTTTTGTTGTGAACACACAAATGATAACAGGTTATCTAGAAAAACTGATTCCACATTTACTAAAATTGTGAATGCATATTGAAGAACAACTTTTACACCTGTCAGGAAACGCTAACAGAAAGAAATAAACTAATATCCCATTCTAAGGCATTAATAAATTACGCAAATTTAATTAATTTGTTCATTAAAACAAAAGAATCATTAGAAACCAAAATTGTCTGCGAAAAAATTATGAAAAGTAAGCAAACTTCAATCTTCAATGGAAATTTTTTTTCAATCATGTATAGAGTTTAAAAATGTTAATAAACAGTTTTTTCAAAAGAAAAAAAAAATCAAAAGGAAGAGCATTTTAATTACAGCAGGCAACTTTAAAATGACTAAAAATAAATTTCTAATAAATCTTCAGTTAACACGTACACGTACAATCATGGACAAGGGCATTGGCACACAGCCAACGCGTAATCTTTATTTTGCATAAATTGAACATCAAAAATAACTTATTTACAGATATATTTTTCGCACTTTTTTGTCATTTATTTAGTGCGAAAAGCAGGGGGGGGGGGGGCGAAGGGAATATGCGAGATTTTCTTTAAGTGTTTATTGATTCGGGGGAAATTGAACCAAGAAAAGAAATAATTATTTGTAACAGAAATATAATGATGAGACACCTTTTAAAGGTGTTTAGAATAGTGATTATACGTATAATATGTATAAAACGTATTGTACCGATACGGATTTTTGGATAGGTATAATATGGTGAAAAAGGTTTTATACGTATAATCGCGAGCACTAGTTTAGAAAATCACACAAACGAAGAATTATTTCTTCCACGAAAAAAATAAGTAAGGTTGCAAAAGGAAGAGCATTTTTATTACAGCGGGCAAACTTTAAAGGGGCTAAAAATAAATTTCCAATAAATCTTCAATTAACACGTATAGTTCTGGACAAGAGCATTATTGGCACACAAACAGCGCGTAATCTTTATAAATAAATTGAACATGAAAATTAACTTATTTATTGACATACTTTTTTGCACTTCTTTTTACCATTTCTTCAGCGTCAAAAGTAGGGGAGTGGGCGAAAAGTACAGATTTAATTTTGAGTGCTTATTGTTTCGGGAGGGGGGGTGGGGGGGGGAGAACTGTATCAAGTAAAGAAGTTATTTTTAAGATGAATAAAATGAATGCATACATTTTAAAGAAAATTACACAAATAAAGAATTATTTTTTCTCCCAGGAAAGAAATTTTAAGGTTTCAAATGGAAGGGCATTTTAATTACAGGAAACAACTTTACAGGAGCTAAAAATAAGTTTCCATGCGCATGATTTTCTTTTCTTTAAGTGCTTATTGATTCAGGCGAAAATTGAACCAAGTAAAGAAATGATTATTTATAACATGACTATAATGTTTGCATACCTTTTAAAGGTGTTTAGAAAATCACATGAATGAAGAATTATTTCTCCAACGAAAAAAAAAAAAATAATAAGATTTAGCCTATTCTATTGTATCGTAATTATTTTTAAGAACATTTTAATTACAGCAGGCAACTTTAAAGTGACTAAAAATAAATTTCAATAAATCTTAATTAACACGTACTGTCATGAACAAGAACATTGACACAAAGCCAACGCGTAATCTTCATTTTGCATAAATTGAACAACAAAAGTAACTTATTTACTTTAACGGACATATTTTTCGCACTTTTCTTTCTTTCTTTTTTTTTTTTTGGGGGGGGGGGTAATTTTTTTAGTGCTAAAAGTAATTGGGGGGGGGGCACGCGAGAATACCTTTAAGTGCTTATTGATTTAAGGTAAAACTGAGCAAACTAAAGAAATGATTATTTTTAATTAAATACAACGAATGATATTGAAAATAACTCCTTTTACCCCTTTCCGGCGCGGAGTAATTCTGTTTCTAAAATGATGAACTGACACCAGAAGTTATAAACGAATTTATTAGAAAATAAAAACTTGTTTTTTTACTTGCTCATTATAAAAGGAAAATTTTATTTAAATATTCTTGGTGCCAGTACTCTTAAAATTAGGTGGCCTTTTTTGTGGACACTGCCCGCTAAAGGGTTAAAGTTGTTTGGAAAATACCAAAAATGAATAACGATTTCTTCTACCATAAAAAAAATTGTAGTTTTCAAAAGGAAGAGTATTTTATTTACTATAGGCAACTTTAAAGTTACTAAAAATAAATCTTCCATTAACACGTACAGTCCTGGACAAGGGTATTCAAACCCCCCGGCTTTTTATAAATCAAATAAAATACTTTGAACCGGAAATTTATTTAAGGGGGTCCGGGACACATTTTAAAATAACTTTTATTTATTGAGTTAAAATTCTGATTTTTTTTTGTGATGGTTAACCCTATCATTTGTAAACAAAATCACATGATAAAACTTCTCATGATTTTTTTAAAAGAAATTCTACATGTACAATTTATTAAAAAAGTAGGGTAATTAAAAATCGTTATAACTCGAAATATTATTTATAGAATTTCATTTTTTTTTCATTTAAATAAACAGAAATACATAAGTTTTAATTTCGATTCAGCATTTTAAAAAATATTAATTAAAAAAATATATTTAAAAATATTTAACGAAAAACTTTTTTAAAAAGTGGTGCAACTTAAAAAAAAAATCATATTTTTAAAAGTAATTTTTTTTTTTTTTTCAAATATGCTAAATCAAAATTAAAGTAAAACAATTGGAAAAGACGTGTTCCAAGTTTGAACACTTTATCTTTAACGATTCTTGACTTATAAGAATTTAAATACGAGAAATAGTCAAAAAGTCCATCATTGAGAAAAAAGCATTTTCACAAGAAGTCGTTTCCATGACAGCCATTGCTTGAAAGCCAGATTTTGAAAACAAAACAAAACGAAAACAAGTAAAGATTAAATTTAAAAAATCAAAAAACTCGACTGCGTAAAGCGAACTAATTAATTATTTCTCATCAATGTTAAACTTTTTTTTATATTAATTACCTATTTTTTTTATTTATTTACTTGTATTGAGGACTTTTAAGTTGTGTTTAATTGTTAGTTCCTATCCATAAATACTATTTTGATGAGGCCTATAGATGTCTATGATGGTTAGAGTTGCAGTAAAGCTAGAAATCCTACCTACACAACTTCCAAGTTGTGTAATATTTAAACGGAGCTTCTGACTGTAAAATAGTCAATGAAACATCGTCTTCATTTTGAAAGACCTATCTAATAATATGCCACTCAATAGAATGCGTAAAAAATTTTTTTCGTCTGTACCGCCATTTTGTATTTTACGACCGCCATTTTGAATTTATAAAAACAAAACCTAGCCTATAACCATCGGACGGTTAAGACGAATCGATAGAAACCTCATTCTTTAAAATCCATCCAGCCGTTGGGATGTTTCGAGGGTATAAAAAAATCCATATACCCAGATACGCATGAAACACATAACCCTTTTTGGCAGTCGGGTAAAAATAATATTTCTTGTTCTAATTAAGATAGAAACATGATTTAAAAATCATTTTATGCAGAAAAAAAAAAAACAGAAAAATGTTTAATGAAATAAAATGTTTTTACAAAATTTGAAGTATTTTATGTCCCGGACCCCCTTAAAGAATGAAGCTTTCAAGTAAAGATTTCAAATGACTGCCACATAGAAGCAAGACACGTGTAATTATACAAATTTTCTGGTTCAATGTATATATACATTTTTCCCCCATTAAAGCCGGAAGTTGGCACGTTTGGTACTAGTGCGTAATCTTTATTTTGCACAATAAATAGCTTATTTACTGGCGTATTTTTCGTACTTTCTATGACATTTCTTCCACAGAGTAACTCTGTGATTTCTTCTTTGTATAAAGTGTGTGTGTGTGGGGGGGGGGGGGGAGGAGGAGCGAAAATTTTCGTGAGATTTTCTTTAGGTGCTTATGAATGATAGCGATACAGATGCGAGAAGGGGGAGGGGAAGAATTGGGGCAATGGTTTAAGAAATGATCGTTTTGAAGATGCTTTTAATACTTCAATAGATAAATAATATGAAATACAGTAGACTCCCTCAAATCCGCATAGCTTGGGACCAGATGTGCAGATTTTAGAATTTTGCGGATTTCTGATCTCTAATTTGTGTGCATTTTTAAAACAGCATTAATAATGCATTCGAAATTATAATGAATGCTTATACAATATAGTTAAATATTAAGGAAAGTATTAAAGTAAAATTATAAAAATTAAGATAATAAAATATTAAAAGTTAAGGTCAAGTAAATAATTAATAATGCGTAACTAAATATGCATAATAATGATGAGATAATTTTTTCTTGAATTATTCAGTGAATCTCACCTCATGAAAGTACATTAATAATTTACATTAAAATCGTAAAATAATGAAGTTTTATTTCATGTTTAACCAGACTTAATAACCAAAAAAGCTTGATTAACACATAAATGTATTTGGTAAAAAGATTGTGATCGCCACTGACATCAATCAGCACTATCTTGAATAAATTTTTAGGAAATAAATTTATACTTCCTTCATGAGAAATCATAAATTCAGTCATATTAACCAGATTTACATTTTAAAATGTGCACGAAATGATTAAAAAAAAAAAAAAAAAATCTAGAATTTTTTTCCCGCTACATTTTAACTGAAAATTTCCCTGTTTACGTCTGTGTATTTTAGGGTTACTGATTTAAGGGAATCTGTTGTAATTATGAAAGGCTGTGGGTAGATAAGTATTACTAACTTATGTCTTCTCTATAGGATAAAAAAAATTCTTATTTCGTAAGATGTTTTGATTAAATTATAAAATGATATAAAATATCAATTTCTTGAAATCCTTAAATTCACCTTACAATAACAAGAAAAAAAATTTAAAACACAAAATACCATTTAAATTACTCAAAGGTGATTTTCATTCACAAAGAGATACATTTAAAACATAACTCCTTCAAACATAGTCATGCTCATCATCAGGGTTAAAAACGATAAAAGCCAGAGGTTAAGTCCAGGGCTGCGGACTCGGAGTCAGGCCCACTTTTGAGCGAAAGAGGTGAATAATTTTTTAACTGCGCATGTGTGGAAGATTTCAAAATTTTTATTTCATAATTTGGTAGTCAGCTATTCTGGGCAACTTCTATAAAAAGTCCAGTCAAGTATTGTGAAAACTGAGAAAGATATAGTGAGCTGATTGAAAAATTGTGGAAAATCCCTTATAATAAAATTATTTTTAGAAAGCAACCCACTATATCGCCCCTATCTTAGTGAATTTTCGCGATATTTCACTGGAATTTTTATTTTTATAGAAGTTGCTCAGAATAGCTGACTACGAACTTATGAAATAAAATTTTGAAATCTTCCACGCATGCGCAGTTAAAAATTATTTCATAAAAATGCCCATATCTCATCAAATATTCAATACAGCCATGTTTTAATTGCAGTATACTGTTGCTACTATTCTTTGTCAGGTTTTCGGAAAATTGTGTTAAATTTGGTTGAAAACTCTGTATGCTATAAACAAAATACTTGAGAATTTTTCACAGACACTATAACATCTTCACGAATATGAGTGCTATGCTTACACAATTGCACACAAACGTTGAACAGGATCCAGATAGTCATTTAAGACAGCGACAAACCATTTGCAGCATTTTCTGTCACATAGGTGATCGCAAATATTATTTTATTATTAAATTTATTATTAGCCCCCCAATTGTCCTCCCGACTAAATCTTCACCGAGAAATATAAAATCAAACATGTTCTTTACATCCCAGAAGTTCAAGAACAATTCGCCAATAATTTTCGTAGGTATTCGACAAGCAGTGTACAATCGAAAGCATCCAGTCCCTGTACCTTAACTTTTGGAGGCCAGTGTAAATAGGTTCTGTCTTCGCATGTTTTTCGGTATTACGTTCCACAAACGAATACCATGGTACTGAAAGAAATTTAAAAGAATTTGTGCATCATGAAAAACTGGGACTTTTGGCGTCCCGCACAGTGGTTACGCGGGACTGGTCATGGAGCTCCTAAAAATGGGGACACCTGGAAATACTATATAAGACAACCTGTATACAGCATATGAAAGTAAATCAAAGTTTTTCCTGATTGTATGTACAGCACATTGTTCTTTAAAAGGTTTTTGAACATAGATTTCTATAGACTCAGTAAAATATATAAATCACTTCCACACTCAGATTTTTAGCTTTTATTTTATCATTTTATTAGGATTTCGTTCATCTGACGAAACCCTATTCGTCTCGCTTCTCTGTCTGTCTGTCCGCCACAGAGCCCGTTCTCAGAAACTATATATGTTGGAGACTTGAAATTTTGCATACTTATAGCTGAACACCTCACATCAAACGACAAATCATAAAATTTTGAAAAAGTCTTATATTTACCCCTCCGGGCTCTAACTTGTGTATTTTAAGTAATTTTCCTAACTCAGCCCCTAATTAAGTTGAAGACTTGAAATTTTGCATACTTATAGCAGAACATTTGCGATCACACGAAAAGTCATAAAATTTTCAAAACGTCTTATTTTAATTACCCCTCCGGACTCTAACTTGTGTATTTTAAGATATTTTTCTAACCTCTCCCCATTGCACCCGGTGAGTACTTTTCTAACTTTTACCGACACCCCTTTGACCACTCTTTCATATTGTGCACATAGCCTTACATATTTCAGTTCCACTTTTTATCACCAGGGGGCGCATACCTATCTCGGGTGCTATGGGCCGGATCCCCTCAACTAATATATCTACGGATAGGTTGTAAAACGGAGTTTCGTTCGGATAGAGGTTTGTGTAGAATAGAGTGCGCCCCCCTGGTTGCTAAATGTGGAACTAACAAATTTTGAAAAAGGATAAAGTGTTTTCAAAGGAATATTAAACGAAACCCTCTGTGCGATCTGTGATCACACTTACCCACTTGTTTTTAATACATGAATTTATTTTTATTTAATTTGAATCAGATAAATTATCTCTATACTACCTCCTAGCAACTACTGAATTGGAAAACTTCGTCCAGCTTAGAAAAAACCGAAACACCGCGAAGTTTTCCAGAACAACAAAAAAAAGTCAAAGATTAAATAAACATTGCACTTGTGTGAGGTAATGAGAATCTGATGCATCATCGGGAATTACAACAGCAGCAAACATTTTCCTCCAAAATAGTCTATTCTCTTGTGTGCGATAAATGTCCATTATCGATTATTAAAAATTCATCGGCAATGGAATGTAAGCTTATCGTTATTTCGCAATTAATTTTACAAGTAAGAAAAAATAAATAGTATAAAACAGAATCAAAATTAAACTTACTTCTCTTGTTATACGGAGGAAAATATTTTTCATTTTGATGAAATTCAATTTAGCTTTTCTGTTTTAATGATTTCTAAAAAGATGAATACAAAAGGTATGCACTAAAAATTCTGCATGAGTCACAATCAGGTAGAGAAGCTTGAGGGTTGCGCTTACGTTTTTGTAACTGTATGTCTATATTATAATGAACTATTATTGTATGTTTATTATTAATATATAAATATTCATTTCAACTAAAGTTAACAAATTAATATTAACAGCGTGGTGGATATGGTCCATTAACTAGTAGGAAAGGTTCCTGAAGCCTGAAGGTGATACGAAGCGCTATAGACTAAAACTTGCAATATCATAACTCTGGTATTGAAATTATTAATCGGGAAAAAATATAGAAACTTTATTTTTAAAAACATTCGTGAGCCCTGTAAAATAATACATTTTAGAATATATTAATTAGGCGGGAGTTTCGTTCTGTTATAAGGGATATATGTTTGCGATTTAAATATGGTGATAATAATATTCTTGCTACGTAAGTTTTTTTCAGTTTGTGCATTATGTTGATCAGTACGGGTCTTACATTGATTAATTATTTAATTCTTTCATTTTATATGGCGTGGTCAATTTATACTTTTTGGTTTATAGTCGATTGGGTACATAATAGAATTCAATTTTCAGCTTATAGCTTGATTCTATTACAGAAATCGACTATATTTTGCTTATACAGTCGGAACTCGTTATCCCGACACCCTGTTTACACGTCACTCCGCTTTCTGTATATGGTATTAATGTAAATAAACCCCGAATTTTACGTCGTTGAATAATTTTCAACTCCTGATATCCCGACAGTTTAGGAAAGTTGTCCATTTTTTCATAATCCACCTTATAAGAACGGAAATTAAGCGTTAAGAAATGTCTTGGCCAAACATTTCACAAAAGTTTCTAAAATACCCATTGAGATAAATAAGAAATTTTACTTCAGTCCCTTATCTCAATAAATAATCCCATACACAACGAATGGCTCCAGATAGACGTGTTAGTTTACTCGAGTCCTTTTTTGTTCTGGTCAGGCGGCTCTTTCTTGTGGTTACACGGCGTTTTTCTTCAGAGTAAAACTGAATCATTTCATTGCATTGAAACGATCGAAATTATCCAACATCCGTTTCTGAAACAACAAATATTGATTACAATTCATTGTATAATATTGAAAAAAGAATTGTAGGAAGCACTTCTGGGATAAGCAAACCTTAATTCATCAATATTTCATGTAACAATAAAAAAAAACAAGTTATCATAAATCTGATTTTTGTTACTTTTCTATTTTGTTTTTGCGTTTATTTTGTTTAGTAATAAAGTTTTATTTCTTAAAACTGCAAGAACAGTTACGAATTTAAAATCGTCTTAAATTAATTAAAAATACAGCTTTTTATAAGCATATTTTTCTCCAACTCCGGTTACCGCGACACTCCGCTTATGACGTCACATTATTCTAATCAATAGAGTGTCGGGATAACGAGGTTCGACTGTATTTGTAGTTCATGTACCCTTGATGAAGTGAAATACAGTATAAGCTTCCTTCTACATCCATCCAATTGATATTTTATTTGTTTAATATACGTCTTTTATTAGTTCAAAAATTTTTAGACAGGATTTTTGTATATTTTGTCTTTAAATGGCTATTGCATCAAATTTGGTAAATTTTCATGTGTTTATGGTTTAATCGTCCGCAATTTACTAATGACTTCATAATATTGCCCATGATAATTAGTTACCAGTCATTAGTTCCAATTTTATCTTGTATAATGTCATTGTAATGTATTGATGCTCAATTTATTCATTTTATTTTTAGTAAAAGGAAAAAGATGATGAATTGTAATTATATATTGGTTATACATATATATATATATATATACAGGGTGTCATAAAAAGATTAAAACGCGCTCTAATATTCTTTTACTCATTGGAGATGCATAGGCAATGTGAATTGCAAAAGCGCTTAAAATAAAGATTATGTTGATGTAATAGTCCTTCATTATTTTTCAAAAAGTTACTTTTAAATTTTATACGGTCCCAAGATCCTATAAGTTATATTGAGAAATATTTTCTCCGTCCTCTGTCAATTAGAACAACAGAAATTGCATTCTTTTACGACCAAAACTCACCAAGCTGCGATACTTTGAGCTTTGTGACATTGAGGAGCTTCCCTGCACAAAACAAAAATCGAGTTTTTAGTGCAGGAAAGCTTAAAATGTCATAAAATTCAAAGTATCAGAACAAATTATAGCACTTCATTGGTTGTTAAATTCTTCCGATTATTCAAATTAATTTGTGCTGAGGAAATTCAAGTCAGTTCGAGTTCTGTACTGGTGCTAGCAAATATCACACAAAAATGCATGTGTAGACCCGAACTACAATTACTCCTTTATAAATGCATTGATTTTCTTTAATCAAGAAAAATATATTAGAAACAAAATAACAGAACTTTAATTTCTAAAGAACGCAAAATTCATCCTTTTCGTTGTACAGATTATTTTTAGACGATCAATAAATTTCCTACAGTCTTATCCAGTTAAATGAAGGTCTTTCTCATTCAAATTTCCAGTTATTTTCAACCGTGTTAATCCAATGGACCTGAGATGCGTCTATTTTCTTGGAAAATGTCAAACAGTTTAAATTCGTTGAAGTTTATTTTTTTGTATAGGATTATTTTAAGAACCTCTCTCTTTTTTTTCCTCCGATTTGTATTTTTTTTTTTCTTTTTACTTGTTTAAACATTTGTTAAGTCTTAAAAACTCAAAACAGGATAAAAGGGATTACATAATCTGTCAATAAATAAGTACTAATCCACTGTTTCACATTTAAGAATTTTTGAAATCTTCCCTAAAGGGAACGGGGGATTTAAATATTTGAGCAGGTGAGTAGTAGGAAAACGACAGTATGGAGACAGACGGAGGAGGGACGGGGGGACCGTGGGAAAGTGGACAGGGGGAAGTGTTTAAAAGGTTAACGGAAGAATATTTTTTTGCAGAAAACTGGCAACGCGTTGTGTTACATTTGCATTACATGGGATCTTTGTATTTTCGGAAGCGGTGGGGAGGGGAACTAATTTTATTCTACATTTACTAAGAATTTATAATATTAATTTTGTTAAATTTCTTCTAATCAGGAAAAAGTCATATTTACAATTTAGATTAAATGAAAATTACATGTTTTTGATGAAATTATAGTAAAAAAAAACTAATTTTTTTAATGAAAATGCACGATTTCAAAGAGAGACTTTATTTCCTTTATTTTCAAAGATGATGCATTTCATTTTTGGGTCTCTAATTTAGTAGCATAAAAGAGATATATGTACACACAAGATAAACTGTAATAATAATACTAATTGTGAAAAAAATCATATTTACAATGTAGATTAAATGAAAATTACATGTTTTCGATGAAATTATAGTAAAACATTGCATTTTTTTTTTTTTTTAATGAAAATGCACGATTTCAAAAACTTTATTTTCAAAGGTGATGCGCATTTCATTTTTTAAAGATTGGGTACCTAATTTGGTAGTATAAACGATGCATACGTACATAACTACTATAATAATAATAAAACTAAACAAAACATTCGACCAGAGTCGAACTACAGTTACTCCTTTATAAGTGCACTGATTTTCTTTAATCAAGAAAAATATATTAAAAACAAAACAAAAGATCTTTAATTTCTAAAGAAGGCAAAATTCCTCCTCTTCGTTGTACAGATTATTTTTAGAGGATCAATAAATTTTCGTACAGTCCCATCCAATTAAAGGTCTTTCTCATTCAAATTTTCAGTTACTGTTGAATCCCGATTATCCGAGTTTCCGCTTTAACCGAGTTATTTTCTTCTGATGGACTGATGGCTTCCATTATTTGGAAACAGCCATTATAAATGAAGAGTTAGGTGAAGATGAAAGAGCAGCCGTAAAAAGTTAGAACTCTGATTTTCTGATCAGAATGGGGGAAAAAATGGCCATGGTCAGAATGGGGGGGGGGGATGGCCATAAAAATCATGGCCATTTTTTTCCCCATTCTGACCAAAAAAATCAGAGTTCTGACTTTTTTACGGCTGCTCTTTCATCTTCACCTAACACTTCATTTATAATGGCTGTTTCATAATAATAGAAGCCATCAGTCCATCAGAAGAAAATGATCCATTCCAAAGGTATAAGTTGGATTGAAAAAAACATTTAATACTTCAAGCAGAAAGAAGAGGCTACACCTGCAATTTTCATGACACTAACAGAATCATCACATAGCTGCCAATTTGTAAGGTTTTGTTACCTCTAAAATTTAATACAAAATTTTGCCATATTTAATCGTAGACAATTGTTATATTTCGGCGATTGAATTAGGCAAAATTTACTGATAAGTTTTAGAGGTAAGAAAAAAATCTTAAAAACTGGTAGCTATGCAATAATACTGTAGGAAAAAAAAATACCTGCAGCAAAATTGACATTCAACAAACAAAAAACTACCAAGGGCTTTTTCAAATAAACAATTTCATTCCCCTTTTTTCTTATAAAAGTAACGGAAATGTACATCAAAGAAATGTTACTAGTACCACAAAAATTAATGAATTAAGTGAAAATTTATATTTCATCTCCTTAGTGGGTGACAATTTATGTAAATTCGGTTTATCCGAGTTTTTTGCTTATTCGAGGTGAGCTTGGTCCATATTAACTCGGATAATCGGGACTCTACCGTATTTTCAACCGTGTTAGTCCAACAGACTTGAGATGTGTCTATTTTCTTAGAAAATCTTAAAAAGTTTAAATTTGTTGAAGTTTATTTTTTCGTACGGGATTATTTTAAACGCCTATCTCTTTTTTTTTTTTTCGACTTGTAACTTTTTTTCTCTCTTTTTACTTGTTTTTTAAACATTTGTTAAGCCTAAAAATTCAAAACAGGATAAAAAGAATTACATAAACTGTCAATAAATAAGTACTAATCCACTGTTTCACATTTAAGAATTTTTTTTTTTTTTTTTTTTTTTTTTTTAATGTTAAAATTGATTCCTTAAAGGGGAGGAGGGGTTAGTGGAGATTTAAATACTATTTGAGCTGGTGAAATATTTTGAGAAAATGAAGACAGTTACATTAAATCCGTAAGAGTAACGATGAAGAAAAAAAGACAGAACTTTGAATTATCGGTTTTTCTGGAGGCATTTCGTGAATCGAATGTTAAAAAAGAAAGAGTGATGCATCAGGTCGGGTAACTCAATCTGGTTCGAGGCATGAGCCGGATTAACTTTAGATTTTTATGAGAGTCAGATTACCGTTAGGTAGGCTCTACTTTTTACGTTCTTCTAAGATTCTACACTAGTCACGGGAGAAAAGCTCAAGCTAATGTTAATCCTATGGGAGCGTTCTTTACAGATTTTAATATTTTTAAATGATTTTTTTGCATAGGATACCTGAGCTCGATGTCTATTGTTGTGCGTTTCTACTTTTTACCCGACTGCAAGAAGGGTTATGTGTTTTACGCGTATCTGGTATGTGGATTTCTTTATACCCTCGAAATATCCCAACGGCTGGATGGTACTTAATGAATGAGGTCTCTATCGATTCGTCTTAACCGTCCGATGGTTGTAGGCTAGGTTTTGTTTTTATAAATACAAAATGGCGGCCGTAAAATACAAAATGGCGGTAGAGAGGGGGAAAAAATTACGCACTATATTGATTGGCATATCATTGGACAGGTCTTTCAAAATGAAGACGATGTTTTATTGACTATTTTACAGTCAGAAGCTCCGTTTAAATATTACACAACCTTGAAGTTATGTAGGTAGGATCTCTAGATTTACTGCAACTCTAACCTTCATAGACATCTACAGACCTTATCAAAACAGTGTTTATAGATAGGAACTAACAATTAAACACAACTTAGAAGTCATCAATACAAGTAAATAAAAAAAATAGGTAAGTAATATAAAAAATAGTTTCACATTGATGAGAAATAATTAATTACTTCGCTTTTTACGCAGTCGGGTTTTTTGATTTTTTAAATTTAATTTTTACTTATTAGATTTTGGTTACAGTTTTTTTTTTTGTTTTGTTTTGTTTTTTGTTTATGACGACAGTTTTGCTTTCAGAACCTGTCCCAAGAGTGAAAGTATCCGCCTATAAAAAAACTGTAACCAAAATCGAAAAAGTACAAACGCACAGCAATAGATATCAACCTCAGGTATCCTACGGGGGAAAAAAAAAAAATCATTTAAAAAATCATTTAAAATACGCGCGAGAAATCTGAAAAGATTTCTTCCATAGATTTAACATTAGCGTTCTCGTTTCTTCGCGGCGGAAAGACTCGGAAACTAATGTTAAACCCATGGGGAAGTTATTTTCAAATTTTGAGTGTTTTTTTTTGTTTTTGTTTTTTTTCTTAGCATAGATGAGAACGAGCTTTAACGGTGCTAGTTTTTACTTTTTCAATTTTGTTTTCAGACTTTTTTTTTTATTTACTTTCACTTTCAAAACCGGTTGGAACCTGTTCTGAAATTGAAACTATCCTAATATTTAAAAAAATCTGTAACCCAAATCAAAAAAGTAAAAACTAGCCAGGTTAGAGATAGACCTCAGCTATTCTAACGCAAAAAAAAAAAAAAAAAAAAAAAAAAAAAAAAAAAAATCATAAATGCAAGCGAGATATTTGAAAATAACGTTCCCACAGACTTTTAAAATTAGCGTTTTTTTTTTCTTCCTGTGACTAGTGTTAGCTCTTAACTTGGTTCACGTATGTAAAAATGAAATTTTGTAATTGATGTTTGACTCGCTTTCTGATAGGCTAGAATTACATTAAAAAAATGTTCGAAGGTGTGTTTCGATTACCAATGCAATATATTTTTAGAACTTAATTATAATTTAATTTTAAGGTATTTTCCGTTAGCTGGACGTATGTGATAAACCACTAAATTATGTTTATAACCGTATACGAGTTACAACAACACTGGGGTTAATTATGCACCAAACCACACTTGCTATAACATAGGCCAACTGGCAGTGAAACTGCGACAATGAAATACTTTAAACACTAAAAAGTAGAAATTAAAATATAAATAACACATAAAGCTTGTAATTAAAAAATATATAACGTTTTATTTTTGCTGCTAATCAAATTGATAACCTTTTTGGGGTTCAGGACTAGTTCGGGTTGGTTTTTTTGCTCATGTTCGGGTATATTTTAATTATCATATTAAGTGTCATTTAATATGAAGTAGGGTCACCCGGGGTAATTCCTGGCCAAAAAGCATCAACATATAATTATTATAAAAACTATTAAAGGTGTTGTTCCCAATTTTTTTGTGGAATAAGCCCCCTCTGATGGTTATATTATAAAATGCTTACTTAACTATATATGCATTTATAATTAAAATAATTATAATTTTTAAATGACCAAGAATTAGCCCGGACATAGGGTAATTCTTGGTCACTTCTGGTGTAATTATCGGTCAGCATCCTTTTACATGTAAATTAAGAAGTACAGTTAATTTTTTTATGACTGAGTAATAAAATAAGTAGAATCAACCTTCTAAAAGTTTTGTTCATCTCATAATTGCGGAATAATAAAGCATAGATTTTGTTTTGGGCATAAATGCTAAGTTATTTGATGTGTAAACATTTTACAAAACATTAATTAGCCAAAGAATTTTTATGCATTTTTACAACATTTATAAGCAGTATTTATTACTTCATTAGTATCCATTGTGAATTGGATTTATTAATAACTTGCAAATTTATTGGTCCATAAGAAATATAACTGAATGTTTGTTATCAATTTTATTTTGCTTCTAGGCCAACTGAAGTTTTCGGCTCCCTTTTCAAGAAAGTTTCAATACAGACCTTTAATATAATACACAGCATAATAATTAGGTTCCTCTACTGCATTATGTATATTTTTATGCCCCATTTTGGCATTTTGCGATGAGATATTATTTCTACTTAAATTGTTCAGTCACAGAGTGTGTCTTATTCTCTGAGCACTTACTGTTTTCTGCTTTTAAAAGTGTTTAATATAGTAGAGGAAAATTAAGACTGTGATATGTGATTAGTTGAAATAAAATAATTAAAACTGCAAGAATGACAATGATCTGTTCTAAAATGTGTAACAATCAAGATCGATGTTTTGCAGAAATTCGAGTAGCAGTTTTGAACATAATTTTTTTTAAATATTTAATTTCAACTAAATGAATAATTAAGGCATATATTTCAAAGCAAAGGATTCAAAGTATCTTTTAGATTTTTTACAGTTTCATAAACTGTTATTTTTATAACAAAAGCGAAAATGATCAAGAATTACCTCAGAAATTCAGTGACCAGGAATTACCACGGGTGACTCAACTTTATTAAGAACCACAATTAACTAAAATGTGGTGAACAGTGTGGTTGCAATTAATTCTCAAAGGGTTTGTGAAAATTAAAATCACTAAATATGACAATAAAAAGGAATTAAATGATGATAAAAACATTGACCAGGAATTACCCCAGTGACCAAGATTTACCCCAGATACATGGGGCAATATTTGACCAACTTCTGTAAATTATTTAAAATTGTGTGAAAAATTTCAAGACTATTTTCTAATAGCTAAAGTAGTTGGTAATTGAACCAAAAAGAAAGAAAAGAAAAATATTTAAAATGAGTTGTGACAAAGATCTTTGTAAAAATGTATCATGACTAAGGCCAATGTTGTTTTACAGAAATTTAACAAGCCATTACAAAAAGATTTTTTTTTTCAAAATAAATAAACAATAAACTCATAATTAAGTAATGAATTCCAATAAGGATAGTTCAGAGTACCTCTATGATTTTTTTTCATTTTGGTGAAGCGTTTTTAAAACATAAAAAGGACTGTGACCAGGAATTACACCAGAAACTTGCTGACCAGGAATTACCCCGGGTGACCCTATATGTTAAGACTATATATTTTAATGTGACTGCGTGTTGTGTTGCCCCTTTTTAAAAAAAAACCCAGAGTGAAATGTTTCCTTAAAAAACACCCTACTGCTTCAAATACAGTAGAAGATTTTTATAACGCAATTCTTTATAACGCAATTCTATATAAGGCAATTCTCCATGTAACGCACAACTTCTGAGATGTAAACAATGAATTTTGCAGTTAAAAAGCACCTGAATTCGCACATTGTAAAAGATTGCTACTCTCTAGAAAACTAAATTTCTTATATTAATTCAACTTTATCCCTTTAATTTAGAACTTTTTAATGAAAAAAATTTGCTACCATTACACAAAACATTTTTTTAAGGAGTAATATAATGAATGATTTGGGTAAATGTATATTTGGACCATGTTTATAAAGTATATTTAACAATGTGTGGAATGATCTATATGATGCAAAAATTTATAATCTGGATAACTTCTGGTGACAAGGTTGGTTGGTTGGTTGTATGAGGTTTTATGGCGCAAAATCCCTTAAGGGACATGCTGCGCCAAAATAAGGATTAAAAAACACCAAAAAGTGTGAAAGAAAACAGTAAAACCAGCAATCTGGATGGGTTTTCCCATCCAGATGCAGTCAGACAAGTGTAAAAAAATAAAGTATAAGTCCTAACAATAGTAGAGTATAAAAATAAAGTAATACAATAAAGAGTGAGGCCTGGATGGGATTCCCATCCAGATGTCATAATAGTGTGAAAGCATTTTAAGAGTTGTAAACCAATGATGGAGATAAAAAAAAAAAAAAAAAAAAAAAAAAACATTATTAAAAAAAATTATATTTCAAAATAAAATTCTGCATGTTTTAAAAAAGTAAAGAGTGCCCCATGAGGTCTGGTGACAAGGAATGCAGTACTATCTATTTTTATATGTTTCAGACATATTTGGGTATATTTATAAGGTAAATTTAATGATACGTGAAATGTGATCCATATAACGCACAACCTTGCGTTGCTGAAATTAGTTTTTGTTTCGTCTTGTTTTTATACATCATTTACAATCAATAATAAAAGTATTTAAAAATACGTTTGGAGTGTTTATTTAATTTTAAAAGAATTTGGGCTGTAATAATACAGAATTCAGGCAAAACACAAGCTTCATTTTCACAGATTTCCTTGTTAGAAAAACATGTTTGAGTTTGAGTGATGTGCATTAACTTTCAAAACTTTTTATATTAAACCCTTAACATACGACTTAAACGCCTCCATTTTCTGCCGATTATGTCACGAGTGACTCAGATTTAAAGTCTAGAGGGGGATCAAAAATTTGGCAGATAGGGTTGTCCCCTCCCATCGGACCCCTTCTGGTTCGGCGCTGTCAAAATGTAAGATTTTTTTTTTATATATATACATATTCATTCGTAAAAGATTTTAAAAATAAAAGAACACTTATCGTTCTTTTAATCAAAATTAGATTTAAATTAACAGTGGCAAAAAATGTGACGTCACAGCAGGGGAAGGGGTATCGCTTGAGAGTGACACAGGGAAAAGCAAGGGGTAAAATGAAAAAAGCTTTCAAAAAAAAAATTATTCCAAATTTCCATAAATTTCTCTTACGCAATAGAAACATGAAAAGAAAAAAACTTTCTTTAGTAAAATTTGTTCATGAAAAAAAAAAAAATTATACTTTATAGTAAAATTACAGTTGACATTGCCGTTTTTCAATATTCGATTACACTCTTAAACTATGGAAATTACATTGATTTTTATTTTTAAAGAATAGACAGGTTTTTTAAATCAAATTAACTATAACATGGCTAGTAGATTAACACACACACACACACACGAAGAGGCAACAAATCACTTTAAAACTTTCCTTTTGTATAAATATAGAAATCTGCAACAATCAAACATCATTAATATTATCAAAGGAAACATAAAATAAAAATAATGTTATTAAAACGATTACATCTCGTACTTAATGCAGTTTGTTGCAGTAGCGCAAACGGAAGGCGGAGGGGATCGTTGTGTGTGTTTTTTTTCTTTGACTTTCTTTCTAATAATCAACATAAAACAAAATACACAGTCAGCAACAAGATAATACGCTTCAAACGGTTTCAAAGCTTTGTTTCAACCTCGTCTTTTAAAACCAAATTAAAAGGGAGATTCAGAAACAGAAATGATACGCATATGGCCACTGTTTCTTATTCTCTCGTGTGTTTTTTTCTTCTTCTTTTTTTCCCACCGAATAAAAAGTCTCCTTTAGAAAACAAAAGTTAATGTTATTTTTTTTTAACTATTTTTATTTATTTTATTTATTCATTTATTACAAATCGTTTATTTATCGTAACACAGGAGTTTTTATATACAGTAAAACCTCCCTAAAGCGACCACGTTCCGTTCAAATAAAAATGGGTCGCTCCGAGAGGTGGTCGCTTAATGGAGGTCTTGTTTAAATCTAGATTTTAATTGTTGAAAAATGGTAACAATTAATGTTACTAAAATTTATTTTTCACAATAGGAAAAAAGTTTGAAAATTTAAGTATCAAAACAAAAGTTAATTACGTAAGTTAATTACTGCAGAGTTTAAAAAATGAATACATTGACGTTTGTTGTGATTTTACGGTTTTATCCTTTACAACTTTTATTTCCAAGTCCTTTCGAAGTTCAGTAAGTAAATGCAATTTTTTTTTTTTTTTTTTTTTTTTTTTTGGACGGGAACAAATAATGACGATTTCATTAATTTATCTATTTTTTTTTTTTTTTTTTGAGTTTCCTGATAGAATAGGGCAGGAAGTTTATTGACCGTCATTCTTAATTTGTCATCAGAGTTAAATTCATTGTCTAAAAAGGCACAAAGGGGTTTAAACACTTAAAAGTTACAGGAATAAAAATATATATATATAAAAAAAGAAATTCTAAACTTAATTTAGAAGTTTGATGAATAATGCGCTCTCCGGAATTATTTTTCTAATAAAACCTTCTTCAAGAGACCGGGAACAAACGGAATTTGTTTCATTTTTTTCAAAGAAATGGGTCGCTCATGAAGGGAGTTCAACTGGGATGGTCTCTGAATGGAGGTAAAATTAGTATTGAACCTATGGGAATAAATTTCGTTCCATGAAATAATGGTCGTTCAGGGAGGTGGTCGCTTAATGGAGGTGGCCGCACAGGGAGGTTTCACTGTATATCATATCCCTTTTAAATTGGGTCTTTGAGGAATTTTAGCACCTAAACCTTAAACTCTCACCTTTACATCGGTGTTTGCTTAAGAAAATTCCAAACAAATAAAATCTGAATGTGATGCGTGAAATACCATGATTAAGAGATATTAGTATTAAACAGTTTAAAAGGTAACTCAGTAAGTTCTAAAAGTTACATATTACTTTGTAATTAAATTTTAAAGAAGCAAGTACTTAAAAAATTATTATATTGAAGCAATTAAAATATTATTACTTTAAACCAATTAAAAAAATGTGAAATGCCTATTTTATATTTCAAAAATATTGTAATTAAAATAAAATCAAATTTGGGTTCTGCGTAAATCATAAATAAAATTTTTAAATAGTGATATTATCAAATTAAATTGTTATACACAAGATTTGGCAAACTTCAAATAAAACT